>VWZT01005476.1:227817-266234 GCA_013397055.1 Pachycephala philippinensis
CAGTATTCCGTCAGTGTTTGAACAACTTTTCAGTCGAGTTTCTAAATTCTTAAAATACAGTGATCCTACTAGCCTGTAACAGGCTCACACACTATGTATAACAACTATATTCCCATGTATGAGAAAACTGCTAACTGCCCTTCTGCAAATAAGACATGTCACTGGAATAACTCCCAGGTTTGTATGTATATGAATAAATATGGACATACAAAGTACCTGTGAGCTGGCACATTTCACCTGTTTCTGCAAGTTCATACATTACCACTCAGCTCATAGGGAAAAATAAAAAACAGCAGCTACAGCATTTAATCTGTGTGGAGCAAGCTGGTGGGAAGCTGCAGAGTACTACAGGATTTTGCATGTTTTATGTAGTTGCACTGAAGCTTGGCTGAGCCATCTGCACCACCCACATACTTTTCAGCCAACTGCAATGAGTAAAACAGAGAATCAGTCTGAACCTTGGTTAAAACCCAAGGAGCAAAGAAGCGCCAAGGGGTACAGAAACCAGCTTTTGGTTGTTCCGGGGTATAACTATAAATAAACCGCAATCAGATACAAACCTGCTCTGCCCATACTATGAGCAGAACCAAACACAGGTGACTGCAACTAGCACAGCACCACAGCAGGCTCAACCTCAGACACCACACTAAGAAAAAGTGTATAGCAGTGTCTTTGGTTGACTAATGCTACTGAAAGAGTTTATTTGCGTCTGCCCACAAAAAGGCCAAGAAGATGCAGCTGTGCAATGGCTGCTCTCCCAGACTAACTTTAAAATAAACATTAAAAAAAGGCCAAAACAGCAATCAGAATAGCAGGATGCCATAAGCACCCCTAACACACTGAGCAGAGGACAGGTGGGAGAATTAAAGTCAGAGGGATCATTTTATGTTGCACATCTGAGGCTAAAGTCTCACACGCAAAACCTTTATCTTAAAGTTTGTGGTACGTATTAAGTTGCAACCAAAGTTACTCCAGCCGCAATATGGGCTGTGTTGCAGTTTCCTTTAGTTGCTATCAACACAAAGGCTTAAAAATGTGTGGGCAGGAAACAATTTTAGGTATGGAACTAAGCAAGCTATAGTAACCATATCAAGAGCCACAATGGTCTATTAATTTTCAGCCACATTTAATGGTTTATTTGTATTACCCTATACCTTCATATTCATACTTCAGATAACTAAGTTGAACAAGTTCAAATTATTTTGATGAAAACATGCTGTAGTTATTCAGGCAAACACATAAACCAGTATTACTTACTGCATTCAGAAACCTCTCACATTCATGCAAAAGTTAAAATTTATTTAGGTTACATACACGATATACAATAATACTTTGGGACAAGAAATACCTTCATCATTACGGTTTCTTTCCCGAAGGGGCAACTGGAAAGTTCTCACTTTTGGACTGCCAAGATTCCCTAAGACAAAAAGCCAAAAGGCACAGTTTTGAATCATCTCAAAATAGACAAAGGATACTATTTCATTTTAGAACATTTAAAAATATTGTAACATTATTTCCAAAACAAGAGTCTTATAAATAGCACACATAACAAAAATTCTACCAGACTCCTTTACCCTAAGATGCTCCACTGTATTCTTCTCGAGACACCGCTCTTCAGTACACGCTGCAAGTTACTTAATGAACTGCACTCAAGGTGCAGAACTAGAACCCAACCAATTCTAATCTTTCTGAGGAAATTCTCTGCACTTCACCTTCCTACTTAACCTGACAACTACTTGGTCTGTTCTAGAATGGAAATACTACTTTTTAGCTAATCTCTATAATCAAAGGACCAAGAATTGTGGGACCTGAGGCGGCTACAGAAAGTCTTTCTGGAATGGAGACTAAGGGGACAAGGAGTCTTTTCTTTATCAAATTTATATCCCCAGTACCCTTAAACATTGTTAAAAACTTTTGAAATGGTTCAGTACAAATCCCTCCTCAGCCAAGAAAAGGTTTTTCTCAATATCCAATAAACCTTCTTGTTTCTTCATCCTGCAGAAATAATTTTAAGGAGCTTATCTCTCAGAAATCCATAATTCCTGCAAAATAATACTACACCATAAAGGTCCCAGTTACACACCGCAGTTAGCAATTGCAGCTGGAAAAGTGTCACAGCATCCACTTGCAGCTTAAATATTAAAATTTAAAGCTGTTCATGCTAAACCAAATTATTCTCATGAGTAGTATTTATTGAAATTAATAAGGCAAAATCAGACAACAAACTACTGTAATAGAGTGATATTAGTGGAATCTGAAACAAAGGTGGATGTTGTGCACATTTCCTCAGCAACACTAACCAACCATAAAGTAGAAAAGGTTTTGTTTACAAACAGCACATTCTTTGTAGAAACTGTAAGGCAGCAAGCTCAGCATCTCTTGGCCTGAGTACCGCACAGAAGTCATCTACACCCTGCATCACTCTAACACACACTTAATAAACAAAACCCACTGTTATGCTGGAATTCTGGATCCTTAAGAGTCCCTTGAATACGATGAGAGGGACTCCAGCAAGGCACAGAGCAGCTTTTTGCTGACTTCAGCACAGAAGTTGCAGAGGACTGCTCTTGATGGGCTGAAGCAAGAGGAACTTGCTCATAAGCAGCTCTGTTAGCAGGCCACTGATCTTGCCTAAGTGGCAGAGGATCCACAGTTCCCAGCCCAGCAGGTGGAGAGTTAAAGCGTGAAGTGGATTCCATTTTCACATCAGGCTACAACACAACAGAGAGAAAAAAAAGGAAGAATCAAAAAAAAGCACAAAACCACAACATCTCATATACAGCCTTCCAGTACAGATCCTCACATATGCAGCAAATGTTGACTTTACACTGTTATACTTCTCATGAAAGTACTAGAAGAAAAAGTATTCCAAGCTTGTGAGACAGTGTAAAGAAAATCTGTTCCTAATAACAAGTGTTTAACAGGGACTGAAAGTAACCTAATCAGGTCAAACCAAGAGCTTATTTTCTAAAACTGTGATTTTTTAGATTTTACAACAACATAACCAACTTCTCATGCAATTGTGTCTGCTTCTATTACAGAACTTACTACAAAGGATGTATGCAGTTAAATGGTAGCTCTTTTTGTAGAGCACAGACCAAGCACAACTTAACAAAAAACTATCAAAATTTTGAGGATAACAACTCCTAAATGTTTCTATTTGTCTTTTAGTAACTATTCAAGCTGCAAAATAAAAGCAGCACAAAAGTAAAGGACAAATAGAGTGAAACTATTATGGCACATTAATCTATCTTTTACATAAGCATGCAACCTCTTCCTCTTGAATTTCTTCCAACTCAAGCAATGTGGAGTTGCGCCATCATGATGTCAATGGCTACAATAACATTAAAGGGAAATCCTACTGGCAACCTTTTTATTTTTCTGTAAACAGATCCCACGCATTTAGCAAAAAAAAAAGTGAAGTACATCTAATCTCACTACAGTAGTCTCAACTCCTCTGCCTGACACCCCAAAAAAACTGTTTATTCAGACATGCCCTTTTTTTGTCACAGACACTGACAATTTTAAGACAGCAAATAACAACTCAAGGAAAAGGTTTCTTAAATAAATTATTCATTATTACTTAAAAAGCATATTCCTAAAATTCATCATGGTACATCTGTTTTCTGGCTCACCTGGAAGGACCTTTTTTTTGAAGGGTTTGTTGCTAAGTTTCGCCTTCTCTGAGGTGAAGATGAAGACTTGAATTTAGGAGCAGACACTTGAACAGTACCTCCTACTGTATCGGAAAAGAAGAGAAATGCCTTATTACATCAAATAACCTAATAAATTAATTCAATTATGTATTTTTTTCTTTAGTTCTTGAAAGACTGCATTGCATTTAGAAGTCTTTTTACCAACAGCTGGGGTAGTGCGATCATGGCAAGTCCTCTGGGTTCCTCCAAGAGCTCTCAGCTTCGGAGAAGGATGCCTGCTACCCCTCCTGGAGGATACAGAAGAATCTGACACAGCTGCAGATGTGTTCAATACTAAGGCGTTCTCACTGAAAAAAAAAAGAGTAATGATTAAAGGATTAGCTAAGGAAGGACTCAGGAGTCTTGCACTCAAGCTTTCTGTTTCTAATCCATTCCTACAATGAAGCCTAAGGCAAGACAGTTAAGGTCTTAACACCCCAACAGTCATTAGCTAAAACATCTGCTTGCAAAGGGGAGTCCTGGATTCCAGCCCTTAAGCCTCAGCTTCTGTATTTTAAAGTGTCTCAAGCTATAAATCCAGGCTCCCTCTGTCCCAACAAACCCTGAATGTATTGCTGCACAATACAGAGGCTCAACAAGAGGGCTGGAAAACTTTGAACCCAGAAAAACTTTGAACATGGTTGCCACCTTAGAGGTGGGAGTGTGGGCTTGACATTCCTCAGTCAATGTGGTGGAACTGAAGCCAAATACACCACATTTATGTAAACGCTATAGCCCCCAGGTCATTACATACACATCATAATATGATAGATATACATATATCATACGTTATATATGTATATATAATGTACATCAGCACTGTCACTTCAGTCCTCTGCCTCCAGGTGCATGTCAAAAGGAGGTGGCAGCACACCCACAATGTGGAGGAACCTGATCCTATCAGTGTATGACAGACACATCTAGGCAAACAACTCCTCATTTCTAGCTCCCAAGGTGTAACATGCAAGCATTAAGCTGCTCTGCAGGGCTGAGTCCAGTGCACATCCCAGAACACAGAAAACCCCACTGCAAGACAACAGAAAATTGACAATGTCAGAGGCATCTATGAACTAGATAATCTCTAGAATTAAACAGAAACTTAGGAAGGCTTCCAGATAATGGCATTGAAAGCATGCATTTAATATCTGTTGGAGTCTAACATCTCAATTTTTCTTTGCCTGGGTTTGCATACATGATATTATCCCCAATGGAGACAGTTACAGTTTCTTACCTTTGATTAGCGCTGCAACACCAAAGATAATATGCAATGAGGAATATAAAATGTGTAGCTGACATGGTTACAAGGGTCAAAACTATTCAGAATTAAATGTCTATCAAACTAAAATACTGTTATACAAAAAAAAAGGTATGGAAAACTTGCACAGTAAAAAGCCAGAGACCTCTGAAACTAGATACAATTTGGATCTCTCAAATGTCAAATACAGTACTATGCACATACTGAGCTGATTTCTCATTATTTGTAAATACCCCTCCACGTGTTTCCCACCCGTGCTTAGTAACACAACCACTGGTGATTACTGGATATTAGTTATTTTTTTTCTCCTAAGTCCATTATCTTTGTCCATGAATTTTTTTAAGAAAAACAGATGCCTAACTACAATATTAGCATGTATCCTGTCCTATCAATCCTATGCTGTCAACTTGAAGCAATTTGTGAGTTTTAATTTTCACTAAATTTGGCTGCTGCGTAATGAACAGTCTGTTCTAAGAGGCCCATACTGCAAATTTCATAGTTGTGGAGAAAAACATTAGAATCATTCATGAGTCTACAAACTTCTGTCTTGCAAGTTAGAAATGCAGTATTTTTAATGACAGATCCACTTCCATCAACCAGACCAATGTCTTAAACCTTCTCAATCTTTATCATACTGTTGAAAACAGAAGTACAGTCACACCAATTTACACTCTCTTAAATAAATCTGATTTAAAAACAAACACTATTTAACCTACAAACTTCTGACCTGTTAGAGGAAATACACACACACACACACACACATACATCAAAAAAATGTTCAGTTTTACCCTTCAGTTTTCTTATCTTCTTTAGCATCCTTATTGTTTTCTTCTAATTGCTGGGCCACGACTGCAGCCTGTTCATCTGGCTTTTCTTCCTCTTTCTCTTCTGTTGACTGTTGATTTTCCCTTTCTTCAGTACCTTCTTGTTCATCCCAAACTAAACGTCTTTTGACTGGAACAGTTAAAGCATCTGACGTGTCTTTCTTTGTGCTGTCCTGATGTGGTTGCTGTCTGGAGTCAGGTTGCTGTAGCACCTCAGGGCTTGGTGCAGCCTCTTTTTCAGAAACACTGGGTAAGAAAGAACACAGCGTTTTGTATCACTGATTTGCACAATATACATATCTATATAGAACACATTCATCCAGTTCAGTTCTTTGCAAGAAGTACAGCCCAGACATTAAAAAGTGGTACAGCTGAGATGATGAACAGTTAAATTGCCACTGAAGTTTTAACTGATGCTTAAGCACATCCCATTTTCAACCTAGATTTTATGGAAACTCTTTCTGTATTACCATATCCAAAAATGCAACATAAATTAGGGCCGTATTTTCAATTTAAACAACAAGTTAGATTATAAGAAGTGATCAAAAAAAATATTTCCATACGAGGGAATGTCTGATGGCGTAATTTTGAAAGTCAAGCAGTCTAGAAAGCTCCTCTTCAGGCACAACTTTTGAAAGTCTTAAACTCTCAACTACTGACAGAAATCAGTGCAAATTAGCCCAGTGCATAGAAATGAGATCAGTAAGAGGATCTGTATTTCACAGAAGAAAACAAATCAGTAAACCAAAAAATTTACACCATATTTAGTATCACATATTATGGTGTAATAAATACTGTTTTACATGTCATCACCAAACCCTTATTAGAGCTACTCATGCAAAAAGGGCAGATCTGTCACACACATGTAAGAAAGGACTGCACATACAGCAGTCTACAGAGGACTACACAGGCATCCAGGTCACTGTTTTTAAATATCAGATCACCTTTTACTAACACATTAATTCTGAATTTTCCTAGCAAGGGATTTAGTATCTGCCAGTTCTGACAGCCTTCAAAGAAAGGAGAAAATGGATGTACACCATTCCAGTTCCTAAGTCTTCACCTCTGAACTAAGCAGACTCAACCACAATATTAGTTAATCCTGACAAGAACATCGATAACATCTGAGTAAGCAAAACATATTTCATATCAGTCCAGTGGAAAGGACATTACTTCAGTATGACTCAGTGCAAAATTCTCCAGACTTGATGAGACTAAGGTTGCCACACTGGAGAGTTACAAAGGAGTAACTTTCTCTTCTTTTAGAAGAGTGGACTGTGCCTTATTTTCAATTTGAGCACATATCAACTGACATATCTGTGAAAAGGTAAAGTCCCTCATCTGTTCCAGAACATTTACATATCACAGAATAGTAAAACAGCCCAGGTTGGGAGGGTCCTCAAAAGACCAACCAGTCCAACCTTCCATAAGGAAAGGGAGCCTAGATGATTACTGAGCACCCTGTCCAATTGTATCTTGAATGCAGTCAAACATTCAAGATCATGCAGCTAGGCTAAGCCTATATTCAGCATTTTGTTCTGTTTCAAAGCGGCAAAGTAACCGGCAGGAATGATGACCTTACCCCGCAAGATCCAGTGCTCTGATGTTGTTGCTGATTCCTTCCTCTGAACTGGAAGTTGAGGACACATCCCAAAGACTGTTATTATCAGACAGGATCTGATTGAAATGGTATCGGGAGAAGTGTGTTCCCTCTACTCGTTGCCTGTAAGCCTTCGCTCTTTCTCGAAGCTCTCTCACCTACACATCAAGGTTTCAGAAGTTGCACATCTGTTTAAATTTCACTATTAGGCTACTATAAATATTTGCATTAGCTACTGGCAGCTAGGAGAGAAAGGCAAGTTTACTCATAATACAGGGCCAGCCACAGCACAAACATTGCATGCCACAGTAAATGTAAGAAGAGGAAAGCAAAAATAATATATTCAGGAAGCATATATTCAGTAAGCATGTTTGAGCCATGAAGCCAAAGCAAAATTGTCAATTATTCATTCCATGAGCACAAAAATTTATGCAGCAACTGTGAATAAGTTTAGTGCTGGATTCTAGTTTTTCCATCAGCGCTCAGACACAGTGCTCCAAACACTGAAAGAGGAACTTGGATGCAACCAACCTCCATATACCACATGGAATTTAGGGTGTTTTGAGATGCCTAAAGAGAAGAATACAGAGTTATTTTTAAATTTCTTATTTTTTCTCTCAACACTCAAGGGTGATATTGTTATTATCACCCTTGTAACTTTACTTCAGTCTAAGTAAGAAATTAAATACTAAAAACCTGTCAACATAGCTCTATGCTGCCTCCCTGAGATTCAATAAAAAGCTCTTAAACAAGTACAGTCAGCACTGGCATTCCACCAGTTTTTTGCCAAGACTGAGGAAATTAATTTAGATTTCTAAACATCAACACTCAAAAATACATTCCCCACTAATTTATAATTCAAATCAACAGATCTATGTGCATGTGTAATACTGCATTTGTATGCTGCAAACACCACAACTGTCTCTAGCTACATAAACATTAGTGAAAAGTTAAGATTAATACAAGAACTCTGGGTGCTATAGTATGCAAGACATAATATCAAAATTACTCCTTCTAGGCTATCAGTAACTGTAAGAATGAGATACAAAACTGTTCAGATGTCAGTTTTACTCCGAAAGAATAAAAGTGATAACTCCCCTCTTCAAGGGGGGTTACATCATCATTTTTACAGTTAAGACCATTTAAATGCTTGGTGTCTTGTGTCCTTCACTCAAACACAATTAAAGTGCAGGGAGAAAAAGCAAAACCAGGAAGTTTATGTTTAAATTATTAAAAATAACTTCATGGTATCGTGTGAATTCTGACTTACTAAAAAATGGTCCACAGGAAGTAAGTATTTTATCAAAGAGCAGGAAAGTAATACTGACATTTCCTCTACCACATTTTCATAGCTTCTCTTTTTTATTCTTCCTTCATGATAGATTTCACATCATTCCTCCTGTGAGGAACAGACAGTGGACTAAATTCAGCTAATCCCACTAACAGTAACTGGATGCAGCAGATGGATATCCAGCTAACATCCCACAATTTGACCCACTAAACTTCCAAAGAATAGCCCATTAAAAATATATGCTTGTCATTTTCAAAGGAGAATTTAAAGTTTGATGTGCAAGTGATTTACTGGATTCACTTTAACTAGAAGAATAAAAAATTAATTATGATAGCCAGAACAGAAGGAATGTAAATCCAGAGCAACAGGATACTGCAGGGGGAGGAAGAATACTAAGTCTCCAGTGAATTCTGAAGAAGTACAAAGGACAACCATCTCCTTCAGCGACTCAGCAGGCAGCATTAACTCAGCAGGACACAGGCCCTAGAGAGTCCTACTGCGATTATGAATTGCCCACATTAATTTTTCAAAAGCATAATTGGAAGAGATTTTTTTTCGTTTGACTGCTGAAAAGCACCCTTAATAATAAATTGCAGAGAAGCAGCCTACAAGTGATCACTATGGCTAAGGTCACACCAGGATTCCATTATGGCATTTCCCTGTTTGGACTCAGAACTTCACAAAGTCTGCCTTGGACATGAAGTCACGCACATGCAGTCCCAACTAAGGGAGAAACAAGTCTGGATCAGTTGGAGTTTATCATCTAATCACTTAGGCTAAGCAAGAAATGTTCTGTAGGCACCTTTCATAGGGCTGAGTCTCAACAACCCGCCAGATGCAGAGGTTAAATACACTTTTGAGGAACATTTCTCTTCATTAGTATGAGAAAAGATACGGAATCATGTGGAAACCAGATGGACAGTTGGGCAGCCTACACTGTGAATGGCCAATACCTCTGTTACTTTACAACAAAACCAATGCACTTGGTACTGTTTTTCAAGTTAGGCATACTTTCATTAATATGCTGTTAACATTTCTCAAATGTCTGGATTCTTTTTTATACCACTATGAATGAAATATGTTATTTAGTCCTACTATGTTACAGAATCATAGAATATCCCAAGCTGGAAGAGTCCCACAGGGATTATCAAAGTCCAACTCTTGGTCCTGCACAGGACACCCCAAGAGTCACACCATGTGCCTGAGAGGACCATCCAAATGCTTCTTGAACTCCAACAGGTTTGGTGCTGTGGCCACTTCGCTGGGGAGCTGTTCCATTGCCCAACCACCCTCTGGGTGAAGAACCTTTTTCTAATATCCAACCTCAACTTCCTGTGACACAGCTTTGTTACATTTCCTTGAGTCCCGTCACTGGACACCACAGAGAAGAGATCAGTGTCTGCCCCTCTATTTCACCTTGTGAGGAAGCTGTAGATGTAAGGTCTCCCCTCAGTCTCCTTTTCTCCAGGCTGAACAGACCAAGCAACCTCGGCTGCTCCTTGTATGGCTTCCCCTCAAGGCCCTTCACCATCTTTGTTACCCTCCTTTGGACACTCTCCAATAGCTTTATATCCTTCTTATATGGTGGCACCTGAAACTGCCCCTACCACTCGAGGTGAGGCAACGCCAGTGCAGAGCAGGGCAGGACAATCCCCTCTCTTTCCCGGCTGGTGATGCTGCACCTGATGCACCCCAGGCCATAGGTGGCCCTCCTGGCTGCCAGGGCACTGCTGACTCATATTCAACTTTCCCTTCACCAGGACCCCCTGGTCCCAAGGCACTGCTCTCCAGCACCTTGTTTCCCAGTCTGTATTCACATGAATTCCTTGTCTTGCTTTGCTTGCATGCATGGCTTTGGCTTTACCTATGAAACTGTCCTTACCTCAACTCAGGAGTTTTGTCAATTGTACCCTTCTGGTTTTCTCTCCCATCCCACTGTGGGGGAGTAAACAACTGGTTATGTGGGGCACAGTTCTCTCCCGGTGTTAAAACACAACATATACTCACACACATGTGATTTGAACTATGATAGAGACAGGAGAAATTCAGGTAATTGCAATTATAAGTCTCTTCTATATGAACTCACACTAGGATCTAACGTAGGTATGCACATATGAAAATGCGTATGTAATCAAAGCACACTCATCATCAATAATGTTATTATAGTCTTAAAATAAATTTGGCTCTTCCAGCTACCAGAACAAATCCTTCACTTACAAGGCCTCAAAAACATAATAATTCTTTTTTTTAATTATTCATGCCTACTGCCAAGTAACTTCTTTCTAGTTTCCTGCAATTCCCTTTTCAGCAAGAAAATCTCTGTGGAAAAGTCTGATGCACTCAAAACACATCTTGACAGCGTGGGAAATCCTTGGTTTTTCATACACTCTAATTAAACGCCACATGTAAAGTTGAACATCCATCCTCCACTTGCAGTCTCCTCATTATTTCCCTCAACTGTACTGCGGTGACTCCTCCCAGCTGACTGTGCCACAAACACACTATATCCCAAAGCAATGCATCTTTAGTTGCCTACCAGCCAATTGCTCTTGAAGCTGAGCACTGCTCCTTATTGGTTTGAATGTTTCACAACGCAACATCAACAAACTTAGGTATTATACGCCAAAAAAATTACATTATATTCTACAGAAACATTCAGTATACCACTTAGGCTGCATGCAATAGTTCACACCATTTTGCAACCTTAGTTACAGTAAATCTAATGCATATATCAATGCACATAAAAATTAAAATATTGCTTCTTTTCAGTTCTCTAATATCCTCTTGAGGCTGCTTACATAGAATGGATTATCTCATGCATACATACACAAAATCTGATTATGAATCATCTCATACTTTAATATACTTTAAATATTGAGACCTATTTCTCACTGCTTATTTTGTATGTATTCTATAAATATTTCTTTTCTCTAAAAGGAAAATTACTTGCTAGGTTAAATCTAGCAAGAAAACACAGAACTGAAAGCTACCACTACTCCTGCAATTCTCAGAGAACCTTATTTTCAAATTCTCAAAGCTCAGCACCCTAGAACCATTTGCTCAAATTCTACCTTCGACAGAACCGTGGATCCAACTGACGAGGAAACTCACATTTCCAAGCATTTGCCACACAGGTAGCAGCACAGTGTCTCACAAAGTGTCTCCCTCTATCAGCTGGGAAAAGACTAAGTCAGTGAAATCAGAGAGTTGCAGAGCAAGCTCTAGCAGTTTCTTAGCACACTATTAAAGGTTTTGATTTCCTTGACTAACTCAGGAAATCACACTTAATAATGCTAAGAAATGTTGTGGTCTTGAAGCTACTCAGCCTTCTCACAGTCCCGTCAAATGACTTCCTATACAGTACAATATGGATTGCAGTTTCTTAATAAACTACAAGAAAATACACAGATTGACTGAAATTTGCAAGAAAAAAAATCTCAATTTTATGTTGTGTATGACTGAATTCAGCTGACTGCTTTGAATGGGTTCAGCATGATAAGCTAACAAACTGAGCCTGACTATCAAGCCAACCTAGGCTGATACGTATGTTGTCCTTCTCCTTTTTATTTCCTTGGAATCTCCTGTCATTCAACTCTGTATTTTGAACACTTCCGCTTGTTAAAACTGGGCTGAACATCAAGAATAAGATTACCTGTCACAAGAGAATCTGTTCTGAATGATCCTGATTGTAAGGGAAACAAAACTTCTCCCTCACTTTGGATGTCAGGTTAATGTATTTTTTTCAGTCTCACCATCTCTTTTTCTTTTTTTTCCTACGTATTATACTGACTTGTCAGAATCTAATTGTATACGCACCTTTGGGAGCTTGAGTCATTAGCATTACAAACTCAAAACTGTATCTTATAAATACCACAACCAAGTTTTTGCATCTAAAAATCAAAATACAAAGCATACTCAGGCTTCAGATTTTCTAAGAATACTCACCTGGTTGTGAGCTTTACTCTTAATACGGGACCAAACTCCATCTTTGTAGTAATACTGGGCTGGAGACAAAAATTTTGACCTATATTCAGTGTTCATCTTCCTAAGAAATCAAGAATGAGGAGAGAAAAAAAGAGTAAAGTGTGATATCCAGAATACTCTTTAAGAGCCCTTTTAAAGTTACATCAACAAGCATAAATATACTTGCACCTAAATGCCACTGAGATGCAAAAAACACATGCACAAACAACAGCTCAAACCAACACAACTAGGAAAGCTGTGAAAAATACTCATTCACAGTTGGTGGTCCTTCAAGCAGTTACTCCTTTAGTTTTTTCCTCAAAACACTTCCACCAGAAGCTTTTGCCCTGACAAGCCAATCAGCAGAACATAATACACACATCAGCCTCAATTACTGCAATGCAAAGTGTGGGATCTTGATTTAAGTCACTGATGAAGGTACATTTAAGTAAAAATGCCTGGTTTGGCATTAATGTGTCTGAGACATTTCCTTCTATGAACTCCACTTTAAAGGCGCTCTGCATATGGGTGGGATGAGCTGCTGGGGCTGGAAACATCTGACTGCCAGAACACTGGTCAGTATAATTCATCTGACTATGTCGTACTGGCTTTGATCTTCAAAAGGCCTCAGTACTTGAAAAGATGGATTCATTTTTTCCCTTCTGCCACACACATACAAACACAGAAAAATTAACATCATCTAACCTATAGCAGACAATAAGTAGTACTTCGAGTCCTTAAGCACTCAACTGTGGATGTATCAGCTTAAATCTAAAGACATTTTTGGATTTAATCATGCTTCAGAACATTACCGACTTGATTCTAATATACTCAGCACTGGGCAAAAAAGCCCTATGTTTCAATCCTTCTTCAGAAATAGGTCATAAAAGCCTGAAGTCAGAGAATAAAATGAACCTCATAAAAAGAAAAATACCAAGGTCAAAAAACCCTTTATACTCAAAATTTCTTTCAATACGTCCCTTTATTTAAAACTGACAGAATTCCTTCACTTTTGGTTGCAAAACTATTGGATTAAAGGAAAAAACACAACACTTCTATGCCTCTATCCCAGTCGGTCTGCTGCAAAAGCAGGCCATGCAACACAGCTTGCATACAAGTAACAATCCTGTCTTCATATTGAGAACCTGCACATTTTGACAGCTATTTGCTCAGTGATTTTTAAAGAAAATTTTGCCTTGTGCTACTACACTGAAGGCCTAAGAGGCAGAAATTTGCCCTTAAATGTAAAGAGCCCCAGCAAATTATCAGGAGTTTTGCACAGAGTATACATACATATATTTCATACAAAGAGTATGAAAACCAAATAGTTAAAGGTTGTAGCTATACTATATCCACTCACTTTTCCATACAGCAATTTTATTTCATAGAATTTTGGGTGATCATTTTGTAATCAACTCTCAATATCCAACAGCATTCAGACCCAGGTAAGTCTCCTCTCCCATCTTCAATCTAATGCCTTAACACTGCCACAAGGAATGAAAGCAATTGCTGGGGCATACATTAGGCACAAACACAGGAGAGATGGATTAATCTAAGCATTTTAAAGCCTACTTCTTGGCTTTTATTTCTCTTGACATATCTCACATGTGTATGAAATGGAAATACAAGTTCAATTCCTGCAATGTAGGCATGTGGCAGAAAAAAAGGATACTTCAATAGCACTCAATAACATACAATTTCGCTTCATTTCCATGCTTGTCAGATTACTCTAAATGGGACAGGTATCTTTACTTCCCTTTACCTCATGTGTTTGCTTTTGTTACTCAGGCACACAAGGTCTTACAGACCAGAATAAGCAGACATCAAGTACAATCACCACAGTTTTAAGGTGTGGAGTGGGCACAGTAGATGGAGCAGTTTGAAAGGTAACTATGTCTTCCAAAGCACTTGCTGGAAGTTTAGCATCAGCAGTGCACTGATTTTATTTCATTCATGTTAAATTTACTATACTACTACTATTGCATCACAAGGTTTAACTGAACAGAGTGGTTACAAAGCTTCCACTGCTACTGCCCAGAGAAGAGGATGGAAATTAACACCAGGTTTAGATGTACCCACAAGAAGCTCAATCTCAGCACTGCAAGGGGCATTTGCCACTGCAACTGCAGCATGGTGTGGTTCAAGGTCCATAGTCCATCATTCTAAATACTAGGCTGCTGCACACCTATTCTCTAGTCTAGGTTTTCCTATTTTATACATACCCACGACTTGTATGTAAAGTGAGGGGCTTTGGACTGATATGTTGCTTATTATTTTGTTTAGGATGTTTCTGTTCTGATTTCCCTTGTTTTGCTGCATCTTCTGCTGGTTTTTGAAACGGTTCTTCCCTTTTACTCTAAGGCAAAGATAATTTTAAAAATACCACATTAGCTAACAATCTGAAAACCCTCATATTTCTTTTGACATCAAGCTCTTGAAAATAATTAATTTTATTTTAGTGTTAGCTGTTTTGAATATTTAATACAAACAAGAATACCACATTCTTCTGTTAACACAAAAATAAACTAGCAAAATGCCAAAGTTAAGACTGAGTGCAACATTCTGTTGGCTAGATGATCCATTTTGTCCACTTCACAAAATTAATTTAATGTGAAACACAGAAATAAAATAACAGGATACCTGAGCATTCTAACCTGAGTCCAAAAGACAAATTTTTAAATTTTTTATTCTGTTTTATAAATGTTTAGATTTATTTGTTTGGGTTTTACACCAACGATTTTGTTTTTCCTGATTATTTTATTCTTTCGGAAATCCAATGCATGACTTCTGATTCTGCTAGAGATCTTCACTGATATTGTTCAAATTCAATCTTAAGAAAAAAGCTCACCAAAATCCCCCAAAACTTTTTCAAGATATTCATCAGAGAAGAGGTATTGGTACAAACAATTAGATTTTTAGACACTTTCACAAAAATTCCCTTCTCATGACTTCTCTTACTTCATTTATTAGCTGTTCTCAAAAAACAACCTGAAATTCCAATATTTAAACCAGATAAATGCTTCCTGAAAGCCTCAGGATTTTCAACCTTTCTTCATACCTACTTAAAGAGGTAAAAGAGGACAAAATTTTTCATATCTCCAGATGGGATTTAAAGAACTGGGCAGGTCTCAGTTTTAAATGATAAAACCTCCAAGCCAACAATCCCCTCAGAAGTAGCAGTGGCTTGAACTAAGCCAAGGCACTGTATGTTAAATACACCTTTTGCTCAGCAGTGGTTCTAATGAACACCTTGCCTGACAACGGCCCTTTCTGTTCTATCAGCAACAGACATGGGTAGTGAGGAGACTTGGATTACTGGGAGCATCACATAGCCGGTACAACCCAGGCCAGAAGATTCCTAAAAAACCAGAATGACAGTTTTATGGAACAAGTCCTAAGGGAGCTGACTCAGAAAGGCAAAAAAGGAAGATGTATGCCCAGTGGAAGCAAAGTCAGGTGACATGGAAAGAATATAGAGATACTGTTTGCCACTATGGGGAGAAAATTCACTATCTCTGATTTATGACATTCAAAACGTTCCAGACCTCCCATCTCGCCCTACTGCACACCAAGACACAACACTGGTACCAATCAGAGTATACATCAGAAATTTAGATTGCAGAAACTATCCTAATGACTAAAAACAAAGTGTCAATTGGGAACAAAAAAAAAAAATAAATAAAACCACTTCAAAATGCAGAAATTTAAAGCTTTAAACTGAAAAAAACTGCGCTTCAGAGACTACAGAACCCCCAAAGAGCAGAGCTGTACAGTATTATTTTCAGTCTTTCACAGCATAACCACTACTGAGACTACTGTCACTAGCAACACTAAACAATTTCAACCTAAATCCACCCCCTTCTAGAATAGATCAAAACTGCAGAAGTACTACTGAAGCTTTTCTTTCAGGAAAGTATTTACTTGTTCACACACCAGCAATTCTTTCTCTTCTGAAACACCTCTCTCTTGTGGACTCTTAGGAAGAGGAGACCCTTTGGAATTTCTCTCATAAGCAGTTTCAGAAGTAATTGCAGGAGATTTAACCGGAGGTATGGATTTCTTTGTGTCGCAAATAAGCTGTGTCGGAGGGAGAAAATAAAACAAAGAAAAAAGTGTGATTTGTTTACCTTAAGGCTAAATTTTCAAAATCTGTTCAATTACAAATATTCCAATATTTGGAATATTTACACAAATACACTCACATATGAACAGAGTGACAGTCATCTGTATAAATACAGCATGTGTAGACTAATGAACTACTAGGAGAAATTCAAGAGAAATTTAAATACATTTAAAAGTGACCAAGTCAGACACAGTTAAACCTTTGATCAAACACTGTTCTTACTGAAATTTACTATCAGAGGTTTTGGTTATTTTTTGTTCACCTTCAGAGCTGTATAGAGGATCACGGTTTTTTAAAGGCATGCCATAAAACTTCCATATGAATCCTCAGTACATGTCCTGTGTAACAGAAAGCTGCTCTGAGTTTTAGAGCTGGATGCTTAGAGCTTGAGCAAATTAAAATCCACTTGTTTTCAACTAACGTAGTATTATAAACCAAGGTAGAGAATTTGCTTAATATGTCATCATGTATTATCTCCTCATGGGGTTCCAAATTTCAAGATCGTGCCATATGTGAGAAGCGTGCATTTTCCATATAATTGCTATGAGAATTTAGGTCTGGCTTATAACCTAACTTGGATAACTTTGATATTTTCACGGAATTTCTTCAAGGGAAAGTGACTGTCAGTATTAAGGTATATTCTCAGTTGTATCAACAGTGAAGAATATCATTGTGTTAATATGTATAACTTTTATCATTAAATTTTCCCTAAGTTCTACTTATCCATGGATGTGTAGTGCCTACAGACTTACTCTCACTGCTTCTTATTCTGTATAAGCTGTGAAAAAAAGTCTTTCTTCTGAAAAAAGCAAAATGTTCACAAGTATTAATAACGAAATTATCAAACTGCACACAGAATCAAACAGAATTATCTTTGACTTTTTCCATAAGGTGACTTTCTGGGACCTGCCTCTTCCTCAAAAGGTCCTTTGGCTTCTCTGTACTACTGTCATGTGTTTCAATGAGTTTTCATTGGGTAAGTGGCTGCTGGGAAACATCCTGCAGTAAATCCACCTGCTTGGTACTCCAACAGAAAAAGATAGGATAGTGATTATCTTAGTTATCAACATTTATTGCCTCTGAAAGCTGTTATTGAACAAATCTGCCACCTGAGGATAAAAAGAGCACACCATCTCTAGTAATCCCACTAACACATATGCTTTTAGTGAAGAAAGAGAAGACAAATGCAGAAGTGCCTATTTGTCACTGCAGAGTGACCAAAAGACTGATCCTAGGTCCTGATCCTAGTAACAGTTAATTGAAAACACAAAGCAGTCTCACACTCAGTTACTCTTTGAGGTCTTGCTAGAAATAGCAGCATTTTCAACCTTGTGAAGCCCAAAAGCTCGTGAGATGTATTAAAATGTCACAAGAGTATCTTAAAATCAGAAGATTCCACTTTAAATATAATCTGTTGTCATGAAAGAATAAAACACTAGAGACACACTTTATGGCTTAGAAGTGTATGTGCACAGATATGGAGACTGAGAATGAGAAACTGGGGCAACACACATAAATTAATGCAAACAGAAGAATATGGTCCTGTTAGAAAGAATGAAATACAAGGCCTAAGGAGAACAAATAATTAGGCCTGACCACAATAAAGAATCACATGGAAACAAATCCAATTATACTACACTTTTGTATAGGGAGAGAGAAAAAAAAATCATGCAACAACATTAAAGTTTGTTGTTCCTCCATCAGACAAATTAAAGCAAACAGAAGAACATGGTGTTTTTGAAAGGAAAACTTTGCCGATACATAAAAGAAAGTATTAATTTGCTTTTTGGGTTCTGTAAAGTTACCTGTTCCGCTGCAAGTATTGGTGACTTTTCATGAGGACTCTTCCAGACAAACTGGCTTTGATATTCAGAATTTCTGGGCAAAGTTTTTAAAGGTGGAATATTTATGTCTGCTTTCCTCTGAAGGGCTCTGTGAAACTGACAATGTGAAAAAAAAGGAAAAAAACCCCAATGATTGTTCCCTTTCCTACAATGTTCTGCTAGTCAGACATCTGTCAACACACACTCTCAAAACAATGGTTTGGGTTTTCGTTTCAAGAACAAAATGAATGCAAAGTACGTTTTCTCATTATAGTCAACAATCCCAAAAGGTCTATATATTATTGGCTAACTGAAATCAGCAGTGATGACACATGAAAAGCAAATTCCTATTGAATTCAACAGCACCAAAATCTGATCTCAAGCATACTGCTCTCCCAACAAAGAAGCCACAACAGAGTATCAAAATACAAAACTAAGGAAAGAGTTCAACAAAAGAGTCTGAGCATGTGTGCAAAATTACTGCTAGTAATTTTCAGACTCGTCAATTTAAAAAAAAAACTATTCCCTTACCCCATTACCCATTTTTTCTGACTGCTTTTTTGGAGATGAAAATGCTTCATTTTGATTTGGTGGAGCTTCAGAGGGTGATTTCTTCATGTTGTTCTCTGCAAGGGCAAGAGCTGTTTCACCACTAGAATCTACCACGTGTGACTGAACTTTTGGGGGGAGTCTGGGTCCTTCTGGTGTTTCAAGTTTTTCCTGATTCACATTATTGTTGTTGTGGTCAGTGTGAAACTCTGCAGCTTCAGTTTCCAGTGGGTCATTCAAATCACAATCCGCTGTCCATTCAAGAGACTTCGAAATCTGTGGATTATGGTAAGGTACTCTTCTCTTGGAAATGAATTTTGGTTCTCTCGTGATTCCTGAGAAAAAGCCATATTAGATTTAACAAAAACATTCACTGAAGACATAATATCACTCTATAACAAGAATAAACTGAAAGTTTATCATACAACTGATTACTAGAAAACATGGTTTTAGTATCTTGGAGCAATGACAGACTATGAATTATGAGCATGGCTGTGAAATTCTGTTCTTTCCTATCTGCAAATGACTTTCCTTCCACTAAACAGACAGGAACATGGTGCTCCAGAACCATGTTAGATTAAACCCTGTAAAGCAAAAATGTCCACAGGACAATCCTGTGCAAATTGATTCTGGGAGCCGAGCAACAAGAAAACTAACACAGCCAGCGAAAAGAACATGGTTCACACAGATACAGAATAACCAACCTGTGGGGAGAAAGTAAGCTACAAGCACTTCTCATTACACATGCACAACACACCTTGCTCAACAGGTTCCCTCTGATTGTGACAGATCTCTATCCACCTGCAATTTAAGACCATCTCAGATAACTGACAACTTTCACAGTATGAACACAAAAACATTTCCAAAAATAGAAAAATATTTTGTAACAAACCCAGGTACCAAGTTATTTTAAGAATTGCTGGGCTTTACACAGGCAGGTGAAAATAAAATTACCCCACCATTTTAAGAAGAGTATTGAATGACTGAACACATTTGAAGAGGGAAATCATAATCCACTTCAAAGTGCTCAACTGCAATGGAAAAATTAGTGAAAGCCCCTAAATGGCTGAAAGAAGTATCTTCCACGAGAGAGACACCCATCCCATGAAGAAACAATGTAGAAAGCCAGAACCTAAGGTGAAAGGTATACAGAATGTCCGTACATCTGACTACACATATAGGATGGGAAAACCATTACAGTGGTAGAACACTGGAAAAGTAGCAGAAAGGCACTCCAAGCACCTGCAGCTGTCAACTTTTTGCTGTAATGTTCCAAGTGATCCCTAAAATTGCCAATTATGTGATTCAACAGGAAGAAACCTAAGTAAATTATCAGAAACAATCTGCAAATCCTACGAGGTACCAAGACTGACGTTTAAAGATGTGGGTGCTTAAATGGCCAGAAAAGAGGTGGGAGTGAAAATTAACACAAATATGTAGAAAAACTACAACAAGCATGCACAAAACCACCATGACAATGTGAGAAAGAGGAGAAACTGCTGTATTGCTAACTCATGAGTTTATTACAAAGCTTGTGAAATCTGCAGTTTAGTTTGACTGGAAAATAAGCATAGGTTGCCGTTTTTAAAAGAAGTTAAGATGCTTAAATGTTTAAGCGTTTCAGAATTATTGACAATTATAGTCCTCAATAAGAGGTACCCATACACAGACCCACGTGCTAGGGAAAACAAGGTTAAAGAAAGATGTATTTTGCAGTAACGGAAGAAAGCAGTAATATATATAAAGTATAATCTTTAGTCCTCAAACTCCACACCTTAGAGTGGAAGTGTATTAGAGATATTACAGAGTGAATAAAACTGGGATGAAAATGAAGCTTGGAGCCTGGTTGAACAAAGCTGAGTTCTGTCCCTTGTCACACTCTGGTGTGCCTGTAGCTGTGCCGTGCAGGTGCTGGGCACGTCCTCCCGGGCTCTTCTGTCTTTGCCAGGATTACACAGCCACCATGTCCCTGCGGCAGCGCTGGACTGACCCACGGCTGGTGTTCCACGGCAACAGGAGCTTCACGCTGGACGCTCGCCTGGTGGAACTGCTCTGGGTGCCCGACACCTACATCGTGGGGTCCAAAAGGTCCTTCCTGCACGACGTCACCGTGGGCAACCGCCTCATCAGGCTGTTCTCTAATGGCACTGTCCTCTATGCCTTAAGGTACAGGGGCCTCTGGCTTTGCTGCTGCTGGCTCAGAATAGATTTCCAGAATGAGCCTGGACAGGAGCAGGTACCAGCTGTCACAGGTCATGAGTTTGGGGTCAAAAAGCTGACTGTGACCATTCTCAGCTGATCCATTTTTCCCTGTTCTGGCCTCCTGGAAGTGCCAGTCAGGGATCAGGATCTCCCATCACAGTACATGCTGTGTCCTGAGGCCTGCTCAGAAAGCTCACAAGTTTAGGTGTCACTGAGGAGAAGTCCAGTCAGATGGAGGCGGGGGAGGAATGGAAGGAGGACATCACAACAGTAAAAGTTTAACTGATAGTGGGAAACCATTTGCTTATCCAGTGCCGTGTAGTGATGACTTCTGTTTTTTACCAAGAAGTGTATTTGTCCATGTACTGCAGGAATGTGCACTGCACTTGGGTTAGCAATGTGTACAGTACTCTCCTTAGCTTGCAGTAACTGGGTCCCAGTTAACTCAGCTGCAGAGAAAAACTCATTTACCTCCACATCAGAGCAAGCCAGAGCAGTGTGCTCTTAGTTACTGTGCCTCACGTTGCAAGTGGTGACTTCCTAAGATGTGCAAATTGTAGCACTGGTAAAAAAATGTGAATCTAAACTCTACATCCCACCAGAGCACAGCAAAATTCCTCCTTGGGTTACATTTTCATTGGGGTGGCTGCAGACAGCACTTGTTCTTAAGGAGGGTTCTCAGTTAATTCATTTCATAGGTCCAGATAATCTGTCTGACAGAGCAGAGGCCTTGTGATCTGGTTTGGTGTGTAAACCACCTATTTCATTACATGCTTTTATTGCAATTTTCAGAGTTCTTTCTCTTCCTACAGAATCACTACTACTGTTGCTTGTAACATGGACCTGTCAAAATACCCCATGGACACACAAACATGCCGACTGCAGCTACAAAGCTGTAAGTATAATGTTCTAGAAAACTCTAAATTCGTTTATTCATAACTAACTACACATGTTGAATATTTGCATTCAGCAGAGTGGCTTTCTGGAGTAGACTTTTATTCCTTCAAATTTTAATGTCCAAAAGAAAACAACTTCTGCATCATCATTCTTCAAATGTTTGTGTTTTAATCCACAGTCCAGAGAACTCCTGTCACTGTGCAGTTCATGCAAAAGAGTGGTTATGAAGCATATTTTATTGAAATGCAGATAATTCAATCTTGCACAGAAAGGATGAAGTAATATTGGTTGGTTTTCAAAATTTAGGTCCTTTTGAACACACAGCTTCTTCAAAACTAACTGGTGAGGTAAGTGCATGGGATAGAGTACAGCAAGGAACAATTCTCACACTTTTTGGTATCTACTGCCTATTGCACCCCCAATTCCCTACTGTAAAAAGACACTGGGAAGGGTGGTTCTCACTAGAATTGGAGTTGAACATGGTTCTCAAATCATGAGCTGAAATTAGGGCAAACCAAGCTGTGTGGTACCTGCCCCTCCACTGGGGCTGAGTGCTGCAGGGATACAGACGGTGGGACCCTCGTCACCAGAAGAGTCTCAGACTGGGAGGTCTCAAGAAGAGGAATTGTCAGTGAGTCCTGCTCTCAATTAGATGAAAAGCTCACCCATGGCACTGCTGGCTGAGAAAGGCTCCAGGCCACTGCAGGGCTGTTACCCCGAGCTCAGGCGGCGCGGCGCTGCTGCTCCGTGCCTGCGATGAGCAGGCAGCCAGCTCCTGCTGCATGGCACAAAACCAAACTTCCACATCTCAGCACTGAAAAGACCAGATTTTTAACTTCTGGGGTTGCAGCATGAAGCACCTAGGGAGGCACATATTATTTTCACATTAAAATCATATTAGTTCACCATGGTTAACTTTATTACAAAGAATAGCTCCTGAAATAATAATGATTGGCCTCTTCTGCTAAAGCGGAGCATGTTTAGGCCTGGTTTAAAAGTGATTGGGTCCTACATCATGCTCAGTTGCTGTATAATTCCAATGAAATTACATACATATTGCCCACTGGAGATTTCATTAGGATAAGTGCCCAGAAATAATGCTATTTAAATATACGCCAGATGAATTAACAACAATCTATCACTTATTATAAAATTTTCCTGAGTAACCACGATTTATAAAACCACTTAGGAACTTTGAAAAGTCACATGCTTAGGATTCTACTCAGGGATTCATACTCTGGACACCTAATTTAGGAGTTCATCACGCCCAAGCTCTGGTAATTTGTGTCTAATAAGAAAACACAATTAGATGTAAATAGAGCTGCAACTGCATCTGATTCCTTCTACCAGGACAAATGGGTTATTATCAGAATCACAGCGTCCCTACGCATAGACTCAAAGAAGGGCTCTTAATAAAAGAATTAAATCAGTGAAAGTGATGGGCTTGTTTCCTAAATTAAGTCAATTTTTTGAAGGGAATGGCAGGCTGGCAACTCAGTACAAGATTTATCCCTCAGACTGAGGTATCCCTCAGTCTAACCTGAGGTCATGTCATCACTTACATCCCTGGAGGCACGCACTCAGATGGCGCATATGGAGTCCCACTGCTTTGAGGCAGGAATTTGGTGTTACCTAAATGTTGTGTGCATTTATTTGTCCTCAGTAACTTAATGCCTTTGAGGATAGGAGGAATGATTTGTAGAAAAAGTTGTTTTTATGAGCGGGTTTTCTGGACGATGTGTACCCAGTCAGAGGAGCCTGGTTCATAACCACATAGCAGTCTCAGCTGCAAGCTCTTGACTAACTGAAAATGCATTTTCTGATGTTTTTAAGCACTTGAATAGATGACTCAGTGAAATGTGCTTCTGCTCCATAGTAAGGGGCTCACTGGGATCTGACTTCTCTTTTTTAACCACTGTGTTTCTCCTGCTCTCCTCTCAGACTAAAGAGACTGAGTTTGAGGGTTAACCACTGCAGTACTTCTATCCCACTGCATGTAATCAAGCTGTGTGTGACAGCAATGGATTACCTTTGAAAACAGAAATACCCCATGTAAACAATTGAAATAGGCTCTCAGCAGCCTTGTACGTTGTGTGTCATTCCCAGAGGTGTGTGTTCCTGTCCAAATCCAGAGCAGCAGACCAAGTGCAGTGAAGGAAGCACAGCCAATGTCCCCCTGTGGTCGGACACAGCTCGGGGGGCCTCTGTCCATTCTGCAGTGCTGGGGTCAGGGTTCTGCTCCCCGCAGGAGACAGAGCAGGGCAGCAGCTGGGCTTTCAGTGGCCTCTGTCCATTCTGCAGTGCTGGGGTCAGGGTTCTGCTCCCCGCA
This sequence comes from Pachycephala philippinensis, assembly GCA_013397055.1. NCBI lineage: Eukaryota > Metazoa > Chordata > Aves > Passeriformes > Pachycephala > Pachycephala philippinensis. The sequence continues at coordinate 252,369 of VWZT01005476.1, forward strand.
GGAGACAGAGCAGGGCAGCAGCTGGGCTTTCAGTGGCGTCTGTCCGTTCTGCAGTGCTGGGTTCAGGATTCTGCTCCCCGCAGGAGACAGAGCAGGGCAGCAGCTGGGCTTTCAGTGGCCGCAGCAGTCACACAGTGTCTGTGCTCTCCTCAGGGGGCTACGATGAAAACGATGTCACCTTCACCTGGCTGAGAGGAAACGACTCTGTCCACGGCATCGAGAAGCTGCGGCTCTCTCAGTACACGGTGGAACGCTACCACACCCTGGTCTCCAGGTCACAGCACGAGACAGGTAAATCCCTGAGAGAAAAGAGCAGGGAAAGCTCTTGGCTATTCCCCATCCCATCTCCTCTCCTTCCTGTGGGCCAGGATTTTTTGACTCAGGCCTGAACCAACAAAGTCTTTAGCAGATCTCAATCTCACAAAAGGAGATGAACAGAAAGGTGATAAAATCCTGTTAGTTGCGATAAGGAAGTTCTGTAAGATGGAAAGATGTTCTGAAAGATGGAAATATGGAGGTTTAAAATATACTGTATTCATTTGATGGATTTTTTTATTTTGTTTTATTCTCCTGGTTTTTTTTCCTCCACACATACCTGAAGAAACTCTCTCCCTTCTATCCAGGTGTGCAGTCTATAAATACTGTGGAGAGCAATGTTTACAGTAACTAGGAGTAAAATTAATTTTTTAAATACACATTTGTTTGTAAATTACAATTCTATCATGACGGATAACATATTTTTGTAGTTCAGAATTCAATGTCTTTTTCATTATCAGTGTAAAATACTCTTTTCTCCAATCACAGACACTATGAAAGGGGGAAAAACTTCCTTAAAATGACAAGGTTTTAAAAGTAACAATGTTTTGTTGTTTTGTTGCATACACAGCCCATGAACAACATGGACTTTGTTTCTATGCTTCAAAGGGAATTATTGTTTAAAGAGCAGAACTATATCCTGAAAACACTACTGATCCAGCCTCAGAACCCTTACGTCAGTAGTTACAACAAACTGATTTTTAAAAGATGACTGATTTTTTTTGAGCACAAACCAAGATCACAAATCACTAATGAAAATGGGGGTCTAATTCTCTGTGATGACGATAAGGTCCTGGGATGCTTTGGGATGTGAGCCAGAGCCTGCTGACATCGAGACAAAAGTTTTGTCTGTTTTTCAGCTATCAGATAAGGCTGAACTTGGCAGTGCCGTTCAGAGCAGGTGTTGGGAAAGGTGTGCTGTGCTGGGTGTGAGAGAAGGGGTGAGAGCATCAGCCCTGCCCTGCTCTGAGCTGAGGCCCTGCTGTAACATCCCCGCTGTGCTCAGGTGCAGGAGCCTTCTGCAAGGGGATGCCTTGTGCTGTTCAGATGCCTCTTTGCCTGTCAGTGCTGTGTGTGTCCCTCGTGTGGGAGGTGTTGTTTGTGTGTGAGCTCTGAGGGTGTCCCCTCGTGTTGGGTGTTACCTCCATGAGCTCCCTGAGGTGGAAACAAGGCCTCCCCCACGGTGGTGGTGTGGCTCTGCTAAGCTCCATCAGCTGAAGGTTTTGCTTTAGGTGTCCTTGGGAATCTCCATTCATCAAGTCTCTTGCTTTCATGAACAGGCAGTTACCCACAACTGATATTACAGTTTGAACTGAGAAGAAATGTCCTTTACTTTATTTTGGAGACCTATGTGCCCTCCACTCTGCTCGTCATGTTGTCCTGGGTTTCTTTTTGGATCACACTGGACTCAGTGCCTGCAAGAACCTGCATTGGTGAGTTATTTCCTGAGGAAGGGAGAAGATTTGAGCAGGCAGAGGAGCCTTTGAAGGCTAGGTAGATGGTACTTCTCTTGAGCTACCTGCTCAGGGATAAATGGTCTGCTGGCCTTCTCCTGTTCCTTGGGGCAGAGCTGGGTTGGTGGGGAGGAGATGCTGTGGCAGGGACACGTGCCCACCTGCAGGGCTGTGTGTGGCCAAGGCTCCCAGGAGATCCACTGCAGAGAGTGGAGGACAGAGCACATGATCTTTGTGATGTGCTTTGGAGGGACCAGGACGGGGGGATGTTTTTACTGAAAGCATGAAAAAGAAGAGAGCCAACTGCCTGTTGGAACCAAGCTGCCAAAGGCAGGGAGAGCCTGTGTGAAGGCAGTAGCTAATGCTACAAAAGCATTTCAGTTGCTATGGTGGATGATTTGGATTTGGTAAGAAGTGATGTGCTTTATCTGGCCAGCAATAGAGAGCAATAACATGAGCAGAAGGGTAGGTCAAGATTTCTCCAAAGTGTCCACAAGAAAAGGTTTCTGTGTTTTCCAAGGAGTTACAACAGTGCTTTCTATGACAACTCTGATGATCGGCTCACGAAGTTCACTTTCGAAAACCAACTGTTTCATTAAGGCCATTGATGTTTATCTTGGCATCTGCTTCAGCTTCATCTTCGGTGCCCTTGTGGAATATGCAGTGGCTCACTACAGCTCATCACAGAAGTGTGCAGCTAAAGCACCAGAAGAGGTAAGGCCCGAGGTACCTGAATAAGCCCAGTGGTCTCGGACCGACAGCAATTAGTTCTCCATTAGCTGAATAAGACTAATGGTCTTCCTGCTACAGATACATTAACAATGCTTCTCCTGATTGGCACTAAATCTAAACTTGTGTGTGTAACAAACACATGAATAGCACAGGAGTGCTGTGTCTCTGGCAGATTTCTGAGCAGCAGCCTTCGCTGACAGTGCTGTTGGGTTCACGGGACCACGTTCAGAAAGGCACTTGGGCCTGGCACTGGAATTGGGTCCGTAGCCCTGAGCTGAGCTCATGTGAGCATGAAGCACCTCCGCTCCTTTCAAATGCAGCCAGAGAAGAGCCAGTAAAACACAACTCTTCGTTCTTCTATCAGACAACTCCAATAAAGGAGGTACTTTATTCTACCAGAGGAAAGCTGAACCCTTCTTCCACCCATCCTGGAAGATGCTCCCAAACATCAGTCCCACAGTGTTCTGTGGGGATTGTGAGTGAGTTGTTCAATGGCTCTGCTTTAGTGTGAGAAATTAAATAGTCAGGTATGACTGTAGTCCAGTGGTCAGGGCCCAAATCCTGTCAGGGTAAAAAGAGGTTTCCCACCTCAATACTGAGCTCCCCAGCCATTAAGTTACTGTGTAGACAGGAAGAGATGGATATCCTGTAAGAGATGGATGTTGGGTTACTCAGAGTAAGACTTGCTCAAGGATCTAAAAATATCTCTAGAAATACAGTGGTAACAGGCAACTCTGGGACCTCGAGCCCTCCTAAGATTAGGCAGCAGCTGAAAGACGTGTTTGAATATTGGGATGACCACGTATGAAGCTGTGCTCTTATGTCTTTATCCTTATGGTCCCCTTGCTCTGCAGAAGACAGACCTTAAAACTGTGCACTCTTGTTTCCTAGGGACCTGCAAATGAACTAACTGAAGAAATGGAAGAAGTTAACGTCACCAACATCCTCAACAACTCCATCGCCAGCTATAAACAGAAAATCAGCTTCACAAGCATTGAGATTTCCAATGATAATGTTAACTGCAGTGACTTGACTATGAAAAGTCATGAGAAAATCAAATGTGTCTTGAGAAACAAAATGCACAGGATTATTGGTTATTTCACAATTCAGAACCCTGGCAATGTGGACCACTACTCCAAATTGCTTTTCCCTTTGTTTTTCATGCTGGTCAATGTGTTTTATTGGGCTTATTATCTATATTTTTAGTCGAAATTAGTTGCTTCATTCTCCTACTTCAGCAGGAGAGGAGTTATGCCAGTGGGCATCCAGGTACCTAACCTCAGTGGATTCAATGTGGACAAAAAAATTCCTTATGTTTCCTGAGGTACCCAGCAGAAGAGTGTGTGAGGTGTGCATGCAAAGCCTTGGTGTGTCAGCCTCAGCAGCCTGACTCTGACAGCAGCCTGTTCAGCTGAGTGGCTGTGCTGGGCTCTTCTGCTCGTAGCTGCATTTCATTCCACACCTCACCTGGCTGGAGATGGGTGTGCAGGACTGCAGGTGGCAGCTACAGAGCACTACAGGTGGCAAAATTATTTTGGTAGCTTGGAGCAGGTTGGAACCTTCGAGCTTAGATCTCCCAGAGGATGTATAGGATCATAGCTGTTATTCTTTGTTTGCCAGAGCTAACAGAGGGACTGTGATGCTGCTCAATAGCTGCTCTGTTGCAGTGAGAGAGCCCCGAGGCAGCAGCAGGAGCCCAGGGCAGCAGCACAGAGGGGTGCTCCGTGCATGGTGCTGCTTGGTCCCGGCTGGTTCGGTGCCAGGCCGGTGATTCGGCACTGCACAGTGCTGCCTCATTGCTTTTGACATCTGTCACTCACTGAGCTAATCCTCGCTTGCTGAAGTTCTCCATCCCCGAGACAGATGGAGGGCTTGTTGTTTGTAGAGCTGCATTCTTTCAGAGATTTGGAGACATGAAATAGAGGCAGCAAAATCATTTTGTAACCCATCCCTTATACTCTTCCTGCTGTGCTGCAGTTGAACAGATTCTGCCACTTTCTAAGTCTTCCTCACAAATTATTTTTTGTCCTGGAGAGTGTTTCCTTCAGCTTTCACTGCTACAAGCAGCTCTCACTTTTTGCCAGCCGTAGGCACATGTGGCCCATTGGTCATCCCCTCTTTTACGTGGCTGTGCAGGTGTGGCAAGCCAGCAGTGCTGCTGGGTGAAAAACATGCGTGGGTTGGGGTAGGCTAGTCTAAATCACCCTTTCACTCTCTATTTTAGGCTGAAACACTGTTACTTTTTTGAAGAAATTCATATTCTAAGTAAGTGGGCTCTGGAAACTGCCCAAAGTCAGCTTTGTTTATCCTGCAATCAGCAGGAGCCAGAGTTTTCTTTTAAAGATAAATTAAATGTGACACACACAGTTACATTAAAGAACCAAATGCCATTTGGTACTGTGTAGCTTAAGGCTACTGGGATCCTTTATTTCCTGATTGTAAAATGAATGTTTTATGGCAGATTCCCCCACCCCACCACCCTTTTTTGGTCTATGCTGCTTTCATCCCTGAGAGGGGGCAATCCTGCAGTTATGTGGGCAGAACTGCGATTGCCTGCAGTGGCTCCATTCAGCACAGCTCTGGCTGAGTGAGGCCTCTCAGTCTGTAGCTTATGTTACAGTCTCAGCACTAAACACTCAGTTTGTTTAGCTTAAGAAACTCTTCTTGGGGGTTCCTATAGAAGGTGAGCAGAGCACGTGAAACTATAGATTTTTTACTTTAATAACTTTTTATTGAACCACTTCACCACGCTGTACTGTGAGGGATCTAACCCACATATTCATAAATCATAGCTTTTACAAAGAGCAGCACAAGAAGACAAAGGGGAACAGACTGACAATGGCAAGTGGATAAACACAAACTCCAATAATGAAGTGTTGGCTTGTATATACTGGCATTTAAAGTCCATTCCATAAAATGTAATAAAGTGAATGTTTGTGATATGAACACAACCCCTCAGAGAGATTCACTACTAGAAAAAAATCATTACCTATTTTCTGTATTGGTTTCTTTCTTTAAAACCCAACTAAAATGCCCTAATGTGTTCTACAATAGCTGCCAAATATTAATGTTAACAAAAGGAATTTCTTTGTACAAAGCCCTCCAAGATCATCGAGTCCAGCTGTTCCCCAAGCCCTACCAAGGCCACCCCTGTCCCCAGGTGCCACATCCACATGGCTTTTAAATCCCCCCAGGGATGGGGACTCCACCACAGCCCTGGGCAGTCTGCACCGATGCCACCACCTTTTCAGTGAAGAAATTTTTCATAATACCCACCCTGAGCCTCCTCTGGCCCAGCCTGAGGCCGTTCCCTCTCCTCCTGTCCCTGTTCCCTGGGAGCAGAGCCCGACCCCCCCGGCTGCCCCCTCCTGTCAGGGAGTTGTGCAGAGCCACAAGGGCCCCCTGAGCCTCCTTTGCTCCAGGCTGAGCCCCTTTCCCAGCTCCCTCAGCTGCTCCTCATATGGCTTGTGCTACAGAGCCCTTCCCAGAAAGGCTTTTTCCAACCTGAACAATTCCATGGCTTCAGCAGATGGCTGCTCTCAGGGCTTGCTTTCATTAGCCACAGCTTTTGTTACAGCTTTGCTGCTTTGATGCTGCTCAGGTCTGGCACCAGGGGTGAATCCTGGTTCCCTCAAGAGACAGGAGTAGTTTATGCAACATCCATGTGCAGCAGAGACAAAGTGAGAGAATGTTGCTTGTATCACAGATGGCTTCTGGTGGCTTTTCTAGAGGCGGACTGAGATAGAATATCTGTACGTCCACTGTCGTGGAGAACGCTCAGTATTGCTGTGAGAGAAAGCAGGAGAAGCTGAAGGAATGTCCCCGAAATTTCCTCTCTGTGCCTGATTTCCTGGCTGGTTTTAGGGACAGGTAGTTTTTGCTAATGTGACTTTCCATTATAAAGTTTCCATTGCTTTGGAAAATATTAACTTTGCTGCGTAGATCAGACAGGCCCTACAGTTATAGCTGGAATATCCTAAAGATTTAGTTCCCAGTAATAATAGGGCTAAACCACAGCACCGCCAGAGGCAAAAACTATATTATTTGAAATGAAACTTCTCATAAATATCCAGCTCTGAAGTAATTTTATATCAGCTGCTCTTATATAAACTGGACAAGGCAAACTGTCCTATCCATCAACATTAAGGTTGCCAAGAAAAATTACTCTATATTCATTGTCTGCAAGTTTTGGAGATCTCCCTTTCCATTAGACTTTCCCAGGAAACACTGTGGTTTGCCACTTCGAAGAACTCTGCTGGTAGCAGCACCAGTGTCAGCTTTGGGCTTCAGCCTCCTCGTGTGCCTCCCATCTCTGTGCCTCTGCAGGGAAGGGAAAAGGAATCTGTAAGCCTGTATTGAAACATCCCCATGCCTCTGATACCAGCACGGTGCTATCAGGCACTTCTTTTGTCCTTGCAAGTTAAAATCTGAATGTCTACAGTGACCAACAATGAATATGCTGAAATACATAACAGGAGAAATCTCAGTCAGCCACTGTTGGAGACAGGTGCAAGGTGAGTCTGGTCAAAGCCTTTCATGGAAAGGTCAGCTTACAGGTAGGGGACAGACATTAATTTTGATTTTTTAAAATTATATGTGAAACCTTAAAAAAAATGAACCTCCGTTTTAACTTACAAAGAAAATAATTAAAATGTTATTAAAATATGCAAAATTTATAATTTAATTATACAATTACAGCCTTATAGTCTAATAGCCCCACTGTATTTTGCATGTTAGTGAACAATTGCTTTCTTAAAGCTCACAGCAGAATCATTTACTTGATGCTGGAGAATAAGTTAATTATGGATCCCCTCCCTTTGATTAATGGATTTAATAATCACGTTACAGTAGGATTAACTTATAGTTCATGTGCTTACAGCACTAATGACGAGATTCATGAAAGCAGTGTCAGCACATGGGAATGGCCCCAGAAAAGGCCCTGTCTGGAGATCCCAGGGCTGCCCCAGTCAGCACTTCTTGGGGGAGCCAGCAGTGGCATCAACCACCCCCGTTTGCCACTTACTTCAACAAAATTAAACACCATTCTGGGGTGAGCTAAGCACCTCGACTGAAGCTCAGTTCTGGATACTGTGGGGGGAAATGTTCCTAGGAGATAGGTACAGTAGCAGGTAGTGCACATACCCACTGGGCACAGCCACCTGCAGCCTGCTATGACCCAGTACAACAGGCTGAACGTTCTTTTTCTTTGGTGCTTCTTTTGGGCACATAGTACAAGTATAAAATTCCCTGGATGGAAACACAGTGAGTCAGCCAAGATTTCCTATCTCTAAAGGAACCTCAAGTAAATGCAGTCAGCAGAGCCTAAGAGACAGAGCACTCTAGTTTCTAAACTTGACTCCAGATATTCAAAGAGAGGAACCATTGCAGGACAGAGAAGGTAGAAGGAACACGTGGAAGGCTTTTGTATTTTGCTGTAATTCCTCACAGGACTCCTGTACATGTCTATGTAAGAACCAGGTCTGCAAGTCTGGCAGGAGCCACATTGAGAAACCTTCACTTAATTAAAACTCATGTAAACACAAATAGAAACAGAATAAAGAGCTGAACCGTATTTTGTCTGAAGGAGCAGTACCTCAAAAATCACCAGCAACGGGATTTCAAGCTGCATCACACACGTACCTTACCTATTATCACACAAAGCAGAACAATGTGATACGAATCAGGAGCTGAGTGTAACACAGCCCTGGGCTGCTTTGCCATGTCCCCTCCCTGCCCATCATCCAACTCGTGTTTCCACGGGAAGGTGGCAGAGCTCCTGGCACTGATCATGCCATATGGAAATACTGGGGGAAAGCCAGGGAAATGCTGCACAGCCAGCACAGCCCTTCCTGCTGAGAGCGAGGGGACGCGAATGCTGCTCCCCCTTCCTGTTCAGGAAATGGTTCTCCAAGGTGTCATTTCCCAGGGGATGGCAGCCAGCTCCCCATCACTGCAGCCTCCTGCCCTCCCTGGGGGCTGTGAGGCCTCCTGTGCCCTCGGCCCTGCAGGCAGCTCCTGGGGGCTGCTGTCTGAAAAGCACAGGGCACTGCGCTGTTTGTCCTGCAGCTCCACCAGTGACGTTTATCCACTGCTGCTTGTGTTTCGTTCTGGGAGATATTTAGGGTAATTCAAGGTTTGTACTGAAAATCAACACTTTTCCCTACCAAAGCAAGCTTTGGGGATTAGAGACACATTGATATAATGTATATTTTATTCCTGAAGCAGATGGGACTATGCTTTTATTATGCTTCTTCAAACCCAGCTGTGCATCTCGATCTCTCTCCCTCCCCCTCCTATTGCTCTGACTGCCACACATCCATCCAGTGTGGGGAGTTCTCCTCAGCTTGTCACAGCTGGCTTGATAATGAAAGACATTCCAAGAGTTACCAGGACATTTCTCCATGTCATACCACAGTGTTTTAACCTCAATTTGTTCCAGGTGATCTCAGGAATCTGTGACCAAATAACCTTCAGCTGCAGATCATCTGCCAGGTGGCAGCTGTTTAAACGAGACCACAGGCACTTCCAGTTCTTAATTTAGAGGCTGAACCCACCAAGAATTCAGATTACATGAGTCAGGTAAATTCCAGAAATGCTTTCTAGGATATCTATTATGGGTTTCCTCTGTGCCAGCTCATAGGAGGTGCTTCCTTGCAATACACTCACCGTTTCACAGGCCTAAGATTCCAGCTTTCCTGAGAGATGCCAGACAAAGCTCACCCTTACCAGGGGTGGTGCTGGCCTGCAGCCCTTCCTGCTTTGGCTCCACTTTGCACATATGGCTTCACCCCTATAAACATTCCTTTACTTCATATGAGCCTTAGCAAATCCTTGTCCTATAGATACTCATCCCCTGCAGCTGTACAGACAGATAATGAAATAGACTGTGATGAGTAGACCTTATAATGCAAAACTAAAGTCCAATTAGGACTTGATAACGAAATGTGAAATAAAACACATTAAACAGGACAAAAGAATCAATTTCCCATTAAATTTAGTAGTTTCTTTTTTTTCCTAACTCTCAATGTTAAAAGCATCAATTACACACATAATTTACCCGTTTACAGTCTGATTCAGAGTTCAAAGCAAAAACTTGCACTACAGAATATGAATTATCCCAGTGATCACAGGAAAAACCCAGTGCCCTGCAGGTGTCTCCAGGCTGGCTTTGAGAAGAGCTATCAGTGCAGGTTGGGGGAAACTGCATTATGTGCTGTTCGGGAGAAGGAAGGGATTTTGAAGCAGCTTGCAACTTAACTCAAAGGAAGAGGTAATCTCAAATGGTGCAGAAGGTATGGAGCTGAATTTGGGAAAAGCCAGGGAAATGTTTGGCATGAAAAGTAAACACACAACCTCAAAAGGCTTGCCTTTGTGAATGCAGCCAGAGGATGCAAGGCTGGTACAACAAAATGCATCCCTCACTGAGTTTATGTAAGCAGTTACACACCATGGATAAAAAAAGAGGAGGAAAAGCTGCTTGTGGAAGATTTCAGGAAAAGAAGGCACAAGCATGACTTCTCTTTTTATTTCCACTTGTTAACTGTGTCTTAGTTTTATGTTTATCTTCAAATTGTGATGCATGTAGGGTTATTTTAAGCTAATACACGGAGACATTTCCTTTGTAGGCAGTGGTGATCCTTGACCCAAGGCATTGAGCCATGCTTGCAGGGGCTGCGGGTCCATGATGCTTCACTTCTACCTCCACAGCCAGGGAGATGAATTGCTGGTGAGCTGCACGTGGTTTGAACAATGGTAACAGCAGCCCGTGGGCTACAGACACAAAATCTCATCAGCAGGGCAAGGGAAGGTAGGTTTCTGCCAGGAGATAGGGAGCATGTCTAAATCCTGAGATGGACAAAGAGCAGTGCAACACCTGGTGAGAAACTGCCCTGCAAAGCCACGTCCCTGAACTGGCAGACACGTATACACAGAAAAAGCGCAGAAAGAAATCCCAGTTACCGCCTTCATCTTCCTTCATAACCTGCAGTGTAAGTACATCTTAAGAAACTAAGGCAGAGAAGTGCTTTGAAAAGATGAGCACATCATTTAATACTTCAGCAGAATCTCCTTTTGAAGCTGTGGTAGTTTGCTCATGTTTGCCTGTGCTCTAAACCTTTTGCACATTGTTCTTAGAGCCAAACATAGGCCACATTATTTTGTGTTGCAAAGCACAGACACCCATAAACGCTGAAAAGAAAATATATGGACAGAGAACAATGGGTTCTTTAATGGTTATAGGCATCTTTCATCTTAAATCCAAGCGTTGAAAGTCAATTCCAGCTGTCTTGGATTGCCTCTTGCTTGTATAGAGCCTCTAAATAAAGTGTTAATTCAGAACCCCTAGCTGTGATCAGTAATGGATCACATTTGGTGTTGCACCAAGCTCTAGAGTACTGGCTAAGCCCCAGGGCACTGGGATTTTGGGTGCTACTTTTTACACATATTTATCCTTTTGTGACCATCTATTTTGCCTGATGGAGGGGAGGGCCACTCCTCCAGTTAATTTTTTCATTTTACACTCCTTTACCCTGCTCCCCTTTCTACAGTAGTTGCAATGTAATGTTTCAGTCGAGCAAGGCTTTGCAAATTTGGCTCAATGAGACACGGAGCAAACAGCTTTTCAGAGAGCTTCGACTCAGCTGTCAGAAGGGGCAGTTTGGTCTCTGTGCAAGCAGTACTCACATTCCAAACTGCATTAGAGAAAAGCTGCTGGGTTTTTATGCATTTTTATTATCCGTTCCAGATTAGGAATCTGATGCTAATTTTTTTCTTAAAGGCTGTGTTTGGAGTAGAGCTTATATTCTAAAACAAAACCAGGATTGTGATGTTTTTCTCTCACTAGCTTGCTCTCTTTTTGGTTTGCTTTTTTTTCCTCTCCCTGGCTTTACTCCAAGGACCTTTTCTGCTTTTTGTTACACTCTCAAGATGAAGCACCGGATGGTTACAGCTGTGCTGGTAGCACTGGTACAGGTTTCTCAGAGTTTCCCTGCCTTGTACCACCGAGGCTGGTGGAGGCTGTTAAGGGAAGGAGATAGCTGTGGAAAGTGTGATTTGGCACTCTGCTCTGAGCCTCAGGACTGTCCAGCCGGGACCGTGCTGGATCGCTGCGGCTGCTGCCCGGAGTGCGGGAACGCCGAAGGTCAGATCTGCGACTTGGACCAGGGCAACCATTTCTATGGGCAATGTGGGGACCACCTCGAGTGCAGGCTGGATGCTGATGAAGCAAGGTTTGGGGAAGTCCCTGAACCCCAGTGTGTGTGCAAATCTCAAGAGAGCATCTGTGGACCTGAAGGGAAAACCTACGAAAACATCTGTCAATTCAACAAGGCTTATGCTGGGAAGAGAAACATCAGCATGAAACATAAAGGGCCATGTGAATCAGGTAACGTGTACAGAGGCACTTCCAAACTGAAAAAAAAGCTGATTCTTATCTTCAGATGTGTTACTAGCTACTCCAGTCTAACTTCATTAAACTAATACTGGTTTTTTGTTGCAATTATCATTATTCTGTTACAATACTACTTAGTGCTAAACATGTGGTTCAGCAGCTGGTACTTAATCTTGTATGTTATAAGCCTCTATATTAGACTGGTGGATTAAATCTCATGGTGACTAATAAGCCATCAATCTACAGACTGGGTCTGTTCTGAATAATCAGAGTATCATCACTATAATCAGAGTATGATTTTTTTCTACAAAAGTTGCATGTGTATTTGGGAATCAGTAAACAGATAGGACAGTCTGGGAGGAATGGGCAAATAATTGTTATTATAAGAGGACTGACCTAATTTTAAAGTGGCGATAGTAAGGCAGGCCTCACTGATATATATATATATGTGTGTATATATGTATACATCTGTCATATGTACATATACACACAAACAGGTACATGTATATATGTGTGTGTTTATGTGGATGCATGTGTATATGCACCTGTGAGGATACATGGTAAGCAGTGAAGCAGGGGCAATAGGAGATAGCGTTTAATTAACAGATCTGTTCTTTTTACCAAAAAGGTCCAAAATAATCCAATTCAGAATCATCATAAAAATCTAGCTAACCCATAAAATAGAAATCCAAATATTAGAACAGAATCAAGCTGAAACAATTTCCCTAAAGGACTCTTACAGTGCACAGTTGTCTCTGATGATTGTTAGTGGAAGGATTCCTAGGTGGGCTTACGGGGGACTCCTGCTTCTTGCTCATATGCTGTTCCCATTCTTTGCATTACTACAAGTCATCACTCCTGGGCATCTCTCACTTAAGACACAACTATAAAATGAAAATTTTATAGTGCAGAGGCTTTTGTTTGTTTCTGAATGAGAAATTACTGTGATTTTTTAAGTTAATCAAATATTTTCTCAAATTAAGTAACTAGAAGAGGTCTGTGGATCACAAATGGGTCACAGTTTTGGGAATCTGAAATTGCAGCTCTGGCAAAGGATTACATATGGGAATAACTCGGGTACGTTTTCCCCACTCCTCTCTAGCAGTTTTAGACTGTATGCTGTGGTTTTATATTGAATGAATAGTGAATATTGAACACTTAAAAGGAAAAGCGATGAACAGCTAATATCAGGCTTCTTTCCTCTTTCTCTAGCTGCAAGAGAAAGACCCCTTAAAGAATGCTTTATTTGCTATCAGGTTATGAAGCTGTGAAATGAGGCTTGTCAGGGCAGGGACATGCACGCCAGCCTGCAGGACAGCTGAAAGCCTGTTCGCCTTGGGAAGGAGTCCTTGATTGGGATTAAGTAGCCGTAGTTCTTGTGGCATAATCACCCCAGCAAGATTTCGGCAACGAGTGCCCCTCCCTTAGCGAGTGCCGGTAACTCTGCAGCACCAGCAGCTGCTCAGGCACAGAGACTTAAAGCAGTGGCCCCTTTAATTAATTTAACAGAACGGGCCGCGTACAAGAGACTTTTTAATTTGGAAGTACTACCACTTTTAATTGCTGGTGTCATCCAGCAGGCCCCCAGCCGCCCCGAGGCGCATCACAGTGCTGCTCCTCAAGCAGAAGGAAGGAGCTTGGCTGCTCTGCATGCAGGCATCGCCCCCAGCGCTTTCCCGCTGCTTTCCTGGCTCCCCAGAAAAGCTGGAGCCTCTCTGCAGGAATGCAGAGAATTATCCTAACCGCGCAGCTTACTGAATTGCACAGAAGCCTGCGGAAAGCTCACAGCCGTGTGGGTGCTAGGCACAGTTTAGTTAAGAAAGAGGCCGTGGCGGAGGAAAGCGCCCGGCCGGAGCACGGCCGAGCTGGGCAGAGCCCTGGAGCCGGGGCAGGGTGCCAGGCTGGCAGCGACGGGGGTCACAAAAGCTCTTCTCCCTGTCCCCGAGCTGCCGCCGCCCACGCTGGCTCGGGAGCTTC
>VWZT01005476.1:267262-297290 GCA_013397055.1 Pachycephala philippinensis
GCCCTCGGGCTCAGGGGACACCGCGCTCCAGCCCGACCGCTCAGGGCGCAGCTGGTGACAAAAGGCACCGGGGAAGCTGGCTCTGAGAGCAGGCACCGGGGTGACAAAAGGCACCGGGGTGACAAAAGGCACCGGGGAAGCTGGCTCTGAGAGCAGCGAACGCGGCAGCACGGGATGTCCTGACTCCAATTTGCATGCGAAACAAACACTGAGCGCTGTGGGGTTTTGGTACCGCGCTATAAATATAACGTTCACTCAGCTCAAAGTACTTTGTTTTGTTTTTCTCTCCTTCAAAGCATCTGCTGTTTCCTCTTGATGCCAAATGGATTAATTGTATACAGCAACCAATGGATAAATAAATAACAATAAACTTCTTTCATCAGAGCACAGCCTTTCATCTTGCTTCTCTTGCCAGAAAAAAGAGAAGAAAAAGGCCTAGCTGGCTAAAGAAACAAGGAAAAACCCTTTCTTTTCCTGAAAGCTAGTTTTGATCAGTTTACCTAATAATTTACCAAGGTTACTAAATACATTGATTATATACAGATTCTCCACACTTAAGCCATCCCCATTAACATTCAAACATTTCTCGTTGATAATTTAATGAACTAACAGAACAATCTAGCAGTGATTCTCTTTATATTTAGCTGTGTCGTGATTTATTTTAAATGTAAATTTTAGAGTAAAAACGAATAACCAAACCACAAAATTTTCTGCCATTTCCATCTAATCAGACATAGATTAGCAAAAATTAATAATATACAATATGAGGAAAAAAGATCCTATTAATTATGTAACTGATTGGTCTGGAGTGATGTTTGGTTGATTGGGAAAAGTAAAACAGTATTTTGACTTTTCCTGGCTTCTAGTTTACATCTTCTGTAACACAGGGTTAATTCATGACTGACCGGGACTGTAAAAGGAAAGGCACAGCTCCTGCCCATTCAGCTCTGGACACCAGGACATCAGAACATTTTCCACAGCTATCAACAAAAATTTATCTACTCCAGGAATCAAAATAACAGGTTATCATAACAGTAAAGCTCTGTTTCTAATCAGTTATGGAAACAAAGTACACACAGATATGCATGGGAGAATTTTTCTGAACACGAATCCTGAAACACTCAAAAATAAAGTTTATAAACTTCTGTTAAAATTTGAGAACGTTACTTCAATTTTCTTCCACAAAACACAGCAGAATGATGTTGTGAGACTTGCAGTATTTTACTTCTGAAGTAAGTTGTGAAAGTTTGAGTGGACAATGAAGGTACTGGTGGTGTGTTCAGATTCTGAAAGGGCAGTTTGGGTAGGTCAGAACTCCTGCTACTGTGAGTTTGGGCTCGGGTGATGCCAGTCCTGGTCAGCCCAGGACTCAGCTGCTGGCACTCACACCACGCCCAGGCATTTCCGAGCTCTCTGCTGGCTTCTCCTCGCAGTTAATGGCAAGAGGGGTGTTTCCAGTGTGGAATTCATCCTGGTGCAGTAGGCAGTGCTGGACAGCTGTAACGAGGATTTGTAATTCAGACCTTTGTGTGCTCCAGGCTCCAGATGTGTTCCCATGGGCTGAGCCCGGCTGGGGACAGTGACACGGGCAGGAGCCAGCCCTTGGCCACACGTCAGTGTTGGCAGGGGATCCACAGCACCCCTGAGACAGCAGCACAACAGAAATACTCACCAGGCAACAGCCGCCTGCTCGAAAAGGCTTTTACACTGTCTCTGTGGGGGAACAATTTAAAGAACTCCTGTGAGTCAATGCGGACATTTGGTTTCCTTTGTACATTTTAGGCTTAACTACAGTGAGTGTATCATTAAAAGGATTGTGGTTTCAATTAATTTTAAGATTTAAAGGTATGTTTTAATATCAGACCCTCTGTGATCAGGTCATAGACAAAAAAATTATCATTAAAGATATTCAGTTAATGCTGATTTGAATACAGAATTTTTGAAATATTAGACAGATTCTGAATGTACAGTTCTCATGAAAGAACAAGCATTTAAGGGTTTAAGTTTCCTTGTTTGAAAAATCTTACTTTTGAAGAGTAGCAGCATTGTTTAATTTAGAAATGGGAAAATTGAGAGTTTTCTGTATCATTTGTTTGTAATTAATTTTATTCAGTATGCATTTAATATTTTCTGCACAGACACCAATCCTGAAAAACCAACAATTATGTTATAAATTATTGCTTATAAACATGGAACAGGTGGTTACAATTTTAAATGCCAAAGCATAAATGCTGTACCTAGGTACTGATTCAAATATGGCAAGTAAAAATATGTTAATTATTTGCTATACGTTTCTATTTCCAAGCGTCTGGGATCTGTGCAAAAAAAAAAAAAAAAAAAAAAAAATACAACCAATGGCCCAGAAAATGCATTCCTTTTTGAGCACTGGTCTGGAAATAGATAGAAAACAGATTTTTGTAGGCAAAACATTTCTTGTTGTCGGCAAATAGATCAGGAAAAAAGAAAGCAGAGATCTCCAAACCAGGAAATCTGTCCTAGCAGTAAATCCACTATTTTTGTGTGTGCCGCCGAACATCATCAGCCCTGTTAACACAGGAGATGAGCAGGACGCTCACACACGCTCACAGAGGGATGTGCCCCGCGATCGGGTGTGAAGGCACCGGGGGATGGGTCACAAGGGCACCAGGGGATGGGTTAGGAAGGAACCAGAGGATGGGTCACAAGGGCACCAGGGGATGGGTTAGGAAGGAGCCAGAGGATGGGTTAGGAAGGCACCAGGGGATGGGTTAGGGAGGCACCGGGGATGGGTTAGGAAGGAGCCAGGGGATGGGTTAGGAAGGAGCCAGGGGATGGGTTAGGAAGGAACCAGGGGATGGGTTAGGAAGGAGCCAGAGGATGGGTTAGGGAGGAACCAGGGGATGGGTTAGGAAGGAGCCAGAGGATGGGTTAGGGAGGAACCAGGGGATGGGTTAGGAAGGAGCCAGGGGATGGGTTAGGAAGGAGCCAGGGGATGGGTTAGGAAGGAGCCAGGGGATGGGTTAGGAAGGAGCCAGGGGATGGGTTAGGAAGGAGCCAGGGGATGGGTTAGGAAGGAGCCAGGGGATGGGTTAGGAAGGAGCCAGGGGATGGGTTAGGAAGGAGCCAGGGGATGGGTTAGGAAGGAGCCAGGGGATGGGTTAGGAAGGAGCCAGGGGATGGGTTAGGAAGGAGCCAGGGGATGGGTTAGGAAGGAGCCAGGGGATGGGTTAGGAAGGAGCCAGGGGATGGGTTAGGAAGGAGCCAGGGGATGGGTTAGGAAGGAGCCAGGGGATGGGTTAGGAAGGAGCCAGGGGATGGGTTAGGAAGGAGCCAGGGGATGGGTTAGGAAGGAGCCAGGGGATGGGTTAGGAAGGAGCCAGGGGATGGGTTAGGAAGGAGCCAGGGGATGGGTTAGGAAGGAGCCAGGGGATGGGTTAGGAAGGAGCCAGGGGATGGGTTAGGAAGGAGCCAGGGGATGGGTTAGGAAGGAGCCAGGGGATGGGTTAGGAAGGAGCCAGGGGATGGGTTACGAAGAGGCCCCGGGCTGGCTCCCTCTCGTGGCTGCCGGCAGCTTTTGCTTCGGGGAAAGGGAGAAGGAGAATTCCGAGGTAATCAATAAACACTGCAGGGTGACGGTAAGAGAACACGAGGAAATAAGAAAGTGGAAATGTAACGGGTATAATAAGCATAACATGAAACCTCATAGAAATAATTGAACTTCAATCCCTTTCATTCCTAACACGAATATTGGATGACATCAGCAGCAATTGAGGATAAATGTAAAATGCATTAATGCTGTTACTCTGTAACTTGTGACTTCCACGGGTAACAGTGCTGGACAACGGTTTAGCAACTTCAATGCAATGACGTACTCAGAAAACAAACCTGACAAGCCAGCAATGGCAGTATTTTGGCTTTTAGCTAACCGAAATGTGACACATTCAGAGCTATCATACAGTCAAATCCCTCTGTGACTTGTGTGCTACAGAATTTCTTGTGCTTTCCTCTGAAGCCCAAGTCGGGTACTGGCAGCTCTGCTGGGGGCCCCCAGCCTGGTCCATGATGACAGTTCATGGGGCAGAATTAAACCCTAATTTCAGCTCAGGTTCCACGGTCATCTGCAAGGGGAAGAACAGACTTGAATAAGCATTTTAGAAAGCACAGACACAAGGTTTACCGAGCTGTAAAGGATGCTTGGAATCACGTGTCTCTTCAGAGTGCGTGAGAGGCAAAAAGCAAATGCAATCTGACGGTATTGTGCGAAGCAGGGATTAACATTACTTGCTTTTGTGTTTGTGTTCTTTTGTGCACTGTCTTCTAAAGAACTGCTGTTGGTTCTTTGCAGCTCCTGTTATTTCTATGCCACCTCAGGACGCCCAGAATTACACTGGCAATGATGTAATTTTTGGCTGTGAGGTGTCAGCCTATCCTATGCCACAGCTTGAATGGAAAAAAAAGGGAAATAAAATGTTTCTGCCAGGAGATGACACCCACGTCTCAGTTCAGGTAAAACTTGAATTTACCATTGCATACGGTTTGGGAAGAGGAGCAGGTGCTTAATCTGGGCTGCTGCAGGGAAGGAAAAGATGGAAGAATCTCTTTATGTAGGTCGGATTCTGAAAAAACTGAGCTGAGAGAAGGAACATTCTGGGAAGGATGGCTGTTTTACTACTCTTGATGCAGGAAGCCCAATTCTGGCAGGTATTTAAAGTTCCCCTTTGCAAGATGCTGTTCCTGGAGACCTGTTATTTGGGTTCTGCCCCCGAGGCATGCACCAGGAAAGCAAAGAATCTTGCTCATTTTGTGGAAGCCGTGGTGCTTTAATCTAAGGGGAAAGAGTAGAATGGCATTAGCAGGAGCTTCAAGCAAGTCTAGAAATAGGCTGAAAGTTTGAGCTGAAATCAAATAAATCAAAATGTTAACTCTTTTAAATGGAAATAAAATTCTGGGGAGATGAGCAAATGATGCCAGCTGTAGAGGCAGCCTGCAGGAAAGCTGAAGCCTTTGCTAATGCCTTCTGTGAGCCTTCTCCAGTGGACAGAGAACGCGAGCAGAGACTGTGCAGTGAAATCCACGGCAAATTTCTGGATACAGCCCAAAAGCAGCCAGATCCAGTGGACATGGGGCACAACCTGAACAAAAAGGTAGAGAGGATAAACACAGAAAAAGCTAATTAAAGTACCAAAAATACCAAAATACCAAAAGTCTAAGTTATTTAGAAATTTTTCCAGAGGAAACATGAACACAGGTGGGATTAGTGGACTTAGAGTTGCTGAGAGTCAGTGGTGCAAGGAGCCACATGCAAACACTGGTAACCTCAGAGGCCACACTGACCCCCTCATCCATCTCATTAACACACCTCTGTTAGCATCTCTTAATGGGTTCGAGTTACTTGTTTGGGAAAGAAAGCTCACCCCTTGAGGAGGCTTTAGTCCAAGCCAGTTGAAACTGATTGTCATGAAGTGTGACAGTTCCCGTGGAATGTCACGCCAATCCATAAAACCTGGCTGCTGAGTGTCAGCCTGGTCAGACCCCCTTGGCCCCAAGAACTCCCCCAGACTCACTCCCCACCTCATCCTAACCAAATTGCTGAGCTTGAGCAGAGGCGGCGATGCTCTGAAGGAGCAGCAGGTGGTGCTGGGACAAAGACAGGAGGAGCTCTGGGAACAGCAGCACAAGAGGAACAGGAATGAGAGCACTGTGCAGGGCGATGAAGCTGAAAGAGCAGAGATGGGAAAGCAGGAACTCAGAGGTGCAGAGCAGTAAGAAGGTAAAACATAGAGCAGCAGGAATAAGCAGAATCAAAGCATGATGGCATTAAAAAAAAAAAAAAAGAAAAGGTTTTAATGATATTTAATCCATCCACAATTATTTTGAGAAATATCATGGTGTCTCCTAGCTACTTAATTTCAACCATTTCTTTCCTTCTCAAAGGCAAGAGGTGGGCCTCAGAAGTATGGTGTGACAGGCTGGCTGCAGATCCAAGGCCTCAAAAAATCAGATGAAGGCATTTACATCTGCCACACCAAAAATAAGTATGGTGCAACATATGCCTCTGCAAGATTGAAAGTCATTGATGGTAAATTTTTTTTATTTGGATGTAAAAAATATAAAAATGCATACAAGCAGGATGCAAAGGAAGGGGTTGTTGGAATGCAAATGAAGCATAGGAGAAATTACCCAAAGCTGCCTGTATTTTCACTCTTCTGTGTGCTTTTATTTTACTTTATCCGCCAATGGGTTTATGTAGTAATATTTTGCTGCAAATTATGCCAGCTTCCAGAAAACAGAGAGCCGTGGGTTGGAGCCATACAGCTGAGACACATTATTCCACTGTCCTTATCCTAGAGAAGTCCTTTGATGTTAGTAGGACCCAGAACAACAGCTGGTGTAACTGAGGGAGTCTTTGAACCATGGCAGGTCTGCTTAGCTGTTTATTCTTCAAAAAGTTAGGAAGGAAACAGTTGTTATTCCTTAATGAGAGTGGTTCAAAAGATGTAAGAAATAACTTTGCTGTTGTTTTGCATTGGGCCCAGACCTGTAGAATAATATCCTTCTTCCTCCATGGAAAACTGTTTTTCCTGGCAAATTCAGGATAAAAATGCATTATCATATTTACCTCCTGGTCCAGAGGAGTTTGTCACTCACTTAGTTTTTACAAGTGGCTTTCAAAGCTTTATTTTCTCTGGAAATATTTGCAGGTGCACAGGAGCTGCAGAGGGCTGATGTCATAGTTTACCAGTATTAGGAATTAAATGCATTTTCAGCATGTCCTCAGCACAGGAAAGATGTGGACATCTTAGAGTGGGCCCAGAGAAGGCCATGAAGATGCTCCAAGTGCTGGAGCACCTCTGCTCTGGAGACAGGCTGAGCAAGCTGCTGGTGTTGAGCCTGGGGAAGAGAAGGCTCTGGGGAGATCCCAGAGCCCCTTCCAATCTCTTAAGGGGCCTTACTAGAAGGAGGGAGAGGGACTTTTTATACAGGCAGATAGTGGTTGGACAAGGGAGAATAGTTTTAAACTAAAATGGGAGAGATTTAGATTAGATGTTAGGAAGAAATTCTTTACTCAGAGTGTGATGAAGCACTGACAGAGCTTTGCCAAAGAAGCTGCGGCTGCCCCATCCCTGAACTGTCCAAGGCCAGGCTGGAGGGGCATGGAGCAACCTGGGATAGTGGAAGTGTCCCTGGCAATGGCAGGGGGTGGAACAAGATGGGCTTTAAGGTCCATTTCAAACCAATCTATTCCGGGATTCCATGATTCTGTATGGAAATTTGCTCATGACCTTCAGTGGTATGAGGTCAAGCCATGGGATAAAATCCCTGTCCTTTTCATAGACAACAAGGATTCAGAAACTCTGAGCTTGCTGTACAAATCCAAGCCCATACCTTCCTCTTTGTTCCTATCTTCAGCTAATTTAATCTGGATTCAATTACATTTTGCAGACCCATCTCCTGCATTTGCATTTACTGCTGGCAGCAGAAGCGCAAGCTACAGCATTGAGTACGAGGAGTATTATGACAATTCTGATGAGGAAGATGATGAAGAATATGAATCTGGGGACTACGATAATGAAAACCACCCTGAATAATAATTTTTATACATCTATTGTCCAAACCCTTTCACGCTGTTTTATTTACCAGTAGTCTCTGTTCTGTAAATGGCTCCTCTGATAACACACATACTCACTTGTGTATCCACCTTCCTGAAATGCAGCTTTGGATGAAGTGTATCATGCTACTTACCAGAAATAAGAACAGTTGTAACACCATATATTTAGACTATTAAATAAAGTTCTTCAACATGCACCTTTCTAGTAAGTATGCCAAAGCGATCAAATTTTATATTAATTTTTAACTTATAATTTCTTTCACACATTCTAATTTGTCTAGCAAAAATGCCAGTAGTTAAACAAAATTTTTACATTTTATCGATTTTCTTTTTTTCTGTAAAGTACTAATAAATATCAAGAGATTGTTCACATGGCAACAAGCCGAAGTAAGTATGGAGGTTGCAAAACAGTCTTTAATCTCTTTAGTTCGTGTTTTCTCATAAGTTTCAGCAGGATTTTCCTTCTCATTTGAAATTTTCCATGGTGTGTCTCATCAAAGGTGAATTATCTGTCTTTTGGGGGATGTTTTTGTTTACTTTTAATAGATACATGAGGCAATCACGGTCTAAAGCCAGTAAGTGCTGTTTCACTGTCAATACTCAAACACAGCCAGAAGAGATTCCTTGTGCATTCACACTTTGAGCACACCTTGCACTCCTTCTTGTACCAGCTCCTGATTACTCCTCACAGCACTGGCTCCTTCCCACCAGCCTGGGAGCGGTTCAGGGTTTGGGACCATCATTTTCCCCCTGCACAGGATGCTGTTGGTGGGCATTTCTGCAGTTTAAAGGCAGCAGCTGCTCTGTAGCTCAGTGCGTGCCCTTCAAACACCAGAGATTGCCCTCCAGAGCCAGGTTCTGTCCTTTGTCTGGGGCTGTGAAGGAGCTGTGCCCTCCAGAGCCAGGTTCTGTCCTTTGTCTGGGGCTGTGAAGGAGCTGCCCCTATCCCTGACCCATCAGCATTGCCAGGCTGCTGAAAGGGCAGAAAACCACCAAAACACACATTGTTCAAACTGATCCATGAACCAGGCAGCAAAGGGGATGGAGTCAAAAACACACTTCCAAGGGCTGAGTGAGCACCCTGAGAAATTTCTCCAATTGCTTTTGTTAACATGAAGGCTGGCTCTGAATTAATGAGCAATGGAAAACACCAACCCTGCACTTACACCTCTGTTCCCACTGGCTGAGGACAGATGAATAGCAGTAAATTACTGCACGACATTTGGGACTAAGGAAGCAGAAGTTGAGGCATTGGCAGGGAAAGCCTCGGTGTCTGCAGCCTCCCTGGGCCGAGGCACAGACCCAGGCAGCGACCCCTGCACTCCGAGCCAGCTGCGAGCTGAGCTCATGGTGCCAGGGGAGCTTCAGGGGCAATCTGACTGTACCCATACACACACTGTGTAGAGCTTTTAACGCATATACAGTGCATCACAAATTCTTCTTTTAATGTGCTATTTGTGCCTTTTTTGCCATTAGAAAGATTTTTCTTTTCAATTTGAATTACATTAAGAAATTGGCTATAGACTGTGTTTGCCCTGAGGTATTATTGACCTCTGTCCAGCAAACAACCAAAGAGTAATTTATTTCATTTCGGGCCTCATGGGGTATTGTCAGCTTATGAGAAGAAAGTGTGTCTTTGTGTTATTGAAAAAGATTAATTAGTTTTAATTAGGAATAGGAAGTGGCTTCATTTTTGACTACTGATTTTGTTTTTATGGACTGTTCCTGGTCTTCTTAGTGATATGTTAATAACTTCTTTTGCTTATCCACTATATATTAAATTAAACATAAAATTATCTGATAGAAATCACTGATTTTTTTTTTTTTTGGAACTGTTTAATATGCAGACATATACTCAAGATCAATTGTGATCTGCATTGCAAATTAATGAATTAGATTATTAAAGTAATTACTAAATGGGAGCAATATACATTGGCATAGTATAGTACATGGCACAGAAAATAATCTTGAAATCATTAGCCGTAGAAAGAAATTAGAATTCTTCAGGGCCTTTTGTTGTTGTTAAGGTAAAATGAAAAACAGAAAGAAAAGAGTGTTTGAATGAGAAAATGTGCAGCAGAACTCTAGCAAATACCAGTCTGTGAGTGTTTGGCCTGATGGAGTATGTCTGTTTAAGAAAAGCTAACATTCCCAGAACAAAGAATTCTAAATTAAATATGTTGCATTTCTCTCTGTATGTATTTTTTATATATAATTAATAATTTCTTGTAAATTATCAGCCATTCCTTTCAGTAAGAAAACTGCATTTTAGGGAAAATCCCAATGTGATGC
Source organism: Pachycephala philippinensis (assembly GCA_013397055.1). Lineage (NCBI taxonomy): Eukaryota > Metazoa > Chordata > Aves > Passeriformes > Pachycephala > Pachycephala philippinensis. The sequence goes on from VWZT01005476.1 coordinate 277,143, forward strand.
AAAAAAAAGGAACGCTGATACCTTGAACAATTCCTATTTTCTTTTTTGTGGGAGGGGACAAAAATGGCTGGTTTTGTTTATATACTTCAATCAAGCATTAATTATTAAATTTTAAAAAGCATGGAGGAGGCTCAGTCGTCTCTGAGCAGCGTGGCAAACGAATGGATCTCGTTGTGAATGCATTGCCTGTAGCAGCAGATCTGTTCATGTAACCCAAAGGAAGGGCAATTCAAGAAGTGAGGTTTATTCCACCCAGCAGGAAATGAGCCAGAGTTGAGCTGAAAACTATGCATTAGTCCTGGTACTGTATTTTCCAAGGCAGACTTAAACCCTCCTTTAACTGAGCTTTCACGGAAGACTGTAAGAACTTTGTTACATGTAAGTCTGAATTTTATGGCACAGCTTCCTCCTGTCACACAAGCATCTTCACTGTGCCATTTCCCCCTCCCACGTAAAGGTAAAGGAATTGTATAGAAGTTGCTAAAGAAATTATACTACTTAATGCAGTAGGTCCTTTGGGCGAGGACCCTGACCTAGGCTGGGGTGCTTTCACAATCTAACATTATTACTTGCTGTGTTAAAGTTTTGTCGGGTATTAGTCTAGGAATCCATTAATTCTTTAGCTGGACCAATTTTTTCCCCCTTAAAATAATCAGGATATAGTTGACAGGAATGGGATGTAGAAAGGCAATTGTCTGCGTTCCAGAGATTAAAATGATTCAAGTGATGGTTAAACGAGGTGCAGTGCCGGGGTGCCCCGTGCAGCTGAGCACAGCGTGCGCTCCCCCGCGCCCCGCGGCGCAGCTTTGTGCTCTCGCTGCTGCCCGTGCTCAGCTGTCACCGCGGGCAGGACACCCGGGCCGGGGGACAGAGGTCTCTGGCCAGGAACAAACACACCCCAGACAAGCCGGATTGGCTCATCCTGCAGGCACCCCAGCTCTCACTCGCACTTAGGTACATGCGCTATCCACAGACGCTGCTCGTGAACTATTTAATTGTTTATTAACCCCATCTCCATAATCTTGCTTCAGACTAATAATTAATGAAGGTATTTTGTACAAAAGCATATGGTTCAGTGATTCAACTGTGATTGTTCATGTACAAAGAAACCACTCTTTTGGAAATGTGGCAATAAAGCATCAGGGAAACATGAATAATTTTACACCAACTGCTCAGGCCGTTTATCATCGTGAGGCGGACCCTTCGCTGGTCCGGGCGGAGCTGGCACCGCGCACCGCCCGCGTCCCCTCCGCCTCCGTACCGCCCCCGCCGGTGTCCGCACCGCCCCGCGTGTGTCCGCCTGTATCCGCACCGCCCCGCGTGTGTCCGCACCGCCCCGCGTGTGTCCGCCTGTATCCGCACCGCCCCGCGTGTGTCCGCCTGTATCCGCACCGCCCCGCGTGTGTCCGCACCGCCCCGCGTGTGTCCGCCTGTATCCGCACCGCCCCGCGTGTGTCCGCCTGTATCCGCACCGCCCCGCGTGTGTCCGCACCGCCCCGCGTGTGTCCGCCTGTATCCGCACCGCCCCGCGTGTGTCCGCCTGTATCCGCACCGCCCCGCGTGTGTCCGCACCGCCCCGCGTGTGTCCGCCTGTATCCGCACCGCCCCGCGTGTGTCCGCCTGTATCCGCACCGCCCCGCGTGTGTCCGCACCGCCCCGCGTGTGTCCGCCTGTATCCGCACCGCCCCGCGTGTGTCCGCCTGTATCCGCACCGCCCCGCGTGTGTCCGCACCGCCCCGCGTGTGTCCGCCTGTATCCGCACCGCCCCGCGTGTGTCCGCCTGTATCCGCACCGCCCCGCGTGTGTCCGCACCGCCCCGCGTGTGTCCGCCTGTATCCGCACCGCCCCGCGTGTGTCCGCCTGTATCCGCACCGCCCCGCGTGTGTCCGCACCGCCCCGCGTGTGTCCGCCTGTATCCGCACCGCCCCGCGTGTGTCCGCACCGCCCCGCGTGTGTCCGCCTGTATCCGCACCGCCCCGCGTGTGTCCGCACCGCCCCGCGTGTGTCCGCNTCCCGGCCCCCGCGCTGGCATCACGGCGGCTCCACGGCGGGGTGAAGCAGCCGCACCTGCTCCGCGGTGCCGCTGCTCTCTGAAGGCGGTGCTGGGCTCCTGCGCCGCTTCTTCCCCGAAAACCAGAGGCAGCTCCGCTCCAGAACTTGTCCGAGATGAACATCAGCCACTGAAACGGCCTCGAACGATGGGGGAAGGAAGGGGTAGGCGGGAAGGGGCTTCGGGAGGCGCCCACTGAGGTGTCAGGCATGTGCCCGGCATCCCTTGTGGCTTCGCTCCTCTGCTGGCAGCAAGGCTGTGGCAGCGTTAGAGAGGCCATTTTTGGCATTTATTTAAATACTTGAGTACCAGGCATGGCACATGAAAGGACTACTAATTTTTTTTTTCCTCAGCTGTGCACTTCAGCAGTTGCGCCTGTCAAGTTCCTCTTGGGTAGAGCTGGTAAAACTTTCTTAACAGAATGTTTTCAGTCAGCAACTGTTAATTAAAATCAAAACGTTTCTGGGAATTTTTCTGTGTCAGCAAAGCTTCGATTAGGAACCTCCCTGGTTTCCTGCCAGTTTGCTTGGCTCTTTGGCTGCCTGCCTGGTGGGTTGCTGCAGAGCTGGGCCTCCAGCGTTTCTGGTTCTTGGTTCTTGGACAGGCTGATAGGAGAGATGCCCGGGACTTGAGGGAGCTGGAGAGGTGGGACTAGAAGTTTCCTGAGAATTTTGTTCAGCTTACTCTTGAGTGTTATGAAAACGTGACAATTGTGTGTGGGGAAGATAGTAGTATCTAATGTTTTCCATTAGGATGTAAATCTGTTTCTTGGAAAAAGTTCCCCTTCTTTATGGTCAAAAATGCCACTTTTTGTTCAGGTCTGTTTCTACTCCAAACTCGGTTAAAGCAGCCAGCATCTGTCTGACTGCAGGATCATCTCTGTTGACACAATTGTTTTCTTAGGAATCACCTTTCAGCTGTTGATAAAAGTTTGAGTAAAGGAGGTGTCTGAAGGCATCAGTTTCATGTTTTGTCTCACAATAAAAATAGTATTGTGACAGTCTTGTGTTTTCTTAAAGAAAGTATGTATCTAATCTAGAGAGCTAATTTTTGTTTTCTCCTTGATTTCTCTGAACTTTTTCAGCTTCTAGGCAGAGAGGAATTTTAGCTCTTCTGTTACCACTACAGCTTCTAAATTGCCCTGTCTTTAGACGGATGCAGGCAAAGCTATTTTTTTTTTGCGTGTGGTGATTTGATGAGTAATTACAAGTCTTAAAATTAAATTTGCCAGAAGTTTTCCAGGCATCATAGCCCAAACTTCACATTTTTTTGTCTTTTCATCTCTCTTTAGAAAAGCTTTGGGCTTCTCATCTGAAGGCTGAGAAAAACAAGTGGATGGAACCATAGTAAGAAATACTTTGGTAGCTGAGAGAATGAGAAAGAGCAGTTTAATTCCCAGAGTTATTTTGGCTTCTTGTCACAGGAAGCCTCCTATTTTTTTTGTAATTTAAATGTGATGCAACTGGAAAGCTTAGTATAGGTAACTGTTAATGTTTCTGCTATGGCATCTAGAATTATAAACAAAGATATTTTATGTGGCCGAAAAGTCTTTGTGGATGTTTCGGTCCTGTCGTTTCCTTGACAGAGTCTGGCAGAACTAGAAGTCCTTTGCAAGCACTGGGATGAAGGAGCTGACCCAGCCCAGGAATGCAAGAGGAATGAGAGGTCCTCTTGGAGCTTATCAAGAGCCAACACCAGCTTCTCCTGGAACAAGGAGCACTCGGTGTCTGGGGGATGTGTTATCCATAAAGGTAATCGTGCTCATGGGAGCTCACGTGGATTTCTCAGTTTTGGGGCATTACCAGGCCAGGACAATAAAAGCAAAATGCTTTTGTCTTTTTTTACCTAAATGATTCTAGACATGTTTTTATTTGCAGCTGGTCTTTGTGGAAGTGACAACACCCTGCACTAGACATGGCAGGCACGAAACAGGAAAGCATCTTAGCTGTGAGTGCTTTCAGAAGGGTGATAACCAGGGGCTGTGTCAGCTGTGGAGCAGGGTCAGGACACAGTGGGGTATGACCTTGTGGCTGAACATCATTTTGTTCTCATTCCTAGCTATTAAACAGCTATCATCCCATTAAAAGGGATGATACTTCTAGGTGCTCTCCTTTTTACTCCTGTTTTGTAATTTTTGTTTAGTTATGATGAAACAAAGATACTACTAAAATACACCTTTTATAAAATGTTGATATACTTAATAAAACCTGATCACCAGTCTGGTTTCCCTGTCCTTAACTCACTTATTTTTGAATAATACCTTTTGATGTGTTTTTGTAGACATCCTATGAGCAGCTTCTGCCAGAGATGTGCCTGTCTGAGCTTTCAGCAGGGCATCTCCCCTGCCCCTGGAACAAAGGACTGCCATTCCTAAGTGGTGTTTGTTGTTAAAACGTCACTGTGTGAGTGGGAGCAGAAGCTCCCGTGTAAGCACAGCAACCAATGAGTGAATAGTCTGGTTTGTCCTTCAGTTCTACTCTCCATTTACCAAGACTGGTTTTCATAAGGTTGTCATTGAGTGAGAGTGAGCATGAAGGTGATTCTGAGATCTTCCATCGTTCCTCTGCAATTAACTCACAAATAACATTTCAATAATATTTTCAAAATTAAAATAAATGTTGGCTCAGATTATATTTTTAAAAAAACTCTAATTTTTTCAAAGTAGACTTTGTTTTTATCCCGTAAGATGCTAGAGACATTCAGTTTGTGTTTGTAAAGGATGAAAATTGCAGGTATTTCTAGTACACTTGCCAGTCACTTATATATCACACTGCTCATGTTCAGCTCTTAACATTTATAAAAGTCATGCCAGAGCAGCTTCTGGTTTGCAGGAGTAAGAGCCTACACAGTTTTCCTTTCCTTGGTTTGGTACTTGGGTGGAAAAAGTGGGAAGTGCCTTGCTTGAAAGAGATTGCCCCATGGGGAAGGAGCAGGGTGGGTTTGCTGCTGCTGTGAGGTTGTGGGCTCTGATGCCTCACAGAGCTCACAGTGCTGTCATGGTTTTCTGCTGGTTTTCTTTTTCAGAGCACTCCTTTACAGTGTGGCTGTAAAACAGCAGCCCTTGTTGTCAAACCATTCTGTTTAATGCCTTCTTTTTTCTTCAGCTCATATAGAAACACATTTCTGGCACTCGTCTGTGTGAAGGTTCAGCCTTTCCCAACTTGTGTTTTGAGAAAAAGCAATCGGAAAATTTAAGCTATTTGGCAATTTACTTGCAGGATCATCCATTATGTGTGCCTGTGTTGGTGATCCTGGTAATTCAGCAAGGAAGTACAAAGTTAACAGTTTTTGTTTCTTGCCACTGAGGTTCTCATTTGCTTTTCAGTCTTTGTTTGTAATACTGTTCAAGTTAATGTACTTTTTGAGTTACTTTGGGAATGTCTAATAGAAGATAAGTTGCAATAATCTGTTTATTAAAAACAAACTCAAGTACACTTCTCCACCATTTTGCAGTTATTTTTATGAATGTACTGTAATTGGAGTTTGCATTTATTATTAAAATGATTGCAGTGTGACTCTTCAGTGTGCAGCTCATTAAAAACAGGGATTTAAATACAAAATATAGTTTCTTAAGAGATTTCTTTAGTTAAATTAAGAATTTCTGCAGAAAAGAAAATTAAGCCATAGATCTAGTGAATTAAATTTTATATAAAAATTGAAGAAATAATCCCTAAACAATACTAATGTATGTAATAATTAGCATATGGTAGTTTCAAATACATATGCATTATTTTCTGGATTGAGGTTCATCCAGCGTGAATATGAGTGTGATTTAATGTTGGGAAAGGGATTAGCAGCCAGGTTTGCAGCTCTTTTCCCAGCTTCTTCATAATTCACCACACTGCCATTCACACCTGTGGTGAAGGGGAGGTTGCATTTTCCATTTTTGCATGTTTGTGTGATCTAAGGAGCATTCCAATGGACTGGTTACAGAATTTGAAATGCAAAAGGCAGATGAGGCAGCAATGTAACTTTTGCCTGAGAGCTCCCCTAAATTGCCTCTTCTCATTTGCTTTGGAGCAGGTGATGGTACAAAATAGATGAGAGTGAGAAGCTGGACCCTTGGTAAGCAGCCACATTTGTCATTAGTTGAACTTTGGGTGATCTTCAGTTGTAAAAATGAGTGTAATTGCAGCAAATATCAGGAAAATATTGACAAGGATGGTTTGGTGTTTTGGACACCAGGGGAGCTGAGGCTGCAAGCTGCAGCTGTAAAAGTGCACAGAGATCTTCCCCTGATTAAATGGCAAGGCCTAATTGCAGTTGATTTTAGTTGTTTTAACAAGGAGCAGGTTTAATTTTTCTATAAAAGCTTTGTAGTAGCTCAATGAAGACAGTTAAATTTTATTAAATAATTGCACAATTCTGCATTGTATCTGATTTTGAAACCCTCCAAGGATCTTAAGCCCTGATGATTAGATTGTAGCCTCACATGGAATATTGAACACCTTCTGCATCGCTTTTTAGACACAAGTTCTCAGTGGTGGAGTGTATCATTCAGTTCAAGCCAGTGTTTTGTAAACTACTGGGGAGGGAAGGGAATTAGTTTTTTTGATAGGTAGCATTACAAAACTCTGTATTTTTGAGAGTGCCCTCTGATCTTTTTCATCCAGGTACAGCTTAATTTTTTCTAACAGTTTGAATTTCATGCAGCTTGTCTTTGAAGTGCTAGAATACTGAACAGACCTCTGAGAAGAGTGTAGGGGTGAATTTCTAGACTGCAGTTCCTTGGAGTCTGTTTTCGGATGGGTTTTTGTTATCAGACAATTCTTGAAATTTATGATGAGAGTTTTTTCAGAGGTAATTAGGGAGTTTGAAGGTCTAGTGCCATTAATGTTGATAGAATTTGTCACGAAAGCCCTCTAAACTGCTTAGGAAGTCTCAACAATTCCTCTTCATTCTAGAAATGTTGGAGAATATTAAATATGATCTCATTCTAGTAATGCTGGAAAATGTGACTAAAAGCCCTGATGTTTGAGCAATCCTGTCCTTTTTCCCCCCGTAGGGCACTGTGGACCATTGTGTAACAGGAATGATTCAGAGCTGACTCAGGAAATAGATCTGGTAAGCTTGTGGTTTGTTTTGGTTTGTTTTTTGGTTTGTTTTTTCCTTCTGCAAGGGATGCTGCTAAAGCCTCTCATAAAAATGGCTGGAGAAATATTTCTTAGACATGAAGGGATTAAAACACCTTCCTTCCCTGACTAAAATACACACAGACACAGGAAATTCTTAGTGCAGGGACTCCAGTACCACACATGTAAGTTTTCTCCTCACGGTCACCAGAACTCGTAAAGCAAAGTGAACAATCAGTTGTGTTTCTGCTAATGACTTTCTTTTGCCTGCATCTTAACCCGAGGAAGTGCCTCAGACCTGTCCATCCAGAAAGAGGAACAACCTTGAAGGAAAAAAAGGAGGCATGTCAGGAACCTGGTGAGATCTGCATTTAGTGCTGGGCCGTAATTGTCATTTCTGGTGTCAACTAATTAATCTGCCAGATACCCATCTAGTTTTAGCAAGGAAGGAACATTGTTTATTCTGTCCTTATCCTAGGTTGATTATTCAAGACCTTCAGCAAAGCATTGTAAAAGAGCTGCCTCGTTTCGTGACACCTCTCTGAAGGACGTGCTGGTGCTTGTGTGCTCTTTTGAAGGAGGTGAGGCTTCTCATGATTGAACCTAAATCACATCATAATTGTCCCTTAATTTTTTCTGACTTGATGAATTCTGTGCTTAAATGGATTACATGGTAATTCAGCTGGTCTGCAACTACTTTTGTCTCTCGTATGTTGTGAGGTTTGTCTGAATGACATCACATGGATTTCCAGATAGAAATATAAGGAAATTATAAATGCTGCCTTTATAATGCCAACTTTAATATAGGAAGCCGTGTTTAGAAATATTTCAGTGTCTATAATACACTGAAAAACACACTCAGCTATGAATGTGGAATCACTAAAATAATTATGAGAGTTTAAAGGTTAGAAAAGACTCATGGCAGAACAGGTGATGCCTATACAAGACATGCAGAAATTCAAATTTCAAGCCAAATTCATAATTTGGTGTCAATTCTGGCATGATGCAACAGTAATTATCAGGTTAATGAGGCATCTAATGACACACAGTTGATATTCATTTCTATCATCTGAATTGAAAAACTTGTTAATAAACTTGAGATGTGACTTTGAATCAAAATAAGGAGCAGAGGAACTAGTTAAAGTTGTTGCATTTGCATTTATTTATTGCTTTTCTAGGCAAAATTATGTCAATTTTCTTTCTAATGTTCACGAACTGTGTCAGTGATTAATGACTAATGTTTTCAGTGCTTTTATATTGTAACCTTGAGGTAGTAATTGCTTGCAAGGTAAATGTTACTTAAATTACTATAGTTACAGAAGGATCAATAAAATATTCTTACTCACAGGATGTTGAGCACAGACTTCCAAATCCCAGCAGCTTGTTCTGCTTGCAAAGTACATCTCACTCTGGCACCACAGGGGTTGTAGAGCAGTACAGCCCCTGGCAGCTGTATGTATACAGATGTTGTAGAGAGCTCCATTCAGGGTACAGACTGCTCAGGTCCTTGTTCCTTAATGCCAGATTTTCCTGGGGATACCAAAGGAGCAGTGTGAGGGCAGATTCCCAAACTCGTGCTGCTCAGCAGCCCGGGCAGCACACTGAGGATAACCCATTTTTGGGAGCTGTGTACCTGTGGGATGTGCAGGACACAGATCCCACACTGCCCTGGAGAGACTGCAGCCCAGGGAACAGTGCAGTTCTGTTCTGGCAGTGAACCTTAGTACTCTTACTAAATGGGATCAGTGACGTGATGAGTTTTACCTTCAAGTAGTTTCTGCAAAGGGATTATTTCACCAGGTTTTTAAAAACTGTTTGTAAGCCTGGGAGCTTTAGCTTGACATGGAAGATGTCTCTGAGGTGGAAGTAATGATTTTCCCCTTGCCTTTAAGGACATATTCTATCTTTTATTGTTGAAGGATTTATTTTTCTTTTAGGATGTGTTCTCTTGCTGTGCACTTTGCAGCTTTATATCCAAACATGTTCCTTTGCATAATTATTTTTTAAAACATGTTATTTGCAGGTGACCTAAAAAGATTTCTTTTCTCCTTAGCTCTTGGCAAAACTTTTAACCCCTCAGGACCAATAGCAGCAGCCCCAGCAATGCAACTTTTGAAGCTTGTACTGAACTGTCTTAATTTTGATTTCATTGGGAATTCAGCCGATGAACCTGCAGATGATCTATGCACTGTGCAAATTCTGACAAACTGGAGAGCAAGTAAGAAAGCCTCATTACTGTTTGTAACCTGACCAGTGTACCCACTGCTCCTGGTGGATTGTGTAACTCCTTTTGTCACAACACTTACAATTACAAAGTAATTCCTAATGTGCAGTAGAGTTTTTTGCTTGCTGGTGAGTTATTGGTAAACCTCTTCTGCTATTTCTCTTAGTAAAGGTTAGTATTTAATTTAGCTTTTAGGCTGCTTTGTGGGTCAAAAACTGTATATTTGCATATGAGAAGGAGTTGTGATTTTGTGATAGGTGTAAGTAGGCCTTTTCTCAAGCAAGCATTAATGATCCAAGTCGCCTTGTGCCACACTTTCACTTCTTGCCTTTGTATTATACAGGTATTATACAACACATTGGCACCGATGTGCTTGGTTTAATGTCTTGTTATATCTTTAGAATATAGGCATGAGAGCTGTAAAAACTTTTAATTGCTGAAAATCAACATTTTGGTGCCTCAGGTGCCCTCACGGGAAGTGGCTGCAACTTGATGAACATTTTTTGAAATGAAGATGTTAGCTTTCATTCTTTTTGCATTTGTTTGTCTGTGAAATTTGTGTAACATTAAAAACTTTAATTTATTTTGTATGGCTCTGTTTAGATGAGCTACTTAGTTTTCAAGAAACTGAAGTTATTTATCGTAATGTAAGTGATAAAAATATATATTTTCATATGTTTTTTCATATACCTATTTCCATCCTCTGTCATTTAAATTGTCTTTATAACTACTGGCTCTTTCCTAACACAGTTATGGCTGTTGCATCTTTACAGGAGTAAAGGGTGTTGTTTGGAAAAGGTGAGAGAGGTTACTGCGTAATGCAGCTGTTCCTCTGCAGGCTCTTAAATATTTGTGATTTATTTTGCTGCTCTTTTTGTTGAGTGTGAACCCTGATTTTCTTCTATGGAGCAGCCGTTTTTTCAGTAATTTATATAATAACTCCTACTTACCTTTTTATTAGCTCCACCTTCTTCCATTCACGTATTGACTTTTATTTGGGAGAACTTTCATTGATGATCTGATTTCATTGATTAGCTGCAGTCTGAATTTACACTGCACTTCCCAGGCATGAGGGGCCAAAGGAAAACCATCAGCTGCAGTCTGTCAGTGTCAGTGCTCTGGGGATTGCTGTTCTGTGTTAGGAAACATTCAGTGTGGTTTAAATATTGCTGCTTTTCTGCAAACTAAACATTAATGTTCATATTGAACAGCAATATTATATCCTCTAGATATACATAGTTAAATTTAGATGTTTAATGGCTCTTAATGTTATAAAATAAGTCAATGTAATATTAAAGTCTCCTTTTATCATACTGTCTTGCTCACTGTATCAATAGTGATGTGGTCATGGTTTACTAAAACAATTAACAGTAGTTAGTGATTATTTGTAATCTATGGTAATGACTGATTTCTTTGGGATTTTTGCTGTTATAAAAGATAATTGTGGATTATTACAGCAATAATTATTTTCTAAAATAATGTATGACTGCTCAGTAATTGCAAAAGCAAATGGACTGAAATTTTTTAGTGAAGGTGTGATAGAGGGAAAGAAGTCATACCTATTAATTGGTACTGTGCTGAGAGAAGAGGGTTGTCATCAGGAAAATAACTGTGCTTGGAAATGAGCTCTGCAGTTTGTGAAAAGAAGGCAGAATTTTATTTTCAGAAAGGCTGTTGGCCACGGGGATGTCTGTGCTCTCTGAAGCAGAGGGCAGCACCTCCCAGCTGCCTTGGGACTGTCCTCAAATGGCCACTCTTTAGTGGCTGTTAATGCTAAATTCACCTGAGCAGTGCCTGTTCTCTGAGGCACTGCAGCTCCTCGGTGTTGTGCTCGTGGTGGTGATCTCTCAGTGTTCAGAGAAAGGCTGTTTGCAGTGCCACGTGCAGTGCTGGGTTTTCCTTTTGCAGTGCCACGTGCAGTGTTGGGTTTTCCTTTTGCAGTGCCACGTGCAGTGTGTCTGATGGGTTTTCCTTTTGCAGTGCCACATGCAGTGCTGGGTTTTCCTTGCTCAAGGAGCACAGCTCTTGAAGCAGGACACACGCTGGTTGTTGGAGAGCTGATGGTGCCCTTCCAATTGTTGGGAATGGAACAGGAACAATATGAGCTGATATTTAGTAGTCTTACTCATATATTTTGTTTTATCTCAAAAGCTGGCACTTATTCCCTGTCACGGGGTTGGCTGTTACAGATCTCAGACTGTATTATAGTTTCATGTGGCATTTTAAAAAAACAACAGACTGAGATTTAAGACAAACCTGAATGCTTTCTGTACTTTGTTGGGATCATCTGCATGTTACTGCACACTCTGCATAACCTCTCTGTGTATATTTGATCTCTGCATCTGTTTTATGTGTAGAACACACTGTACTATGTTCCTCTGACTAAAGCAGAATTACTTATGGTGTGTAGTCCCAGATTCAGTCTGTGAGAATACTGGAGCCCCTCAGAACTGTTAATTGCTCCCAGTTGAAGGAGGCTGAATGTAAACCCTCTGGTTTAGGTTTTTCACAATATAATACTGCAAAACATAAGGGATACTGAGTGAAGATTTATGTAAACAAAGACTAGTTTATCAGAGATTTGAAACAAACATGAAATAAAACCTCAAGCCTTTAGGCAGACACTATGCGTGTGCAGATACGTGTGTAGAAATATCCAAAATAAAATAGTTTGACAGTCATAATGTGATTTGATTGGTTTATCTGTAGATTATCCTTTACATAAAACTTCAGAATGATTTTGCAAGACACTGTATATATCAGTCTTGTAACTTAAGCTGTTGTCACTTTGTAAAATCCTAGAAATGAGGGCAAGATACCTGGTTTATGTAAATATCTCACTTATTGTGAAGCCTTGTTTGTAGCTTAAGTGGAAGCCCTTCCAAGTTGTCTTTTTTGTGTTATTACTCTATTTTAATTTATTGCAAAATGTATTTTTTAAAGGTCTGTATGTTACTTTACAATTCAGGTCTTACTTCAGTCTAGAATAATGCATCCACCCTGAGAGAAGGTGACATTGGTTACCAGATTCACAGCTTAAGTGAGTGTCAGGGTGGTCAAATTTAAAGATACTCTACTTCAATATGCCAGAGAGATTAAAACAATCCGGGTTTTGCAACACAGCAATGATTTTCCAGCAGAGAGAGGCCAAAAGAATTCCTCTGAGTTGAGTGTTTGTAAACTGAAGAGTTCCCTATTTATAAAGAGGGATTTCAATATTTGAAAGTCTGTACAAAATACACCACATACACACACTCAAGGAGTTATTTATAGAACCTTAGCTTTACAGAAATTACAGTTCTTACATTATATTCTACTGGGTGAGGACTTTGCCAAGGGGTCCTGTAAGTGCTTTATTGGGGACTGACAGCTAAATAATCTGGAAATCAGAGGATGTGAGAGCACAGCTTGAAATGGATGAGCTCTGTCTTTCAAACCCCTTTAGAAATAGACCACCAGACTTTCAAAACTGTGTGGTAGTTCACAGACTCTTTTCTTGAAGGGTATCTCTGACCTATGACATATTTTATGATGTGCAAATCGCTTTAAATAGTACTTTAAAATTACAAAGAATTCTTTATTTGAAATAGAACTAAGAGACAAATAGATTGTAGTGAGTCCCAATTACTTTCTGATGCTGTGATAAGTAGAGCTAACAGCCCTGCTGTAGGTGAAATTGTTCTATGCCTTGAAATAACTTGTGGCAGGCCAGTGAGGATACTGGATTAATTGTCTGTTATCAAGTCTGAGTTTGCTTAATTTGTGTTTTGTTTTATTTATAAGCACGTCCAGGTTAATAGGCTGTTCTAGTTTCTATGTTAGTTCTGCTCAGAATTTTGTTAGTTGATTTGCCTGGGTAGATTTTAAGTCTAGTAAAGGGAGAAAGTGAACTTCTCTTGAGTGCAGTTTGATGCTGCGTAGAGCTGCTGATACCTTGAGGAAGTGTTTTGTGCTGGCATAAGGGTTTAACATCCTTAACTGTTCTTTCCTTTTAATGTAGGAGAGCTGGCATGGCTTGTCTGTCTCATGGGTGGCTTGGGGGAGGACAGTGAACATGCACCAGTCCTGAGGAGCACAGTGCCATAAGTGGAGAATTGTCCTGTTGGTGAGTAGGGATTGTTTTGGATTGTGATGATTTTTTTTTTTAATGGTGTTTAGTGTCAGCAGATATCTGGAATTTAAATGTTTCAAATTTTGTCCAGTTCTTGGTGATGGGTGCTCAAGGGCTGTACTGACTCTCTGTGGATTGAGACCATTCCACTGGCTTTAGTCTTTCTTGATTCATCATCCTGAGCAGTGCAGGAGTCACTAAAATTATAATTTCAAATCTGTTTCAGAGGGAGGGAAGGGGATTAAAGGCAGAGATGTCTTTTCCTGTAAGTAGTGTTTAGCTATGCCCATGTAGCTAGCTGCTTTCATTTGTGTGTTCCACAAGTGTAAATTTTATTGTTTTTGAGTTCTGGTTGCTGTTTTCTGCAGTACTGCCTTTCCATTAATTATTGTGGGTGAGGAAGTGCAGAGGAGCTGCTGGTCAATAGTTGAAAATTCAGACTTATTTTTAGATTAGCACTTGGAATAAAAAAGAAGGCTCTTGATTTAAAAACGTGCATAATAGAGTCCTCTTTCTGCAGTGAGCTGGGGATTGTTGTGAATGACCAATTTCTTGTGGCAAAGACTTTCTTAATCCTTGTGCGTGTTTGATCCTGTTCTTGTACACCCACTAGCTAACACATGAAAAAGGACATGCAACTTAGAAGTGGAGAAAAAGCTTTACTTTTTCTTTGTTTCTTGCCTTCCTAATCTACCCTGGGGCTCTGTGGTGTTAGCAGTCTTCCACTATGTTTTTATTAAAAGTGAAAGGTTTTAATATACAGGCTTACAGATGAAGTAGCTGCTGACTTCTAATCCAGTGACTGTATATATCAGAACTGACAAAAAGTGAGAATTAATTTTTTAAATTGCTGGGGAATTCAGATTTCAAGGAATAGATAGCAGAAGAACTCGGAAAGTTAAATAAAGGAATACTCTTCTAAAAAAATTAATTAAATTTTCTTAGCTGACACAGACTGAAATTGATTCTTTGAACTTGGATAATATGGAGATATATACCAAGTGAGGATTTAGGTCAGAAAAGACATTGGTTCAGATGTTTTAGGACAGACACAAGTGGGGAGGAGCGAGGCTGACAGTGCCTTATATCCTGCATATGTAAATTGGTTTCTAAGTACAAGAGCTTCAGTTTCCAGGGAACCCAAACTGCTCTTCTGCACTGCAGTTTGAGACCCCTGTTTCTCAAATTTCTGTTTCCTTCATCATGGAAGGGATGCTCTAAGAAAAAAAAACCAAAACACTTTTACAAATTCACCACAGTATAACACATGCATCTGAGAAAATTTCAAATGACAAAGTAATTAGTAAAGCATTATGTTGATGTTTATGTTTAATCGTGGTCAATTAGCGTAATTAGCATCTAAACAAAACAAAATCTTAGTAGAACCTTAAACTTGGGCAAACAAAACTAGCTGATGGGTTTCTAAAGAGATTGGCTGTGACAATATAATTTCTTATGAGAATTCTCCCTGAGAATGTTTGTTTGTGTCATTAGAAGTTTTCGAGGTGATCTCTTTGATGGATGCCCAGTTACCCCAGCATCAAAATGAAAAAGTAGAACTGGCAGTTCTCTGGTTCTTGGTTCAGTTCCGTAAAACGTGTGAGAGCCCGGCTTCAGCACACCTCAAAGGTAAATACTTGCTGTAAACCACAACATTTGAACTCAAACAGTCTGTGCAGAAATGAACCTGCCAATATATCTCACCCATAAAACTCTTGAGCTCAGCTGGGGGAAAATGACTGGATGGAGAGAGAGGGAACCACTTAATGGGATGTTCGTCTGATCAGGCTTCTTACCGTGTGTGCTTTGGAGTGTTGGCATGCAAGGAGTTAATATTTTAACGGCTATGTTCATTAAACAGTTTAAGGTTACTTTGCATTTCAATTTTTTATTTCAAACATTTAGCTGGGTTCTGCTATATTGTGTTATATTTCACAGCTGGGTACACAAGATTTATTCTTTTAATAGTTCTGTTCTTTTGACAGTTACTCATTTATGTGGTTTCCACTGTATTTCTCACATTACTTGGCTTTTCTGCATTTTAAATACGGAACAGGGAAAAGTAAGATGCATTTCTGAAGAAGCAGCAGTTAATTCACCTTAACTGTAGGGGACAGTCATAATGTAGATGTTATAAAGAGAATGTCAGTAAGATGAGATCAATTGATCTTGAGAAAGAATTCTGTTGGAGCCTCAAGCAAATCTTTAGCAAGAATTATGACAGTGACTGAGGTTTGGTTTTACTTATGTAGCACTCCTTCCTTGCTTTCTGGTGGACAGTCCCAATCTCCAGAATATTTTTACCTCTTCAGGTTCGAAATGTACTTCAACTTTCTCACTTAATATTAAAAAGGAAGTTTTACACTATAATGAATTACTTTTTCACTAAAGCAACTTGTTTCTTTCAGTTGTCAAAGCTGACTTGTTATTTTAAAATATGGTGAACTTCTCTAATGCTACAGAACAGGAGGTACCCAGTAAAAGTGTACTGGTGCTCCAGGTATTTTCGTGAGCAAAATTCCTACTGATGGCAATTCAAAGGCAATGTGGCTCTACAGTAGTTGTCATTCTGATCTGTAATTTCTCTTTATTATTATATTATTGTTTTTACTTTTATTCTTTTATTCGTAGTATTATTTTTATTATATCATTATAATTACTCTTTTTCCTTTATCTGATGTTGAGGGTTTCTGTTTCACCTTTTATCCTGATGAGGGTGTGACTGCCTGGAGAAGCCCCATCCATGTACAGAATGCTGTCGGGGTTGGTGTAGAGATTGTACTCCAGGCTTTTTATGTTCATCCTTAGAGAGAGCTGGAGGAAGCCTCTGTGTGTGGGTGAAGCAGCAGGCAGAAACGGGCAGTGCACTGTTTACTTTTAATCACCTGGAGCTCCATCATCAGTAGGAGAAATGTCCAAACTGACCCTTTAGCAGCTCAGCAATGTGCTGTGAGTGACCACAGGCCTGGCTCTGCCACTGCACTGCATGGGGAGGGTTAAATGGTAATTACTGAGTAAAGTGCTGGCTAATGTTTCCAACCGATTTATTGGTGAGCACTTGGAACAGAAAGAAATAACCTGTACTGAAAGGACGCGGGGAAACACTGTAAGGTGAATTTAAGAAAAGAGTTTGGTGTTCGTTTATTGTTTCTGTTTTTCCCCCACCCCATCAGTGGACATGAACCAAACTGGTGATATATCATATTTTACACGCTGTCTTTACCTATGGCATGTGCTCTTATGGAACCAGGCTGGGACAGAGGGAGCTCTGCAAAGCTCTGCTGATGTGTGACCATTCAAGGGATGTCCCCAAATTCCAGCCCCAGTCTTGATCCCTAGAGTTCATTGCAAATGCACTTTCAAAGTGATTCGGTTTTTCCAGTGGTTTGTTTACATTATCTACCAGTATCCTTTAGCTTGCAGTCCAATTTTTGTTTGTTCTAGTGGGCCTGGTACAGCAGCCTCTCCTCTGCGTGGACAGATTCCCTTGGTCCGGAGCACAGTATTTTGCCAGCTCTTCTAACAAAAGCTGTGTGTGAAGGCATCTGAGCTGCCTGTTTTGGTGTTTTTTAGAACATTTTTAATCAAGCAAGCTGAGCTGTCTGTGTGCATTCTGCAGTGAGAGGCAGCAGAAGGCAGCACAGGGTGGCTGCTGTGCCTGTGCTGCTGTAGCAGCTCGGAGAGCAGCAGATGGCACGCTGCCCCCACGGCTGTAAATCCTCGCATACGGGGCCTCGCTGGCAGCTCTCTACAAATATGCAATAAACAGCCTCACTCTTGGAGGCAGAAATGTCAGACATACATCAAATGACTAAGTTAATACACGTTTATACAAATATTCAGGATTGCTTGGATTGTTTTATTTACAGAACGGATAACGGGAATTTTGCGTGCTTCAGCCATGTTGTAATGATTTTGTTTGCTTGTATGCTTGCATACACACAAACTGAAAATGGTTAGAGAATGGTGAAGAGTCTAATGAAAATGTAGAACAAGTCTTCTATATAAATATACAAATTTTGTTCATTAATTAACTCATATTCTTAAGTACGTGCATGTAATGAAAGCAAACTCATTACGGAGAAAGAGAATTGCCTAGGTAAATGAATGCATTCTTATTAACCAGCCCACTGGGGCTTACTGTCTGAGGAAGGATAGCAAAACCTTGGAGAATTCTTCCATTATGCTGTAATACACTTTTAGTGCCATAACCATTCCAGTACAAAAATAATGCACCAAGATACCATCTTTTGGAACAGACAGACCTTTGAATGAATATATAAATATTAAATTTCTGTTTAAAACTGAACTGGATTCTCTGGTACTGTACAGGGCTGTTAATATTTGTCCATCAATTGTCCATCAGTACGTATTTTGTTTTAATGCTGGCATGACTTAGTTTTCACAGGGTCACTGTTTGGTGGCACATTGCTGGTTTGGGTGCTGGCAGGGCTGTAGGAAGTGAGCTGTCAGGAAAAGCACTGCAGTGGCTTTGCTGAAGCTGTAGCCCCACTGCTCTGAGTGGCAGCTGTAGATCCTTGCAGTGCCTGTGAGCAGTGTAATGTGCACTGACATCATCACACACGGTGTTTATTAGCCAAAACATCACTGCTTTGGCTGAGACTGTTCCTTTGCAACATTCTTAACCTACCAACAGCTATACAATTATATGTTTGTTATTTCAAAGTGACACCGGACTGGGGGGAAATGATCACAAAGGACAGGCTTTGAATTCAGAAAGATCTTCATAAGCTGGAGAAATGACCTGAAAGTTTAAAATACTGGTGAAACACCATGCTTAGGACTGAAAATTCCATCATAGAACTGTCCCTGGGACCTCTCTGGCCAGCAGTGTATTTCAGGAGCTGCTGTGGAGCGTGAGCAGGGGTAAATCTGCAGTATGTGTTTGCTTAGCACACAAGAAAAATACGTCATCTTTGTGGCTGAAGTAGCAGGAATGTTGTGTCAGGTGCTGGGTTTTCTTACTCCATTTTGAATATTTAGCTCCGATTGGGGTTCAGCTGGAATAATGTGTCCGAATTTGGGCACCACACTTCGAGAAAACTGCAGATAAATGGGAGAATGGGACAGCACAAATGAGATGCAGATGTTGCTTTTGTTTAGTTTAGCAAATAGAATATTGGAGTAGGACAAAAATCAAGGATGTTTTAGAAAATTGAGTTGTTTTAGACAACCTGATGAAATGTTTTCCATGCCCTTCAAAGGAAAGATGGAGTGAAATGGGCTTAATTTGTAGCAAGGAGGACTTAGGGAAAGGTTTTTAACTGTGCCAGTAAGGGAGTACTGGCGAGTGCTGCCCAAGAGAAGATGTGATTGATGTCCAGGTATAGTTAATCCATTGTCCCTGAAGTGCAGAACAACGCAGAAGTCCTGCTGCTCTCACCTCCTGCTCCATAATCAGACTGCTCTAATTGGTCATGGTTGTTTGCTACGGCTTAGCCAGTGAAAAGGGTGGTCACAGGGGAGTGAGCCCTCCTGTTTGCAGTGTGTGTCATGTCCATCAACCACTCATAAGGAATTTTTTTGTTATTCTTGGACTCTATTTTTTAGCCTGGTATGTTTCAAGTAACTAATCACATCCGTTTTAAAAGGACAAATAACATGAGTACTAAGAGTGAAGAATTAGCAAAATTACCAAGAATTAGAATGTCTTTGTTGGCAGAGGAGTTTGACTCCTTTTCCTGATCAGAGTCCTCATTTATCCATGCTAGGGAAGATTTCTTTGTAGTTACCCAGCCACAGCCAGGACATTCACTGGATAGCCTGCAGTATGGAGACATTGCCTGGTGATCTCTGCCAAGTTGTGTAACTTCCCCAGGCAGCAGAAAAACGAAGTTGGAGGTGTTGAGAATGTGAGGATCTTGTTTGTTGTGGGGCAGGGCAGAGCTGTCACTTCATGAGCAAGTTCTTTGTGAGTTCCATACAAGTTCTTACCTTGCAAGACTTGTTAGTGGGACCTTTTCCTGCTGCCATGCACATCAGACATTGCCCGTGGAGGGGGAAAATGCAGCAGGAGGGGTTTGTAGCCTTCCCTGGGGTGGTTCATTGTGCAGCTATTCCCAGCTCTCCTGGGAGAGGCTGGAGCAGCAGCCCGTGGGATTTGGCTGTGACTGTCCCTAATTGCCCCTAAGATAATGCCAAGGGCAAATAAAACTGGTGCATCTTGCCGATTAATGTACCAAAGGAGATGCAGCTAGGCGAAGATAGTTCCTGAAATTTCTTAAGTTCGCTTAGAATTGCTAAGCTGAAACAAGTTTAACATTAAGGTGACTTCAAACTCGGGAGTTCTGACACTTGTAACAGTTCAGGGTTCCACATGTACACTGTCACAGGGATTGTAACAAAAAGATTGCTTTAATTGAAGACTTCTCCCTTGAGGTTGCATTAGGAGTTATTCTAGAGGTGTGTTCTTGAAAAATACATGCATAGAGACAGAAAGTTATTTTTATTGTTAGTTCCTCTGCATCTTATTTTTTGGAGGGGAATGCTTTTAAACGCAGGATTATTTAGCGGCCAATTCAGTGAGAAGGGAACGCATGAGGAGGTTGCTGTGGTTTCCAGGTGCAGACCGGGTGCGGGTGGCCCAGCGGCGCTGCTGTACTGTTCCGAGCCGTGCCGAGCCGTGCCGAGCCGAGCCGAGCCCGGCCGTGCCGTGCCGAGCCGTGCCGAG
>VWZT01005476.1:297364-312822 GCA_013397055.1 Pachycephala philippinensis
CCCGGCCGCGAGTGCCGTGCCGAGCCGAGCCGAGCCGAGCCGAGCCGAGCCGTGCCGAGCCGAGCCGAGCCGAGCCGAGCCCGGCCGCGAGTGCCGAGCCCAGCGTGCGGCGCTGTTGGACCGGAGTTCAGCTGGGACGCGCGGAGAGATTTTAAATGTCCCCGGGATCTTCCCCAGAATAGCTGCGTGTGCAAGGGAGGTGCTGGTTTTGTCTGTTAAAAGGAATTTTTTTATCGATATGCATTTAGGCAAGCTCTTTACTGTGAAGCAATTAATGGTTCCCTGCTCCGATCCTTCTCATGCAGCGGCAGCCCTGAATGAGTTCAGAGAAGTCCTGGGGTGGTTAATCCGTCCCGGGGAACCCTCTGGAAGTGAACAGCTCTGGCAGTGGGGTGTTCCAGCAAGCCGTGCGTTTATTTTGCCCCAGCTTTAAGTAGCAGTGACAGGGAGCCGAGGCAGGCGAGCGGGAGTGGGAATTCTGGCTGCAGTGTTCCTGGGGAACAGCCGCAGGGACACGGGAGGGATGCAGCCATCACCTGGGGAACAGCCGCAAGGACACGGGAGGGATGCAGCCATCACCTGGGGAGGGATGCAGCCATCGCCTGGGGAGGGATGCAGCCATCGCCTGGGGAACAGCCGCAGGGACACGGGAGGGATGCAGCCATCGCCTGGGCAGAGATGCAGCCATCGCCTGGCTCCGGGGGGTTGTTGGTCACACAGGCTGGGAGTCTGGGCTGGGTTTCAGCCCAAGGCAGGGGAGAGGGAAGAAGGAAGTAGAAATACGCATTAATTTCTTATAGAGAGCCTTTCCCATTACAAGTTGAAGCGTGATCATAAAGTGGGGCTGGGGGCGTGCAAAGGGCATTTCTCACTGTGCACTGCATGCATTCTGTTTGCCTGTGTGGTCAGGACAAAGAGCTGTGTTAACCTTTAGGACTGCATCTCTATGTGTTTTTAAAGCTTTTAAATTATAGACTTAGCAGCTCTGCATTATTATAAAAAAGTATCTCAAGGGTTTAGAATTCAGACTACAGTGCATTTAGAGGGGAGGAGAAAAAGAGTTTTCTGGCTGGCTGGTGTTTGCAGTAGCTGAAGGCCAGAAGTGTCTATAGCCAGGTGTCACCTAAGCACTAAACACAGGCTTGTCCTCTCATCTGGACTGGCTGTTCCCTTGACTTGTTACTTTGAGATTTCTTCCCTATTTGTATATTTCTTTGATTACATTGCCTGCAGACACAGAAGCATGACCTAGCAAAAAAGAGAAATACACTTTGTGGTGCAGCGTGTGACCACGTTTCCCCTGTGCAACACGAGACCAGAGATCCGTAGCAGTCCCACTGCCTTCAGTGGGATCCTTGCAGGTGGAGGGGTTGAGCTGAGAGTGGCTCATCAAAGGCTCTGGGCCCTGGCATCTCCATGATTAATGATATCTTAACCCTTATGAATGATTATCCTTTCCTGGCTGTAAAATACATACACTGTTTTATTTCATTACCACGAGGTGAAGATCCCAACACTGACAGGTGCTGGGAATTAGCAGGCAGTTTTGAAATTGTTCTGTGCACTAGAAATTAGATCTCATTTTAATTCAGCTTTTCCAAACTAGTAAATGAGGTTAATGCCATACATATTCAGCTGATATGGATGAAGAAATTGATATAAAGTAGATCAACATAGCTACAGGGCTACTTTAATTTATACGTAAAGAGGCAGTGATAAATGAAAGTAATGTAGTAGTGGTCACTAAACTCCTCAGCCATCAGGGATTCAATAGTGTTAGCTGCTCATTAAAGACATGGTTGGGGTTACCTCAAATAGAAATTCGAAAAGAAATAGCCAACTAACCCTTAATTATCAAAACATAGAAAATACTAATTATGCCTTAATTAGCTTTTCTTTTAATGTACTGAAATTGTTACTTTTTGTGTAGCACAAATGGATAGTTATATCAACAATAAATAGGTTGTTTTAATAACTTTCTTTTACCTCTGGGAAAACCACACTCCAATTTTTAATATGCAATAATGCTTCTCTCTAGCCTGTAGGAGATGAAAATTATTAAGTAGCTTTATTTTTTGAAGATCTTACAGCAGCTTTGGGAAGAATTATTTCACTATGCATCAATTATTTTTAATTGAACTGAATATATTTCAGATTGCATGAAATGCCTCTCGTTTAAGTTTAACATTTAGAGTTTGTTAAGGAAATATCACAGTGAGAATTGGATACAACTTACTTCTGTGGCATATTCTAGGAGAAATAAAAAATGGTTGTTTCAGAAGGAAAATATTGTCACTGGTATTTTCCCTTCACTGGGCCAAATCTCATTTTTGCTCTGTTTCAGAGCTCCCACACTGTTCTCATCCAATCTCCCTGCAGTTTATATAGGAAAAGAAAGCAGGGGTTGGCTTGGGTGGGTCTGGGATCCATCTGGTGCTGATGGAAAGCTGCAGCAGCTGTTGCACAGTTCCTTTCCTTTTGGGGCAGCCCAGAGCCCCCCTCGGTGGGTGCGTGCAGGGAAGGAGCGGCCCCAGCACAGCCCCGTGTGCTTTATCAGACACAGCAGGTTTGTGCTTTTCCAGCTAAAGGCTGGGAGGGAAGCTCTGAGCAGTGCTGGTCATAAAAAATCCAAATTCATTTAACTGCCCATGCTGAATTAAATAGAAGGTAATTGCTAGCACAGAAGTCAAAATAAGCAGATAGCATTGACCAAAGATTGCAGGTTATTTTATTTCCAAATAAGTAAAAATTATACAAACATCTTCAGATTCTTATTAGTGACTTTTTGTGAACTTTTCCTTTTAAACATTTTTAGCCATAAATTGGAGCAGGTGCTGTGCTTACCTGCAGAAATTTAGATGTTGCAGGATACCAACTTACAATTCAAAAAGATTTTGAGCGTGTCCCGTACACCTGGCATTCAATACAGTCCAAATTCCGTATGTAAAATTAAATGGACAAATACAGTTGTATTATTTGACAAGTAATTTCCAGGTGGTTTTAGTCATACCTTTAAAGAAAAAAAAATGTTTCTAAACCTTTAAAGAGCGAAAATGAGATAAGGACGTTTAATGTTTCTCAAATGAAACATCTGTTTCCAGCACGGAGACAGCTCCAGAACTAGTCAAAACTGTAGCTCAAACTTTTAAGTGTGGGACCTTTTTGTGGGACTGGAAATGTCAGTTTGGTGTTTTGGCAGCAGCTTAGTGTTTAGAATCACCAGGGGGTTTTGGAAAAATTAGGGGTTGTTTTTATTCTCAGCCTCAGAAAAGATGTTGCTTTGTGTGTATTTGAATTCCTTTGATTCCCTCCTCTTTGAGGCTCTGACCTCTTGACTGGCTTGCCAAATTCTAGTGAATTTAGGAGCTACAGAAGATTTCTTCAAGTCGATGTTATCCAGGCAGATCTCCTTTCATGTTTTTTATCATAGTTCCTATCCTGCCATGACCAGAAAGAACTTTCAGCAAATATTCCTGAACTAATATTTGAGCTTATTTAAGTGCCTAAAGATTGGACAAGCCAAGTAAATTGTGCCAATTCATATAAAATCGTGTCGTTATTTTTAATTCCGGATTATGGCTTGCACTGACAACCATCTTGCTTCATGTGAAAACTAATTGGATTTCCTTTGAAGAAATCTAGTATTTTGGAGGATTCTTTAAGTACTTTGTGGAGAATTTTTTGGTTTTCTGTTTTTAAATTTAAAAAATGACAACAGTAAACAATGTGAGCTAGAATCTGTGACATTATAGTTCATGGGATTGGCCAGCAGTTCTTAGTAACAAAGTCTTGGCAAACTTTACGTCACAATGTCTGTCCTTTAACTGTTTTTGGAAATTTCTTTATTGAATTTCTCTATGACTTGGAAATTCTGTACAGCAAGCACACCATCAGGACAGAGAGGCAAACACTCAGAACTTTGTGGAATCATAAACACTGGGTTCCTCATTAGGCTGAGTTGTAAAGTGTTCTTCATTTTCCATGTCCTCAACTGCATCATTTTTACATGGTTGTTTTATGTGTGAATCGATGCTTTTCTTCTTGGACTGTACAGTACATTCCCTTCTGCATTTGCTTGGGGAATTTTTATTGTGCTTTCTCTTTTCTCAGATTTTACATGATATACTCCTGCCTTCCTCCTTCTCTTACAATACTGTTTAAAATATTTAAGTCCTTAAAACCTCCTTTTCTTTTTTTTCCCTCTGAAGTGGAATGTGTTTGCTCTTCTGTCACTTACACCTTTGTCTCACTAACTCGGCACCTTTCGACCCCTTGCTCATCACAACTAAAACCTGCATGAATCATTCTAGAGATATTCTTTCATCACGTTTGCAATTAAAGCACTGGTTTAAGTGCCATGCTATTTTATTTTAGAATTTTATAACGTGAATTGGGCAATACTAAAAATAAATAATAAGCATAGTTCAGTTCTTCGCTTGGTTGTAGCTGAGCTTTATTTTGTAGCCGCTAATAAAGGCACATTATCATGTTCAGGGATTGCAATTATCATTGAAATGTGTATGTCCATTAACTGCAACATTAGGCTGAGGATATAATTACTGTCTAGAGCCAATATCTGTGTGAAGTTACATCTATGATGCTATTAAGCTATAAGCAATATTTGTAAACTAATATTTAAACATTTCAGAATTGATTCCATCACTTGCGGACTTAAAATCTAATCCTACTTCCACTCCAAATTATTGATGATTTAAGTGTTTGGCAAATATATTATTGAGTTATTTGGATGTGAGTGTAATTTGTGATGTGAGAATTTTTCTAATAGCAAATGCCGGGAATGAACTGAGCTGGTGGCAGGAGGAGAGAGAAGCTGTGGTGACAACAAAATGCTGATAAAATAGTGGTACAGTGTGTCACAAAATGCTGCAAACGGGATTAATTTTTCTCAGAGTTCCCTTTCAGACAGTTTAGTACAGGAATTTAACTACATAAAAACCTGTTGCATGCTTAGAAGACAACAAGGAAAAGACTTTCCTAATAGTATCAAAAGCGTGTTTTAAAGAGGAACGAGGTTGAGCTTGTGCATTGATTTGCTTTCTGAAAAATTCTGGTGTTTCTGCTGACAGAAGAACATGAAATTGCCTGTGAAATTAGGTGGATAGTTCATTTGCAAAACTAGTCTAAGCCACCTGTAAGTAATTCCACACATGTGGAGATGTTTGGATCTGTAATGAAGTGACCTTTTTCTACATTTTGTTTTATATGCAAAATATGCATGGTAGTAATTGGCTTTTAAGTGCTTGTGTAAATTAATTTTCTGTTGTATTTCCTTGGCATGTGAGTGATAGCCACCACTTTGGTTAATTTGGTTACCTGACCCAGTAATGGATAGTTAGGGAATGCTGTTGGCAAGTAAATGTTAAGAGAATCAGTCTTTCAGCATTTTACGTCTTATTTTGAGTGCAAGTACATTTCAAATTTTTCTAGGACGGAGGAACTATTATGTTGCTTAGTGATTTCCTTCTGGTACAGATATACCTAATAGATACCTAATATAGTTCCTCTTTCTGCTTTACAGCAGTTGTTTTGAATTCAGCTTTCACGTGTGTCTGCTTTGATGGCCAGACTTGGCTGTAATGACACCACTTATGTTTGCTGCCCACATCGCTAAATACGACTTTATTTATTAGATTGTTTGTATTTTTTATGTTGATTATTTTCTTTGTTTTAAAATTCACTTATTTCACCTCAAGCAGATTCTCTCCTCTGGGTAACCTCCAACTGCTGGACCTTTTCACTCGTGCTGCACATCCCAAACCAACTTAGCAAGAAGGAATAGGTAGCAAATAGGGCATCTTGGGGAAAAAACAACCCCAGCAACTCAGGCTAACTTATGACTTACTCGTCTAAAATATACTGGTTTTGTTGCTGTGCATTGGCCTTGTATCCTCATTATTTGAGTAGCTTAATGAATTAATTTAACAGACCTTGCAGTGAGTAAATTAACCATCAGAGTTCAGAGCAGAGTGAATAATTCTTTAATATTAGACTACAGCAATTTTTATGATTCAAGTTAAACTTAATTATGAGATTGCTTATTGCATATTTGTGTAATTCAAAGAGAAAAAATATGCAAAATAATGCATCATAAGTACATCTGTCAAAAAAAAGAACAATCCAGTAAAATCCCAGGAGGTAGGAAAGTTCTTGTTGAAGCTGGGTGAGTTATCCACCATTCTGTTTGGGTCCTGGGATCATGGTGTGCACTGGCCAGCACTGCTGAAAGGGGGGTGGTGGGATTTTACCTGACCTCTCTTTAGCCCCTCTTTCAAAATGACTTAAGAATTGAATTTAGCTGCCAGCAGCTAGTGTATTACAAAAACAGTCCTCTAGATCATCTTCTAGATTTTCCTTTAGAATAGTGTTGTCAGTTTAGATTTAGAAAGGGGAGTATGTATTTGTCTGGCACTGTTCTCAAACAGGAATTGTTTCACAGCACTAACTTCAGTTCGCTGATTTTTTTTCTCTTGAGTAAATACTTAACCCGTGTAGTGATATTCCCAGGTAGCTTTGTGCACTGATGATTTCTATCCTTACACGTGAAACAAAGGTGATAACTGAGTAGATAAAGTCAGACTTCCACCCTTTGTGACCTCAAGGTCAGTTGGCTTTGACCTTACAAAAGAGTGAGTGTTAAACATGGCATGGGAACTGTCCATCCCTTGGGGTATTTTGTACTTATTTTGTTGTCTTTGTAAGTTCTGGGTTAATCCAGAATTGCAAAGGACAGCCTGTTTCTCCTTTTACTCCCATATCACTACTCCTGGTTTTTTAATTAAATAGGATTGGATAATTAAATAGTTTGCATTCCTATTATGGTCTATTAATTTTCTTTTTCATGCTTTTTAGAGTTATTTACAAGTATTTGTGTGGAAAGATCAGAGTTGGCCTGATCAAGTGTTCGTGGAGCAGCGTGTACAGAAACCTTTGTCTCATTTATCAAGCTGTTGTCACCTGCCCAGCAATGCATCACTTCCCCTCCAGAAGAGAGAGTCAGTGGAGCTGAGTTCCTAAGGAATATTTCCTGCAGAGCAGCAGCAGTCATGTCCAGTACACAGTTTGAGAAACCTTTTGGGGTTTGAGACATAAATGAGGCTTTAGCTACTTCCTCAGTTTTGCAGTTCCTTTGATCTGGAAACTTTCCAGATGCGTGAAGTCATCAGATTTCTGAATCAATTTTTAAGATTTTTTTAATTTGGACTGCCCTTGGCTTCGCATGAGTTATGTAGACACTGTCTGAGAGTGTCAGGTGAAGAAAACATCTACATCACTGTAAAATGCTTCCTGATGAATAAAGGGAAAAGGCTCCTGTGAGGCAGGTGAGATGTCATACCTACTTCCTTCCTGTTGCACCTGTGTGACAATAACTGACCCAAGAAAGGTCTGCACAGAAACCTCTGCGTTTTGCTCAGTCAAGGAAAGAGCTTCCAGCAAGCACTCCTGTTCCTGTTTCAGTGTCAGTTCGTGGCTCATCCGAGCATTTTGTTGATACTTGCGCTCCAACCATTTTTTTTCCTTTCTGCTAAATATTTGAACCATTTGCGCTTTTCATCCCATTTTATTGTACCATTAGGAAAAGCTGTAAAATGTTTTCAAATGTCAAGTTTAGCTGGGAAAATACTTTAAAAATAATAAATACAGAGGCTGCTTTTGCTTATGTGATTTCCTTTGATGTTGAAAAGCCGAAGAGCACACAAGGTCTGGTGTCAGAGAGTACCAGAGAGTGTTTTTTCTCGAGGAAAAGGAAAATGAACCCATTGCCACTATACTGTTTCCTTTCTTTGTGTTGCACAAGAAATTCGCATCTTTCTGGGAGACCTTGTGGCAAACCAACCTACCGTGGCTCATTCTTCTCCTTAGGGAATATTTGGCTTGTCACCTGCAGTTCCAGGACCACTCCTAAGGGCCCAGGTGACAGGTCAGTGCTGTTAAGTGTGCTTTCCTTCCAAGTAAGGTGAGCCATGAGAGACGAGCAGCTTCCATTTAGGAATCTGCAGTAGGGCTGGTACAGATATTTAGAAGAAGCCTGATTCTTCAGAAGCATTCAATCTGTTGACACTAGTTTCTTTATTCAAGGCCAAACTGCTTAGGCTAGAAACCTTTTCCTGTGTCTTGTCAACCATTTTGAATGTATTTACAGAATGAACATGTTAAGGGTTAGGAATTCCCATGGTCTTCCTTAAATATACAGTCTTCTGCTGTTTGTTCAAACAGAATATTGGATTCTGTAACTTTGACTAATGAGACTCTTGAAGGTGTTCATAGCGTGCTATGAAGTCAATGGCTCCAACTGAGATCAGGATTGACCACTTTTCCTGGTTGTGCTGTCCGTGATCTTGGCTCTGCAGGGCACTGGAGAATTTTCCAAAGTGGAAATGATGACAATTGGTAACTTTCTTGCAGAAAGCAAGGTCACCAGCGAGTTTGCATGAGCTGGAGATGGCAGCTCTCGTGGCAGTGGCAGCGCACGGGCGTCGCTCTGTGTCAGCCTCGCTGCTGCCCGTGCTCAGCCACACCACGGAGTGAGGCTCTGCTGGGAGCCATCCCAAATCTGCACTCTGCGTGAGAACGAGGTGTTCTGCTTCTTATTGCTGGTGTGAAAATGTCACCTTCTGGTTTAGAGAGCCCCAGATGTGGGTTTTCTGACAGCTTCACACAGACCTGGGACAGTCTTCAAGGTGTTAGAGACTTGTTCTAACTGCACAGGCTTTGCAGCTGCCTTCAGTTTTTACAGCCTCCTGCATAAGTTATTTCTGAGTGTTGTGGCACCATGGCTAAATTTAGTGCAGTACCAGGACTGCTTTGAAAAGCTTCCAGTACCCTTGGAAGCTAAGGAGGAAAGGTGTTCTCATGAACTACTGGGATTTTAAGGAAATTAATACTTTGCAAAGTAAATCTAATGATTTGTATTTATTGTGGTGATCCTTTTTAAAATAGCTTTAATTGTACATGTTGTGAAATCCACTGTTTCCTTTACAAATAAATAAATAAATCAGTCAGATCTGTTGGGAAGTGTGGGCTGTGCGAGAGGCAGAGGGTCAGCAGAGGGAGCACAAGGAAACAAGCAGTGCTGTGCTGTGGACTGGGGTGGGAGTGCTTCTGCTGAACATGCACTGAATAATCAAATACCTGTTTGTTTGGCAGTGTATAAAGATTTAATCGCAGGAACACTTTCAGGCTGCCACCATGAATACTTAGATGGTGAATGATGTGAAGTTATTTCTAGAGGTGCATAAACCTGTCAGCTGGGACTGATCTGTCATGTGGGGAGGTGTTTCTATTGCCAACCTTGGATTACTTCTTGCAGTTCAACTTTGTTTCAGTTTGCCTTTTGCTCTCCTCCTGTGCCAATAAGCAAATCCTTGTGCAAATACATCCCTCCTGTTCACCTCTGGAGGGCCAGGGGGAGGGAAACTGGTGGGTGGAGGCTGCTTGCACTACAGAGTTTCCACACACGCATTGGTGGCATTAAGCTTCCTGCTTGCCTCGACACTACTTTGGCCCAAAACCAGGGAGAAGATATTTTTGAGAAATACATGTTTCATTTTTAAGCATGCTTAACCTTAATAGTTATGACAGATTTTTAAAAATATGTGCATTTGAGACAGCATTAATAATTCACGTGTGTTTCATTAAGAAAAAGAACAAACTGTCTATAGGGCCATTAAATTCTTACTTGGCTAAGATCATCAAAATTTAGATGACCTAAAATGGTACCTTGTTGGGGTCATAACATGCTGCTTGAAAAAAATACCCTGTGATTTAGTTTTGATTCTGACAATACTCAAAAGGATTTGTTATGTCTTACAGACCTTTCTGCAAACTACTAATGGGATGAACACAATATATCACTTTTATAATAGTGAGCTATTAAAGGCAAACATAAAGCAGTCTGAAGCCCATAAGTGCTGCCAACAGCTCCTGCTTTAATGAATTCCCTTTTAGATGTCCATTAAATGCTCATGGCAAATGTACTCATAATGGAAATGGCAAATCTAAATGGGTAGATATGAATAATCCATGGAGTTTAAATTCTGTTTATGATCATCTTCACATTTAGTTTTCAAGACAACGCAGTTTAGTTTTCATTACAGTTTGGAATAAAGAGGACAGGGAGTAATTGATTGCTTCAAGCAGATTAAAATCAATGGGTTGCTTTTCAAAGAACCCGTTCAATGCAGTAATTTCAACTTTAAGCATTGATTTAGGGAACTCAACACAAAATGTTTTGTGCCGTGTGAACTTTTATGTGGAAAGACTAATACTAATTTTATTTCTATATATCTGTATATAGAAATATATAGAGGTTGTTATCAGTATGTGCATGAGTAAACAGTGATCTATAGTAAGTTATTTTGGTATTATTGCACTCATATAATGAATCAATGAGATTCCCGTCATCATTGGGATACTGTTTGTAAACCATTAGCACACAGAAATTACAGCCCATCATACATCATTACTGTGATTGAGGCTTTATTACCATATTCTCAAATTGCTTGCTTGCTATAAAACTAAATAGACACCAGACAACTATAGGTAGACGATAGACTGTGCATTATTGGACTGGAGTAATGAAGGATTATTGTAGCATAATGGGGCACAACTTATGAGGAAAATAAACTTGGCAGCAAAGGAAAGCTTGAGTGTTTTTAATGTTTGTTGTTACTGCTTTAAAGGTCAAATATATTTGTTATGATCGAGTTACTGTTTCCTTATTTCATGAATCATACACTTTTTTTGTTCCACATAGGCTTTGTTTTATACTTAAGCATTTAAAACACAGGAACTGCACTGCACCTTTCAACTCCAGAGGTGGATTTACAGCTTTGGAGGGAGTGGTGTGGTTGTCGAGGTGCTGGGGTGGGTGAGAGCACGTCCATAGCTCTGCACACATTGGTTTTGTGCTGGACAGAGGCAGGAAAGAAAAACTGCATCAACAGACATCAGCTGTTAAATGTGATTTATGTTCTCCAAACACACAAAGTATACATTAGGAATTTTGGGAGCTATTGTGAAAGGATTTATGATACCTTCATTTTAAAAGATGGGAGGACACACTGAATTTGGACTTAGGGAATTTAGCAGTCTCTTGTGACAGAACCAGGGGCTTTACAGTACAACACCAGTATGCACAGGATATATTCAAGGTGTTACTTTCTCCAGCTACAGAAAAAAATATATTTTAGAAAATTAAATTACTTCAATTTTCTAAATTTTGGAGTGAGGCCCATAGTCACCCAGTGTTAGTCCCAAAGACTCACTGGAAAGAGCCCTGCAGCTCCAAAGGCAGTTCTGTATCTTGAGTCCACTGATGAACTTTCTCTCTCCCACCTCCATTCCCACGTCCTTGCTCACATCTTTCTCTCCCCATTTGCTTGCCCTGATATTCTCCTGCTTCTTTCACAATGAATTCCTGTGGTATTTGTCTTTGGTGAAACTGGAGTGACATATGAGCTCACTCATCCTTGAGGGATTTTTTGGTTTAGTTTGGTTTGGTGAGATTTTTGAGCGTAGAATTTAAGCTGTGCCCTAACAGGATTTATTCTGACCAGGCTGGGGACTCAGTCAGGCTGAGGAGTCATGGAGACATTCAGAGTTTCTGAGGGGGTTCCAGGTTATTACCATCATCAGGGATTTGTGTTTCAGTAGGACCTACAAGCCTTGCTCGTGTTCAAGTGCCAGACTATTGGTGTATGTATCTGAGATGGGCAGTAACAACATTCATGGCTTTACCAAGGGGTGTCATCAGCCACCGTGAAATGTGATAATGATTTGTGAGACATCATTGTGGACAAGTGTCCAGTGGAGGGCTGGACCCTTACAACAAGCAGGAAAGAAAAACAGACTGTACATGGCTGGATCCCCCTGTGCAGCCTGGGAATGGGAGTCACTCTCTGGGAGTATTATTTTATTACAAAACTTGGATGATTGGCTGCCGAGTGATGACAAACCAAGTTTACCCTACTATACCTTGGCTGGGACCTGTTGGGAGGGGATCAATGATGATGTCACAGCTCCAGGACTCACACTTGGTGAAGTTTGATAGTGCAGGTTCATGGTCCATTTGTGCTGCTGGAAAAGCACTCTGCAGCTGCAGAGGTAATTGTGCATTTCTGTCCTGCACTGTCATTGCTGTGTGGGGCTGCATTGTCTGCTCTGTGGGTTCGCTGTCTCTGCACGTCAGGACTGGCTTTTGTTCCTGCTGCAGAGCTGCCAGGGTGGGAGCTGCATTAGATGTGGCCGTCTTGTGAGAAAACATATGGATTAATCATTCTTTACTATTTATTTCTATTGTACTGTTATTCTCAGGAGTGTCTACAGCTGTCAGAAAGGAATTTTTAAAATACATTCACTCACTTCAGAACTTTCTTTCTGTAATTTTAATTACAGGTTTCCAGTTAAAGTAACAGATATGAATTTGGGAGTTCACATTGAAAGAACTTACAAAGTTCTTCCTGTTGCATGCATCACAGCTGAGTGGGTGCTGCCATAAAAAAATTGAGAAGCCCACACTCTATAAAAGTGTGCTGCAGCAGTGATACATCAGGACTTTTGTATTTATGTGGCAGTAAAAGCATTTAAGTACATGAAGAGTCCTGTTGAGTTCTGTAAAAAAAAATTTGCTGTAAGTTGATGTACTGCTTTGTACCTGACAATTCCAGTTTTAATAATAGTGATATTCCATATCTTTGCATGAAAGCTTCTGGAGTTCTTAATGGGGACTGCTGAAACCATCGGGGTAGAGTATGCAATTACTGAGAGGCAGTGAGCAACTTGATGGGCATTCACTTTTGCCAGGGGTTTTGGAAATACATGCTTTTTAATACAGTACATTTGACCTTTCTTTGGCTTCCATTTGGCATGAATTCACAGTTTCATTTCAGTTCTGAGAGTGGAGGCAATGTCTGTAAACCACAGCACATCATTATGCACCAGTCCAAACAGGAGGTAAAGATAGGGGAGGAAATTATTGTTTTGTTGTATTTTATAGATGCTCGACAATTCACATGTATTAATATATTTTTAACTAGGATATATACAATAAGAGCATTCCAGGTTGAGGAATGGTCAAAACGTATTGCTGATATGCAATGTAGACACAAAATCCTGCTTGTGGTGAGTAGAATGTGTCAGACCTGGAAAACTCGAAGAGCTTTTGTCTGAGTTTCCTGTGAGCTCCTCTCGTGGGCTCAGGCTCAGCAGTGAGTCCTGCTGCAGCTGGAAACCCTCCTACAGCTCCCCTCGTCAGAAAAGCAACTTCCTTGGCTCAAGGAGAAATCCTTTGAGGTAATAATGACGGTGTAGTGTATCGATAGACGTTTGTGTGATTCCATTCTCTCCCTCATGGGCGTTGGTTTGGGCAGAGGCTCCCCATTGCCCTTTCATCAGGAACTGGCTCGTTCAGTGCTGAATGAGTCAGGGTCTGATTTCTTCAGAGAGAGATGTTTGTCAGGAGCTTTGGGTATTCTGGAGTAATCATTGCTAGGCAATGTTCTTTTCTTGGGTTTAAGACAATTGTAATTACAAACATCTCACCAACTGGGTTTTTAATAGACGTGATTAGAACAAATACGTTCATTTGTCAGATTTGAAGAATGTATTTCTATTAACTTTTAGGTAGATCTTTCATGTAGTTGCAGAAAGTGTCTCTAACTTTATGATGTGTCGATACCATTTTTACATAATAATGCCTTATGCATTCTAGAGTGCTGCATGAAGCCACTCGTTTTTATTTGTGTTAAATCTCTTAATGCATCTTTGGTAATATTTATATATGTGTGTTTTCATTTAGTCAGTGGAAATCAGGTAATTTAATAATTTCTCATAAATTCTGAGGTATGTTTGATTTATCTTTTTAATAATATAAATTATTTTGGTTTAAAATATTTTTTAAAACATTTCATTTGGAAGTATCACTCAGGTTTTGATGATTACATTTAACACATGATTGCATTTGGTTTGCTCATCAAAAGTGGAGAACATTTAATATTTATTCATAACAAAAGTATTAGAGAAGCTGTCAATAAATTTTCTGTCATAATTGAATCATAGGATACCTAAATTGTTGATAATATGATCTGCTCGTTAAACAAAAGTGTCTGGAGAAAATGATGGATTAATTGACTGATGGCTAAGGTTTCTCTCAAATATAATGGTTTACCCAGTTTGATTTGATTTGTGTAAAATAACTTTCTCTAATAAACAATTTGCTCAGAGGCAATAGAAGAAATGAATGGTTATCAAACCAAACTTAATTAGTCTCTCCTAGATTGATATTACTTGGGGAGTCTTCGTTTTAATTGTGGAGAGCTGGATACAAAGAGTTTGGTTCATTATATTTTTCCTGTATAAACACTATTGTGTAACTACCTATGGAATATAACATGTAAATTCATTTTAATAAGTGCTTGTAAAGTGGATTAGCTAATTATGCCAGGCTAAAAATGATTCCTTTAATTATTTTACATATTTAACTAGTACTTCAATTTTATTATTGTTAGTCTGTAAACATAATTTGTATTAGCTCTGCCAAACTAATTAGAATATATAACTTAAACAGTTTTAACAATTTTGTAATGCTCATAATGCACTCTTCTCTCAAAAACACATTTCTATTATAAAAATATTTAAATGATGAAGCAATTTTTGACATAGGAAGATTTTTATATGTGAGGAAGAATAACTTTTTCTCAAAAATACAATTTCAGAAAAGTTCATATGGTTCGAGACTCTGGAATATTTGTCAAATGAAGGAAAAAACCTTTATTTTCCACAGAGATGGAATCAAACTAAACATAAATCATTGAGTAACATAACTTTGTTGGGTTCCAGACCGTTAGATTGTCCATGGATAATACAAACCACAAATACACTCGCATTTCACTCTTGCAAGGGTTAAGTACATACTTAATTGCATTAGTAGGTGAAAGTCTGCACGTTCAGACTAAGAAGAGTTGGTCTTAAAGGCTTCCAATTAATTTAAGGTAAATAATTTTCTCTTTTTTTTAAAAAAAAAAAGAATTTTCAAAACATCTGTAGAAGCTTTACAAGATTTTAATATAAAATGTACATGAGAGGGCTGTTGTTTGAAGCTGAGTAAGTGTGGAAAGCAAGGCATTAGTGAAGAGTAATTTGGGCGTTCTTAATTATATTCATTCATGATTAATCTTGGTCTTATAAACCCAGAAATTAATCTGGTTTATTGTTTCTTCTCGCACATGAAGTTTTCATTTTGACAGTTTGTTACTTTGGTTTTCCTTAGTGTAGGGAAGTACAGACAGCTGAAAAGGCAGGGAGGAGATAAGGAGCATCTTTAGTTGTGTGTGTGCAGTCAGAGTGTAGATGTGTGCTCTGAGTGGGGAAGTGCAGCCTCCTGAGCTGAGCTGGTGCCCTGGGGCCGCCCTGGTACACCTCTGTGAGTGCTGGGGGCACAC
>VWZT01005477.1:0-34432 GCA_013397055.1 Pachycephala philippinensis
TCAGTCTTGAACAGTAAGACCAGCTGACCTCTGCGTAGCAGCCCCTGAGCTGGAAAACAGGGATGGGGAACAGATTCATAGAATAGAATCACAGATTCACTAAGGTTGGAAAAGACTTCGAGGATCATCAAGTCCAACCTTTGACCAAGCACCAATCTGTCAACTAAACCATAGCATAAAGTGCCACATCCATTAAGTTCTTGAGCACTTCAGAGACAAGGACTCCCTCACCCTGCTGGGCAGCTCCTTTCAGTTCTTAACCACCCTTTCAGTGAAAAAATTCCTCCTGATGTCCAACCTGAACCCTCCCTGGTGCAGCTTGAGTCCATTTCCTCTTCTCCTATTGTGAATGGCCTGGGAAGAGACCAACTCCCACCTGTCTGCAGTCTCCTTTCAGGCAGTTGTAGAGAGGAATAACGTCTCCCTGAGCCTCCTTTTCTGCAGGAAACACCACCTCCCTCAGCTGCTTCTCACAGGACTTGTGTTCCAGACCCTTCACCAGCCTTACTGCCCTTCTCTGGACATGCTCCAGCCCCTCAATGTCTTGTAGTGAGGGGCCCAGAACTGAATATACGATTGAAGGTGTGGCCTCACCAGTGCCGAGTACAGGGGGACAATCACTGCCATGGTCCTGCTGGCCACACTGTTGCTGATAC
Organism: Pachycephala philippinensis; assembly: GCA_013397055.1. Taxonomy (NCBI): domain Eukaryota; kingdom Metazoa; phylum Chordata; class Aves; order Passeriformes; genus Pachycephala; species Pachycephala philippinensis. The sequence continues at coordinate 657 of VWZT01005477.1, forward strand.
AGGCCAGGGTGTTACTGGCCTTCTTGGCCACCTGGGCACACTGCTGTCAGCTGGCTATCAACCAGCACCTCCAGGTCCTTTTCTGCCAGGCTGCTTTCCAGCCGTGTTTCCTGCACTGAGGGAGCTGCTGGAAGGGCTCACTGAGCAATCATTTACCATCAGTCCTGGTCTGCTGGGGAGGTCACAGTTCACTGGAGGTTGGGAAATGTGACACTCATCTACAGGAAGGTTTGAAAGAATGATCTGGGGAACTGCAGGCCTGCCAGCCTGATGTTGGTGCCAGGGAAGGTTGCATTCTCCTGGAGAAACTGGCTACTTAGGGCTGGGATGGATGCACTGTTTCCTGGATAAAAAACTGGGTGTGTGGGCCCAGAGTAGTGGTGAATGAATTTACATCCAGCTGGCCGCTGGTTATGAATGGTGGTTCTCCAGGGCTCAGTATTGGGATCAGTCCTGTTTAATATCTTTATCAATGACCTGGACAAGGGGATTGAGGGCTACTATAGTCAGTTCACAGACAACACCAAGTTGGGTGGGAGTGTTGATCTGCTGGAGAGTAGAAAGGCTCTGCAGAGGGATCTGGACAGGCTGGATCGAATCCAATGATACAAAGTTCAACAAGACCAAGTGCCCGGTCGTGCCCTTGGATCACACGGACCCCCTGCAGTGCTACAGGCTGGGGACAGAGTGGCTGGAAAGCTGCCCAGTGGAAAAGGACCTGGGGGTGCTGGCTGACCACAGCTGAACATGAGCCAGTGTGTGCCCAGGTGGCCAAAAAGGCCAGTGGCATCCTGGCCTGTATCAGCAACAGTGTGGCCAGCAGGACCAGGGAAGTGATTGTTCCCCTGTACTCAGCACTGGTGAGGCTCCGTCTCAAGTGCTGTGTCCACTTCTGAGCCCCTCAATCAAGAAAGACATTGAGGGGTTGGAGTGAGTCCAGAGAAGGGCAGCAAAGCTGGTGACGGCTCTGGAGCACAAGTCTGATGAGGGGCAGCTATGGGAGCTGGGCTTGTTTAGCCTGGAGAAAAGGAGGTTCAGGAGAGACCTTACCACTCTGCATAATACCCAAAACAAGTTGAAAGAGACAAGATGAGAGGAAATGGCCCCAGATTGCACCAGGGAAGGTTTAAATTGGGTATTAGGAAAAATTTTGTCCCAAGAGGGTTGTCAAGCATTGGAAGGGCCTGCCCAGGGAAATGGTTGAGGCTCTCTAGGTATTTAACAGACATGTAGACATGGTGCTTTAATGACATGGGTTAGTGGTGGACTTGGCAGTGCTGGGTTAACAGTTGGATTTGATCTTCAGGGTCTTTTCCAACCTAAACTATACTGTGATTTTGTGAAACAATTCAGACATGTGGGTTTGTAAGCCCAAAATGGTGATTTGCACTATAACAAGGTTGTAATGCAGGAGCTCTTTTTAGTGTAACGTAATATAATAGTTTATATTAATTATTAAGCCTGAGGAAAGGCTGGAAAAGTCAGTACCAATGTTAATAAGAAGGATTTTTTAAATCAAATGTTGTAAATAGCTTTTAAATTTCCTCTTCTGTGTTACTGGGTTATGAAAAAAACCCCTTAGTGATACGTGGTGTGAAAAGCTAATTGACATGGTAAGCACTTCTTTTTTTTTTTCCAATGAAATATACACTCTTTTCAGTTAAATTCAGGAGGCAACTTGTTTCTTCTTCCTGCTTCAAGTTTGCTTAATTTTTTTTTGGTTATTCTTCAAGAGTGATACTTTTTTCCTCCTAAATTTTATTAGGAATAATAGCTGAGATTATTGCTGAAAAGAGTACTAAACAGATTTCTTGAACTACATTTAACTGTAGTGTTCTTTGCTGGTTAATGCAGTACATTAATTCTGAAATTTGCCACATCTAGTGAGGATCCCAGAAAGGACAATCCTTCATGAAAAATTACATTTGCTTTCTACGTTGTTTTGAAAGAAACCTATTACTGAAATATCTATTGACTGTGTTCTTTGTTTGTCATGAAATAAGCATATACTCATTACACAACAAAATACAATCTAGTTAATGTGCATAAATACGTTAATGATAAGGGTTCCTCATCACTGAGAAATAATTGAAATACCCAGCACCATATGTAATTACAGCATATGAAAAGGCACCAGAAAAGAATTTTTTTTTCATTTAAGCAAAGAAATAATTAAAAGTGGAGGTGAATCAAAATGCAGTTTGCTCATTTTACACTTACATAGCTCATGTAATTAATAGTTGAGCTCCAGAAATTTGCTTAATATGATGCTGCGTTATATAAATCAGCCTCTTTCTCTCTGATGACTTCTCCACTCTAACACAACAAGCTGAATGGGCATCTTAGACCAGGCACTGGCTTACTGATCTCCATAGACAGAGGAACAGTTGTAAGATGGGTGTACTCTTGAGCAAAGTGGGTTTGGCTGGGTCGTCAGCAGATTAATGCTTGTTGTGAATCACTAAGTATGAGTCTTGTCCCCGGGGACCTAGACTGCATAAAATCATTTCTGAAATGGCAGCTAACTTAGTGGGTGTGAGGACATTAGATGACAGTTACAGAGAGATTTGAGTTTCCTGGTTCAGTTGTCACGATTCTTTATATGTGTTTGGATATAGCCAAATACTAGGTGTCTTGGGACAAAATGCTGTTTATAGCTGCAGAATGGGAAAGCAATAGGTTGGGTAAGACATTGAAGAAGTCATGAAAAACAGTTGCTGTAATGAGGATTCTTGGCAAGTTGACAAAAAGAAATAATGTCTTTTTTTACAAAGAAGAGAATGTTAGATAAATGTAAGGAAAATTACCTTTCTTCTTTGCAGTATTGGTAATATAGCTGTAAGAATACAGTGTCTTATTTAATCTGTGTTTAGAAATGATGCAGAAGTACTAGAGAGTTGAAAGCATGGTTGTAAAAGTAATCTTGTAATTGAAAAATGAGATACTTGCTTAAAACATGTTAAGGGTCTGATTGTTGCAACTAGATGCTTCTGTGTTGAAAACTTGTGTTTTCCTGATGAACCTTTAGGTTGATTAGAAAAGCATAATGTACCAGCAGTTGAATAATTCAGGATAATGATTCTTGCTGCAAGGAAAGTTTTTTGAGATGCACACACATACACACACACGAATGCAAAGACCAGGGAATCTGAACTAGAATCAGTGCCTTGAGTGGTTCCTCACAAAAGTAATTGAATGGTGAGTGTGACAAGATGGAAAGAACTAGGACTTGTGATGAAGTTCTGACAGAAATTTGAGTACAGAATGGAATAAAGTGACCGGTCAGTTTTAAACCCTTGTGAAGGGGACCTGATGAATGATGGAGATGATGCTGGGAAGCATTATTCCAGTCACTTGGATAAGTGAACATTCATGGAAAGATAAGTAGAATAAAAATGAGGATTTTGCATGTGAGGGGATAAAAACTAGTAAAGCTTTAGTTACTAACAGTAGACAGAAAAAGAAAGGAACAAGAGAAAAGCCTTTGTTTGGATTTGGGGAAGGTCTGAAAGATGTAGGGAGCTGAATAAGCAACAATTAAGATACAAAAACAATTGAGAGAATAGATGATTGGATCAGCATACCCAGAGATGGGCAATGGACCTGAGCATGAAATGGATTCAAGTTGTCTTTCCTGCCAGTAGAACCAGAGCTTCCATTTCTGTCTGGGAAAGGGTCAAAGATTAGTGCAGAGACCGGAGTAAGAAAATTAAGCGTTGGCTTAGATCACTGTCACTGGAGGCTTTGTGCTTAGAAAACAAGTGAGAAAACACGTCTTCTTAAAAGTGATTGACAAATGGTTCCAGTACTGATTCTGTGATTGAAATTTCTTGTCCTTGAATCATCGTATTCAGAGATGTTTGTAGGATTAATTTCAGTGGGTCAACTCTAGGTACCTTGGGCACTAGTTTTCTATGATTGAAAATGTCACTACAACTTAAAGAACTGGAAATGCAAAAAAATGAAGGGAGAAGATGGAGATTTTGAGAACTTGCTACCTTCTACATAAAGCCAGCATGATCAGATCAGTTGGAAATACAACAAAGAGGAAAGGAACACCAGAGGAGGTTAGGTAGTGAAGATAAGATGTAGATAACATTTAAGGAAAATATTGGGTCAAGTCCAAGGAGGAAGGTAAGTGCCCTATGACTCTTTTTGTGAAATTTCCCCTTTCACTCGCCAAATATGTCTGTCAATCCATAACTTAGGAAATACTGTACATCTACGAGGAACCTCAGCAAAGCCACGAAAGACCAATGCAGGATGTAAAACTGCATCTGAAATGGATAGAAGTTAGTGAGAAAAGTGACTGAAAAACAAGGATTAAGTTTGCACATGTCAGTGGGATAAGACAGGGCTTTACATCAATCTTTAGATAAATGATAGCAGTTGCAAGGAGTAGCACGGGTAAAAGTTGGTTAGGATGAAGATAATATGGCACAGTCTGTGGGGAAAAGAGCTTCTGTTAAGTCAGTTCTGTGATTCTGTCCGTAGTTCCCAAGAATAGATTTGAATGCTGATTGCAGTTCCTTAACAGTGTTAATACCTCTGTTAATATCTGGAATGTGTCATCAGGGAGGACATTAATTTTCAAGTCACAAACTGGGTTAAGTGATTGTTTCAAAAATGATACAACTGTAGTTTCTAGTTACTGCTAGAGTGGTAGTTAATATGTTTAATCAAAGGTGATCATGGTGCTGATGGATAAAATTGTTATGGTATCTTATCTTATATAATTAAAGATTATATTTATGGCATTTATTTTAAGAAGTGAGCAAGCTATAGAAGAGTGAAATTTTGGAACAAGTTCAATCCATATAAAGCAGAAGGTTAAACAAATGGAAAAAGCCACGAGGGATTTATTTCAAAAACACGATTTTGAAATTTTGGGAGCTGGTTAATGAATTACTAGGACCAAGAGTATTAATCATTGGTTTTTACTGAAATGTTGAGTGTAGTAATGAAAGTTACTGTTCATACAGAGTTGTATGGGATCATTCATACAGAGTAAAAAATTTGTACAGGAAGAAATGGATGGCCTCAACAGCTGGTGTAATGGAAACAGAATGTAATAGGTTAGAAAAAAGACTTAAAGATCACCTGTTTGAAGCAACAAAGAAAGAGAAGGAAGGGACAAATTAGAAGTAGCGGGTTATAATCATGAATTTGATACTCATGAAGGAGTCAAAGGTGATTGTAGAAGTTCTCAGGTTATTTTCAAAAGAACTAAGTACCTATTACAGATTTATTATTTAAAAAACAAATTGGAACAAACTTTTCATGTAGTGTAGTCTGTCATTTTGCTTGTCAGTGTTCAAGAAAAGTAAATTCAAATTAGAAGAGGTGCAGGTCTGACTTAACTGGAGTGATTAGATAAGGTCAGTTAATTTCATGAGGAGATTGAGAGCTTGGTTTGTTTAGTTTAGCACAGCTATGCTTGGCAATGGTTCTGTATCTGTTGAAGGAAAAACAGAGACTGATGTTAACCAAGATCAGATGAGCAGAGACTTCCAGGAATAAATACTAAGTTGAAACTGGAAGGTCTTATGCTACCACAGGAAATTAGTATCTGAAATAGCCTTTTAAGATAGATGATGCTTTTTAAAATGGAGCTTGATGTGTTTGTAAGAGGAGCGATGCTGTATATGCTTGCAATATTAAAGGATTTGGTTCATTGATATGAAGGTTATTTTCTGTCTTGTGCTGTATGTTACCATGTTTTCAAATTGTATTGTTTAATGCTTAACTCACTCAAAAGGTGAGATTATTTTTTTACTTTATTACCATATTTAAAACATTTTCATAATTAATAGTACTTGTTGCTTTCCTCAAGTACTAACCTGTTTTCTCACTTAACCACATAAGGAACCTCAGAATTTCCCTGCTTTATTTTTCTTCCAAGACTGATTTGATTTCTGTGCATGAAATAAACTAATTCAAACAATGGAATTATTATGTTTTGTCCTGGAAGAAAATCTACTGACATCAGAACTCACTTAATGTTTCAGCAAGATGAGTTTTTCAATGGTTAGCCTGTTCCTTTTGCCATGTAGTGATTTGATGTTCTCTAAATCTTTGACAGTGAATTTGTGTTGCTTCAGACCTTCACTTCCCTCTTTGTGATTTTAATAGTTGACATGAGTGTGACATCAAGTTATTAAATGCCCAGGTCATAGCAGATTCTCTCTTTAGCAATGAAGTATTCACCTCGGTGTCTTGTTTGAAAATGAGATTAAGTGCCTCATGTGAAAATTTCTTTTTGCTGATGGAAATTTAGCTTTGTTCATGGGCATTTCTTTCTTTTTACAGTTTGAGATTTGGAAAGAATGTAATCCAAAGAATGTAATGTTAGGTTTTGGAGTGATTTATTTAAGGGTACAGAGATGAGTTTTGCCATTTCTGATATTTTAAACTTATCTGCTCAAAAGTTAGAGATGAGCAAAGTTACACGTTTTGTTTGATGGGAAGTGAAGATTTGTGTGTATGAGTTACTGCCATCTGGGTGATACATCAAATATGAATATCCATCTAGTTACTTAAAATTTCTGAAGGATGAAAAGGTAGAAAGAGTTAAAGTAATAGTTGAATAGGCTTTTTCTTTTTGTTAAGATACTTCATTCTTTTTCAAAGAATATGGATTTCTGCATGCATTTTTAAGAGGTCTACCATAGATTGTTAAATTAGTTACAGTTTCAGAACAAATGTGCTGTAGATTCATTATTTTTAGTTTTTAATGGGGCTGCAATGCATTGTTGAAATAGGTTCTTTTTAAAATAAGGTCAGATCAAGTGACTAGTGCAATTGGAGGCCACTGGAAGGGAGGCTGATTATGTACTTGTATAAATACCTTAAGTGTTTGTTGGCTGTTTGGCAGCACTTCAGCTTTGCCATGTGTTAGGTTTTGTTCCTAATCCTCTGTATTTTGGACCAAAAAAAGTTGGGATTATTTTTTCCTGTGATGTTTTTAGAGCTTGTGTAATTGAATTCAAATTTTTGGGGTTAGAATTGGTTTCTGGATGCTGCTCTTGATGATGGCTCAGTCTAATCTGTAGTGACTTGACTTCAGTGACCAAGAGCATTTTTGCTATAGGTTGTTCAGCCTTATCACTATGTTTTCACAATGGTGGTGGCTGTGTTTTGGAGTTGTCCAAAAGGTTTTGCTCACAGGGAGGTAGCAATGTAAATACTTCAGGCAAATATTCATGATTCTCCATGCATTACTTGAAAGTGGTATTAATTGAAATTTTGCAGTGTGTAGGAAGATTCGAAGATAAAAGTTTTATGCTGCCATTTAAATTCTGTAGTTTTGCTGCCATTTAAATTCTGTGGTTTTGTCTTCTGTGATCACATGTTCTTTATGAAGGAGAAGAGTGATGTGCCTACACAGCATTCGTCCTATTTATTTTAATAAGTTATGTCTTCTCTTATAATAATATGCATTTCGAGAGACCAGTGGATAGTATAGAATCCTAGAATGAGTTGGGTGGGAGGGGACCATCAGCTACATCATCTCATCTAGTTCCAATCCCCTGCCATAAGCAGGGGTGCCTTCCACTGTACCAGGTTGCTCAAAGCCCCATCCAGGCCTGGCCTTGTACATTTCCAGGGATGGAGCACCGCAGCTTCTCTGGGAAACCTGTTCCAATGTCTCACCACCCTCACTGTAAAAAAAAATAATTATTGTTTATGTCCAATACAAATTTTCTCCATTTCTGCTTAAAACCATTGTCCCTTGTCCTATCACTACAGCCCCCTTTATATGCAGAAAGGTTGCAGTAAGATCTGATCTCCCCAGTCCTTCTTCAGACTGCATAACCTCAGTTCTCACTCAGAGGTGCTCAGCTGTCTGACCATCTTCGTGGCCCTCCTTTGGACCCACCCCGACAGCTCCACGTTTTTCTTGTGCTGGGTGCCCCAGAACTGGCTGCACTAGTCCAGGTGGGGTCTCATGAGAGCTGAGCAGAGGGGCAGAATCCCCTCCCTAGACCTGCTGACCATGCTGCTTGTGATACAGCCAAGGATATGATTGGCTTTCTGGGCTGCAGGTGCACACTGCTGGCTCATATCCAACTTCTCACCCACCAGCATCCCCAAGTGCTCCACCAGGCTCCTCTCAATCCCTTCATGCCACAGTCTGTGCTGCTACTGGAGATTGCCACAACCCAGGCACAGGACACTGGGTTTTCACATACATAGTCCGCATTCTATCTAAGTACATTAAAATCTTTAATCTGATCTGGGCTGAAAAATCCACACAATTACTGGTTTTTTTTATTTTCAATAGTCTGAAAATTCACTTGAATCTCTTGTTTCCATAGGAAACATCTGTCGCTCTCCAATAGCTGAAGCAGTTTTCAGAAAACTTGTAACTGATGAAAAGCTTGAAAATAAGGTAAGCTATTTACTTCTGTTCCAAGAAATAGCTGTCTCATAGCCAGTTAGAAATATAAGCGGTGAGGAAAGAAACATAAAACTATAAATTTGTTTTTCTGTAGTGGAGGATAGACAGTGCAGCGACATCTGCCTATGAAATAGGAAGCCCTCCTGACTATCGAGGACAGAATTGCATGAAGAAGCATGGCATTACCATGAATCATATTGCCAGGCAGGTACTGTACCTTAATTTTCTTTAAATCTGTGTATATATTTGTTTTGTTGTTACAGTGGAGGACAGACAGTGCCGCTGTTTCAGACTGGAACGTGGGGCGCTCCCCAGATTCAAGGGCTTTAAGCTGTCTAAGAAATCATGGCATTGAGACAGCACATAAAGCACGACAGGTAGAAGAGACCATATTTTCTTTCTTATTCATACCCATGCCCTAACCATTGCAATCACAGAAGTCATTTGACCAATGCATGGTTAAGCATCAAGTAATAAATACTCTGTGCAGTTTTTTAAAGGACTCCAAAGTGGCCTAACTCTTCTAGTTGAGCTTATTGTTATTAAGATTCTTTGGAACTATAATGGGAAATCATTGAACCAATTTCTGCATTCTAGAAAAATCCTGCCTCCAAATATTTAGTATTTTGAGCATTTTTAAAATACTTTTTAAAAATAGACTTACTCTAGTAATCTATGATTCATCCTTCAGCAAGGAACTGTATATTTATATACAAAGCAGTAGAATACCTGTTCATCCATCACAAAAAGCTTCTGCGCTTGCATGAAGGTCTTTTAAAAATACCTGGAGTGCTAAATTAGAATGAAAGCACTCAAACCCAAGATAAGTAGCACAGTTGGTGGTAACTTCAGAGGAAAACATATCCTTGAAGCATTCTTAAGTCAAAGGCAGGTTTGCCACTTAGTGAAATGCTCTAAGTTTTACCTAAACTCGTATCTCTTTTCATTAACAAAAGAACATGTATTTCCATACTGCATTCCAGAGAGATTGGAAGTAAATGTGTCTGCATCTATTTAAATCATTCAGACACTCATATAAATGCACATAATTTACTTCAGTTAACTATTCTCCGGATATAAGATATTCCTTTAGGGCTTGACCTTTACTTAGTTTGAGTTTACGCCACTAGTTTTTCTATTGACAAAAAGATCAAGTAGTCTTGTTATTGTCTTACATTTCTGTTCCCTTCAGAATTTTTCTAGACCTCACTGAGGTCATATTTACTTTCTTCACTTTTCAAAGACTACACGTTTAGTTTTTTGACTTACAAAAATAAATTCTCTCAATTAGTCAATTGCCCTATGCTGACCTCTCCTGATGTTAATCTCTGTTTATATGATAAACAGAATTAAGCCCAGCACCATTTCACATTTTTCAGTAATTTACTGTTAGAATAATCACTAAAAAAGTCTGTTGTGATCTTTTCCTGTTACGTCTGGATTTACTGTTTATCAGTGCTTACAAACATCATTATTTGTCAATACACAAGCTAAATGGTACTAAAACTATTCGGTCAGTGTTTCAGTCATCACAGTAGTGTGACATGTTCGTCTTCTTAGAAGATATGCCTTGGAAACTTCTTGAGTATTCCTAGAGTGGTTTATGAGCAGTTAAATTAAAGCAAAGGACCCAAAACAAGTTGATCCTCTGTCCTGACGCAAATCTTTGTATCCTCGTTTGGCAGAGAAGGAATGAAAGCACTTTAATGAAGACATTTGCCTATACATTCTGGCAAATGAAGAGATTTTTCAATCAGAAGACTCTAAAATGTTTGACAGGGAGAGAAAATTAAAAAATGAGATAATAAAATGAAAGACTAACAGGGTGAAAATTTGTCTAAATCATCCCAGTACACACGGTTTCTTTCGTAAAGAAAATCTTCAAATCCCTGAAGTACAGCTAACTGTTAATTTTGCACTGATGTTAACTATGTAACTCCAAATTTATTTTTTTCCTAAACTTCTGTCATAGGATCTCTGCTGATTCGCTGAACTGCAGACCTGATATGGTCTTGTAGTACTTCTGAAAAAAGAGGTACTTGACAGTGTAGAATAGGACTTTTCAGAGTGGTCAGGTTAGTACAAGTGGAAGTGTATTTGTTTCAGTGTTAGAGACAAACTTAAGGATAGAATTTTGTGTGACACTTGTTTCAGAACAGATTAAGGAAGATTTAATACAGAAGCTGCAGAAACAGAGAGTAGGGATTTATCTTCCGTTGCCTTCGAAGTATTGTCGTTAAGATAAGTACCTTGTGCAATTATCCTCTTCAGTCCTGTGGAAAACTGTTACCCACCCAGTGAAAGGCACCTTCTCCCATGTATTTTTTTGCATAATTATGATAATAATGGATTTTAGCATTTCTTTTTTATTCAATACTACAAGAATGGTTTATGTAAAAGAGAATATTAAATTCCTTGTGTCCTACCATCATATACAGTGATCATCTAAGTTAAAAGTGAAGTATAAAAATAAATGTATATATTTATATATAAAATAAAGTTGTTAACATTTTAGTTAATGGTGGGTTGCTGTATGAAATTCTCTAAGCTCTTATTCTTCATGCACAAACCAGAGAGGTTTTAATCAGTTTCACTTTTATTCATGCTGAGGCCAAAATTGATTTTGGTATGACTCATACTGTGCATTTGCCTTAAATATGAAATTGAGATTAGAAGAAGGTTGTATTAAACACTGTTTCACAACTGGATAAATTTGAGGATTACTGCTTCTCTTTGGGTTTTAGACAGAGAAAATGAGATTTCCCTTCTGTAAATAAAGAGAAATGTTTCGCTAATAGATTAATAATTGTTATATGCATTGTTTCAATATAAATTTATTGTTATCTGTGTATTTTCATCCAAAGTTGACTACTTGAAACTTGAACTCTCCACTACACTTCTCAAAATGTTAATAAATTTTTATGTCCTCAATTTCATCCCCCAAAGTACTAGTTTTCATAGTTTTGAGGAGTACCTTCAGTTCACTGGAGTTTGCTCAGTTAAAGCTTTTTTTTATCTGACACTGTGTTAGGGCTTAAAAGCACAAGCCAAATGGTAACCTTGGCTTTAGGGCTGCATTTGCAACTGTATTAGTGGTGGTCATAGGGTAGTAACTGTCATATTGTCAAGTGTTCCTAGTTTATTCTTACATTTGTCTGTACAACAAAGAAATCTGTGCCCTCATATTTTCACAGGGGCAAGTGTTCAGCTGTGTAGAGCAATCAGAAGCAGCTTGTAGAAGTCCTGATTGGATTTGCCAGGAAAACAGAGCTATTTTCCACTGCAAAAATATTTTCATAGGTCAGAGGCACTGCATGAATACAGCAAATATTTTTACAGTGAAAATAAACAAGTCTGCATTAGTTTCCATCATTAACCCTTTCTTTTCATGTTCACTCCTGACACACCTCACCCCTTCAATTCTCTTTGTGTGTAATATTTCATTTATGGTTTTATTCTGATTATAATTCCTGTCAGTCTTTTCTTACTCCCTGTTATGGGAGCTTAATCAGTATCTATTTGCTGTTTGCACAAAAAAAAAAAAAGCTGTTTTGCCATCTAAACCTTTTTTTAAATACATAAATATTATTTTTTACAGGTTAAAACTCTGCCTTCCAGGATAATGTGTTTTGCCTTTTGGCTGTTTACTTGCTTACTCACTTCTTTAGCCCATCCTTTGTAGAGATGCGTGCCAGAAAACCCTGTTCTGAACAACCTTCCCAAGTTTCTGGGTTATGATGCTTCACACAGGACTATGCATGAAAGGCAGTCTTGAAGTGAACTCTAATGTTAAAGATTTTATTCCATTTCTTCATCTTCATTATGGACTTCTGGTTCAGATATCTTATACCAGCATTGTGGGCATGGTCTGGGAAGATTTTACCCCAAGCTAAGCTTAAATGTAAACTGAAATAAAATGACAACTGGCAAATATCTGCAGCCGTCCTTATAACAATACAGATGACATTAGTATTTAAGTCAGTGGTTTATCTGCTATGTTTGCCTGCATGACTGAACTCAGATCTCTGAATTTAATCGATATTCCTGTTTAGGAGTCTATAAATTACAAGAAAGAAAAAGAACAGATGATATGATGGTAGGAAGATCTACAATAGATCCCAGATTTTTTTCACATCATACTACAAATTTTGTGAATTTACATGGTCTAAAGTACTGTGGATGCATTTGTTTTTAAGAGATTGTAACTCATACCATTATGCCTCAGCTTAAGTTTCACTTGGTATCTTTTCCTGCTCTGTAGCAAATTTCTAGATTGGAAGTATTGCAACTGATTCCAGGTTACCTACATTTTTGTTGTCCTATCAAAAAAGTAATTTTTCTATTTTACTTTTAACCATTTTTATTGCATGGTTCCTATGATTGGAAATTGCTTTAGTTTTAGTAGTTGAAAAGTACTAGAAATGTTGCTTTTAATGATGTTCTAAGTTGATGCATGAAATGTAAAAAAAAAAAAAATAGAAAAGGTTGGTTAAATAGCTGACTTTTTTGTGTAATACTTGCAGAAGTGGATAAATAATCATGGTAGAGTATATTTATAATGTTGTAAGTTATTGTACAATTTGATGAAGGTGCAGTTCTGTTCTTTCCTCTTGTGTCTTTTTTAATAAATCAGCTACAGAATTTGAAAACACTTTTTTTCCCCTTTTTATTAATCAAATGCAGTTTGTAGGCTAAAGCACCTATTTTTACTTCTAGATTACTAAAGAGGATTTCCAGACCTTTGATCATATACTTTGTATGGATGAGAGCAATCTAAGGTAATGTATGAAGAAATTGAACAAATTCATATGGATTACTTGTAGTGATGTCTCATAAGTCACTTTGAAGACAGATGTCACATTTCACTGCTTAGCTTGTGTTGGGGTTTCTTTGTTTGGGTTTTTTTTTTTTTACATGTATGTGAATGATGTGCTAATGGATGGATTCTTCACTTCTAATAACTTTAATGAGCCAGAACTCAATGGTTTATTTGTGTGATACATGCCACTCAAGGATGAAGGACATGGAAATTCAGTTACTTTGTGCTATATACAGCTGATGCCTGTATAATTAAGAATGAGGATGTACTTACTGTCTTGATTGAAGTGATCTGTTTTTTTAATTGCATGGCAAATAAAAGACAAACTGGGAACTTGGAAGGGATTAAATATGGTGCAGGTTTTTTTACTTTTTTTTTATAGCAATAGAAGGAACTCTGAAATAAGCAAGGTTTTTAGCTTGGGGAAACATGGTTTTGTTGTTAGCTGTGCTCTAGTTAAGCATACTTTAGAAAGATCTGGTTAAGTAGCTGCCTTGTGTAAAAATTTGGGTATCACTAGCAAAATTTCTGCTCAATTACATACATATTGAGGATTAAGGAGCTGAATTTTAATAAACTACAAGTGTCAAAGTGCTTATAAGGGCTATTGTAAAGTTAGTTTGAAAAGGCCCAAACCAAAGCACCACAACCAACAACAAAACCTAAATAAAGACCCTATTAGTAGCACATAAAGTCTTCTAGAAGCAGCACCACTTAACTGAAATAAGTATGATTTTGTTGAGTTTTCTAGAATGTCTTCAGTAAGCTCTCTTTCACAGCCTTCATGAATGAAGGGTATGTAACACTCGGCTTGATTGCAGCGTCTCAGGCAATGACGTGACAAGGCTTCCTTCTATTTTCACTTGAATTCTTAAACAGAAATTGGAATTAACAATTTATATGACATGAGCTCTAGGGCAGAAGAAATGTCAGAACTATAGCAGGGATATTGCTACTGCTGCGCTAAAGTTTTGCCTTTAACTTGCACTGAGTTCAACTGTTTTGCCTAGGAATGCCTATTTGTAGCTCTAGGAGGGCAAGCTGATTCCAGGTGTTGATGGAATGCCTGTCATATCAGAAGAGGAAGATTTGGGACATGTCTTTTCTTTAGTACCAGAGCCATCTGACCGTCTCCTGCTCATTAAGTGGTATGCAAAAGCCTTTAAGAAGATGGTCTGGCATTTTTTTAACAATAAAAGGCTAGAGAATTTATTGAAAAATCTGTAAATTCAAGCAATAACTCGATAGAGGAGCTCTGATTTTTCTTCGAGCAAAACCAGTACTGTGGTCTCACTGCGATTTCTAAACTATGTGAAATTAATTTCTTAATCAGAATTAATAATTAGAATTTAATTTCTTAAAACTGATACGCTTATGACTAAGTATTCACAAGGGGTTTATTTGCCTTTTTTAATGGTGAGTAAGTAAAATGATGATTTGGTATGGAGATGTGTAATATTAAAATAATATAGTATGTTCTGGGAGTTCATTGTGAAAATGATAGTACTGAGCTGCTTTTAATCTGAAGATGATGAGAGGTGCATTTCAAGTGCCTTTGGGATAACAGATGACCATTTTTAAGCAAGTAGGGAAAATACCATCTCAAAACCAGAATGTTTTATCAATGAGGGGCAGCATAGAAGGAAGAGGATGTGACAACTGATGAAATGTTACAGTATACAAAAGGAAAACAGGTGTAGCTCACTGATTTACCATTTTCTGTTAACTGAATGTGGTAGGATTTCACATGAGCTAGAAGGTGGTATTGAGAGAAGTTGTAGCATACCAATCTAAAACACTGGCTTTGAGCAAATAGGCGAATCTTACTCGTACTTCTGGGAAAATACCTGGATAATTTCCCTTTTTTTTTTTTTTTTTTGTTCCATACAAGCTAAGGGTAGCTGTTGAAAGTACTAATGATTGGTTTGAGGAAGAACCTGATGAGCTTACTGTTACAAAGTTTTTTTAAGCTGTGGGTCAAGTGCCTGACTGCTTATTTATGCTCTGAATTTAGTTTATGTCCTCTATACTCAATTAAAAAAGACTTCACACAACAAGAAAAATAAAAACAAGCAGCAGCATAGAGTCCACAGGATTGACAGAGTCCAGACACGTTATTTTCCTGTGTTGTCTAGAAACAGTCATGAACATCTCGTGCTGATGCCAAAATTCTGAAGGAAAATTCAGGGGAAAATTTTATTTTCTCTTTTACAGAGATTTGAACAGGAAAAGCAACCAAGTTAAAGACTGCAAGGCCAAAATTGAGCTACTTGGAACTTATGATCCACAGGAACAGCTTATCATTGAAGATCCGTACTATGTATGTGTAAGAAATTCTTTGGGTGGCTTGATTAAAAATTGTTTGTATGTAGTATATAATCTTCCCAGATCCCACAGTTGGCATGTGGTATATAATCTGATGTTATACAAAGTGAAATGTTAACATTTTTTTAATGACTTAAGAAAACTATATATTCCTGGGATAGGAAAGGAAAAATGTTAACTATGCTTATAACAGTTATTTAAATTTAAATAGTGCAATGTATCTGTATTTTCAATATTGGGTGAAATCCAGTGTGATCAGCCTCCTTGCAAAGAGGATGTGATCAGGAAAGATAGAGACAAAGACATGGACACAGGTGGTCAAAAAAGTTGGACAGTACCAGCCAAGAGCAAACAATTACTATTCTTCAGTTTAGGAAACAGAAGTGGATGAAGATGCAGTAGGGTTCTATAAAATCTTGATATCATGGGAAAAGCTGAATAAGGAATTGCTATTCATTACCCAGGAAGTAGAGAATATCAAATGGTATTAGTGGGAAGCAGGTTCAAAACAAAAAGAGGTTTGTTTTGGGTTTTTTTTTTTCCACACAGTGCTTCATTAAACTGTGAAACTCAACATGACAGGTCAATGTGAACATAAAAAAGGGAAAGACTTAAAAGGCTCAAAAGTGAGTGGAAGAAATACGTGAAGGAAAGTCATGCAGGACTGTTGAATACAAAGTCACAGAGTTGGTCTGTGGAAATTCCTGAGTTCAGATTAGAGAGATCTACGCAAAAGCTATCACCAAGTATTTGCACTGTTTTTATTTTTTCCTAATGTCTGTTGTTTGCCATTACTGACAGCAGAGAAACAAGTCTGCAATTTGTATTTGCTCTTTAGCCAGTATTGTTATTCTTACGGTCTTTTTCCTCTCTTCTTTTCTAGGGGAACGAAAAGGACTTTGAAACTGTTTATGAGCAGTGTCTTAGATGCTGTAAAGCATTTTTGGAGAAGTATCATTAATGCTTCATCATATAAGTTCTAAAAGAAAATAATTAGTTTCTCCTGAAATATGTAAAGTTTACTTGACTGATGTATTTAAATTGTAAAATTATGCCTCTACATTCAATACTTAGTTTAATTTTGTATTTTAGCTGTTCTGTCATCTATTTGAAAAATATAGAAGAATTTTAATTGGATTACATGATGAACCATTTTGTCACACATCAATGTAGTAATAAAGTATATAATTCAGGATCAACTTAACTGTAAACTCTTCCAGTGCTTTCTCACAAGCACTGCAAAAGTAACACCTTGCTTCTTTATATGCTATGCCAACTGAGCTGGGGTCTTGTCATTGTGTCCTCAGTGAGTTAAATTCGATGGTAGTCTGTGAGATAATAATTGATGTGTAACTTAGGTGTGTCATCCCAGTATCATTAGGTAGCCTTTGGATGGAAGCTGTTTCATATGGAGCCTGCTAGATTTAAAGATCTGCTGCCTGGTAGAACCAGCTAAGTCTTCCATTGGTCTTCTGGTCAGTTCCTAGCACACTGACATAAGCACATCTAACACAGCATTTACTTTGAGGAGAAAACGTACCAGCTTAAAAGCTGAAATGTGAAATCACATTTTGTATCTCACAGTAGTAAAATATTCACGTCCCTGCAATATAATGGATGACAAATTTGCTGTAATCCCAGTTCCTACATGAGGGTCAGACAGTATTCCCACATTTACTCAGGAGATTGTACAGCCTGTCAAAAGTGTTCTTTGAGAGTACAGTCCAATGTAAAGACAGTCCATATGTAGTACAATACTAAGTTAGCAGAAGGCCAGTAAGTAGAGAGTCCTGCTCTTGGATGAAATTTGAATGCTTTCTAAAGTCTATGCCTGCTTGTCTGAACATCACCTTTCCTGTCTGCCTTAGACATGTAAATGTACTGAGATCAGTAATGTAAGTGATACCAAGATGATTTTCCTGTTTTGAATATTCTCAGCATTGGTATGAACTAGCATTACCACACTGTCTGTAAAACTGATCTATAAAATTTGTTTTCTTACTTATTTAGCCTTGGTTTTGTCTCTTGCTGCCTTCCAAACTTGTAATCTCTCTACTTGTCACCTGCCCAACCTTCTGGGAGAGAGATGGATTTCAACAGAAAATCATGTTATTCTTGGGGAGGTTGGAATCCTGGTGTCACTCTGTGTGTGTTGCAGACTTCACAATGGCGATAAAGTTTCTTGGGACTTTTGCTGTAGAATAGATGTGTTTGTGTTAATGAGGTTTCTGTTTTGTGCTAAAATGTCAATCAGACATAGAACTTCAGAACCTGCTTAGAAAAGGCAGATGGTAGAGGGAATACTTAAATACAGAAATTAGAATCTTTGTGCATTATTGCATTACCATCAGTTTTGACTTCTAAAAAACAAGCTAGGAATTGCATGCTAATAGCTGTTTCACTTTTCAGGGACAAAGAGTAATACACTATTTCAGATCCAATTAAGTACTGGCTCTGGAAAAACTATTTTTGATTTCTTCTATGAATGTTTTGACAAAGTAAGTGGGGGAAGATGAGAGGCAGTTAGGGACAAAACATACTAAATGTGGTTTGATGCACTAACCTCAAAGGTGGAACTATTTAGGCATAATCTAATGTTACTTCCTGCCAGAATGACCATTTCAAATATTCCAGTGAAAGTAAAATAAAAGATAGAGAACGTGATGGTTTGTGCTTTCCCATTCATGAAATGCACTGTGTGGGAATTCAGCCTATGGTTTCCTGCATATTAAAGCTAAGATTGAAAGGTCTTAAATCTTTATCTTTAAGCTGCTGGGGTTGCAAAAGAAATAAGAGGATATGGTTGTTTACCTTCACTAGGCTTAGGAATCTTCCTGTAAAGTGATACTTGGTCAAAGCTCTTTGTGTTAAATTCAGTTCAGAGTTTAAAAGTTTCAGCCTTGAGACAGATTTTCAGCAAGTAATCTATTGACTAAATAATTCACTACCTCTATTAGGAGGAATAAGCTGGTTGATTTATAATTAGTAGTTTTTTTATGGAAGAGGGGAAGGAGCACAATGGTATTTTATACAAATTTGTAGAGGCCCAGAACACAGAACAGGGATTGCCTTTGGGAAGGACAGTTGCACAGAACCATTATTTGGGTTCAAAGAGAAACAGTGAACACAGGATTAAGACAGAAATTATGTATCATACAGATGACTAAGCGCTCACACATCCAAAATACCACTCATGAAAAATGTAATTTTGAATGAAAAAATACAGAACTGACTCCTATCTCCTTCCCCGCCCCCACAGCTTGTTATATTTTAGGTAGTAAAGTTACGACTAAAAAAAATTCTGCTATAGTCTAAGTGTATTTTCTGTCAGAGCATACTGACTTCTGCTAAATCTTGAGAAAACTTCTATGGGATTAATTAATTTATATTAATTGCTTAAATCATTAAATAAGTTGCTATTTCCCTTTTACAAGGAAATTTTCTAGAAGGTTTTTGTTTAGCCAGATTTCAGGTACCCTACTAGAAAAAGAAAGCTTTACAATATTTTAAACTCCAATGTTAAGTATTGGCACAGAGTTCCTCCCACATGGTTACCCTCATGTAGATGAGCAGCTTTAGTGAATCCCATAGAAGTTGATTCCTTTAACAACCAAGTTTTCTGCAGGCATGTATTACATCCATTGAGATGTGGAACTTCAGCATTTAGTCATCACTGAAAGCAAATAAAAATACGTACTTCTCCCCTGCTAAATACAGCCATGTTCCAGGATGGGATTTTGTACTTCTGTTTTTCTCTTTTCTTCTAAACAGTTAGATGCTGAAGGCTCTGAAATGTCAGTTTCCAGAATCTCAGCTCCTGTAGTTCTCAGGGTGGGGAGGGTTGTGTCCGGTTTTGGTTTTACATTTTGTGGTTCAAATTGAGGACAGCATGGAAACTATAAATGCCAGTATTAAGATAAAAGTACCTGTGGTTCACTGTAGTGGGTTGACCCTGGCTGGATGCCAGGCATCCCCCAAAGCCTCTCTCTTGCTCCCCTCTGCAACTGGACAGGGGAGAGAAAATAAAATGAAGGGTTCATGAGTAGAGATAAGAACTGGGAGAGATCATTCATCAAATGCCCTCATGGCCAAAACAGACTCAATGTGGGGATATTAAACAAATTTATTACTAACACATTCAGAGCAGGATGATGAAAAGTAAAATAAGACCTTAAAAACATTTTCCCCCCACCCCTCTCTCCTTCCCAGCTCTACCTCCTCCCCCAGCAGTGCAGGCAGATGGGAATGGAGGTTATGGTCAGTTCATCACAGGTTGTTTCTGTCGCTGCTCAGGGAGAGGAGTCCTGCCCCTGCTCCAGCCTGGGCTCCCTCCCACAGGAGACATTTCTCTATGAACTTCTCCAACTTGAGTCCATCCCACAGGCAGCAGTCCTCCCCAGCCTGCTGCAGCGTGGGTCACTCTGCCATGGGATGCAGTCCCTCAGGAACAGGCTGCTCCAGTGTGGGTCCCCCATGGGGTCACAAGTCCCACCAGCAAACCTGCTCCAGTGTGGGCTCCTCTCTCCACAGGTCTGCAGGTTCCAGCCAGGAGCCTGCTCCAGCACAGGCCTCCCACGGGGTCACAGCCTCCTCTCAGGCATCCACCTGCTCAGGGCAGGTCTCCTCCATGGGCTGCAGGTGGATTTCTGCATCCCCATGGTCCTTCTGCACTGACCTTGGTGTCTGCAGAGCTGTTCCTCTCAAATGTTCTCAGCCCGCTCTTCTCTGGCTGCAATTACAACTGTGCAGTAACTTTTCCCATCTTGTGTTATCCCATAGATGTTACCACCATTTCTGAGTAGCCCAGCACATCCATCCTGGAGCTCTCTGCCAGTGTCTCTGGTGGACATGGAAGAGGCTTCTGGCAGCTGCTCACAGAAGCCACCCCTGTAGTCATCCTGCTACTAAAACCTGGCCATGCAAACCCAATACATGCATTTATAGATTGCACATAAAAATGTTCTTCCTGTTTGAGTCATTTTACTGTGACAACTGGATTTAGTATCAGATTTAAGGAAGAAAGGGGAATGTGTGTCAAGGCTTCTGGAGTAAGTGTTCACTAACTCCTTAAAAGTTCTACAATACTAGAATTATTTACTGGACATTTTCTGGCTATATTTCTGACTTGCAGTATCATGGTTAAGACTTCAGATTATTAAAAATCAAACAAAAAGCCTCTCCCCAAAAACAAAACCCCCAGAAGAACTGTTAGTCTTAAAAAATATTCCATTTTATAATGCTGTAGAGAACTGGAGCAGCCTTGTGGTCTGGGCATTTTGTGGGTTTGAAACACACAGATCTGTCCATCCTCACAAATCCAGGATGTCCAGGTTACTGAACTCTGAGGTGACTACACCTTTCCTTCTTACACTTGTGAACTCGTAGTGGAAAGAGTTTTAAGTGCGGATAAATGATGGTAGCTACCAGAGGGTAGTTTGTTTACCTGGATTCAGTGAACAGAAAGCAAACTGAGAACAACATAATACCAAACACTTTATTACTTATGCTTGTTATTTACAGTATTTACATATTGCACGTTTGCTGGAATGTTTTATACATTTATTATATAAAGTAAATTAATGGCAGCTTGTGTTTGTGTACAAAATCCATGCTCCACTGTCCCGAAAAGTATGTCTAGTTGGAATTACGTTCCTGTTTGTCATGCAATTTGTACTCCAGGGTACAATGTGACCCCAATGCAAGTCTGTTTTAACCAAACTTTTAAAAAATTGCATAAGCACAAAGGATATCAAGTGACCACAACTACTGTGGAGCAGATCTTTAGTAGTTCTAGATATACAAACAAACATTCCTTAGAACTGTAGAATTAAGCAATAGAACATGAATTTTCTTGGTGAAATATTTGTGTTTACATAATTTTTGGCAGCATTACACATCAATTGTAGTGTGTTTTTAAGTATGGAGCATTAAGTACTACTGGCAGTTATGCTACGGTAAAGAATGTCAATCTGCAAACTGTTGATGACATACAAAATGCATGTTAAAAGAATTATGGGAAGTAGTCTGTCAATCTGCAAAAATAAATCTCTTGTTCACAATGGAGTTCGCTAAAAGGTAGTAAGTTCTATTTCCCTGTTGGTTTCCAAGGCACTTCTCTTGGTTCTTGGTGTTTCTTGTCACAGTAATAACATCTGGTGGATTAAAAGAAAGAAGAAAATTGCCTTTCATAATTTTTATACTCACATATATGTGTTTGAGAATGTGTTTCTCATAGTGAAAATAGTAAATAAAACTGGAAAAGTCAGTAATAACTTTGGAAAGATCAGTAGTGAATTTCAGATATAGCTCAATTCCTATAAGCCTGACTGTTAATCAAGGCTGAAATTCTGGAAAGCATCACTTTTTTTGATGGTTCATTTTTGGTAGACAGACTAGGAAAATCCAGTTCTACCTATTCAAAATGTGCTCGTAGTTAAGTCTGGCCTATTCCAATGACTGCATCTGTGAAGTCAAAAAGTGAATAAACCTCAGGAATAGCATTAACAAATTGCAAAATGCTGTCTAAATGCCTTGGTATCAGGAGCTGTTGATGGAGTGTCCACTTTGAAGAATCTAGGAAGGATTTGATGTGTCATTGGGCCCATTTGTGAAGAAACTTGGATTCATATAAACAAGAAACAAACAAAAGTAACTTTTGTAGATTTGTTTGTATAAATACAGCCCCTGGAACATGCCAACATGAGCCACCACAAACTAAGCAGGAGCTGCAGTGGTTCAATTCGCTGCCTGTTCTATTAAGTCTTCCCAGAATAGTTTCTTGGAATGAAATCACAACCATGCATATGACACTGATATCAAAATCACAGATACAAAATTACAGGTTTTCACACTGCTTATGTAGGTATTTTGTCTCTGTTCTAGAAATGTTGAGTCGAAGGTTGAGCAGTGAAGGTTTTCAAAACCCTACTCCCCCACACCTTTAAAGCTTAGAAGAAAATGTAGTGTAACTGCATATCCACATATCTAGAAGTCTGTCCTCTTCTAGACAGGTGACCTCTTCTAGATATATTCTAGACAGGTGAGCACTGAATGCTGGAAGTCTGTCCACCCAGTTTCATGTGTTTCTATGCCTGTTATTGTTCTTTTTTAGAAGTAAAAACTGTACAATGTCTTTTTAGTCAGCAGAAACCACACAGCTTAAAGACTCTTACATGCAAACAGATTCAGCTGAGGCTTTGGTATCTTACAGGCATCAAAAATTCCTGGGGGAGACAAAAACCAGTGCTACTCTGATACTAGAATTCTGCTGATGATATTTTTCACAGTTAAACTTTCATATTTTCTGTCTGAACATAGGTAACTGTCTTTCCCATGATCAGTGTGAGTTCTCTGATAATTCTGACTTTCTCTAAATTTTCTACTGCTTAAATATAATTTGTAATAGAATCATTTGTATGCGAAGTCAGTTGGACTTGACATAATCCATTGAAAATCAAGCTATTGGTGCATACAGAAATACTTGTTAGTAGTATTTAAACATTTAGTTTTGCAATTTTTGAAAGCTATTAGGAAATGTAATAATGTTACAGGAAAGCTTAATGTAATCGAGGGGTTTTTTCTGGCTTTGCAGATAGGACAATTACTTTTATTTTTTTTTAATATCCTTCCTTAGAGGGGAAACTGATGTAAATTTTCCTTGTCTTGCATTTTCATCTGGCTTATTTTCTGTATGTATGCTCCTACTGTACCCTATTTGAGCTATGATGTTAAAAAGTGATGTTTAGAAGAAATTAACATGCTTTTGGTTTGATCAGTGTGTGGTACAATTTACAAGTTAAACACTGAAAACGTAATAAAAACTTTTTTCATTAGTAATGGGAATATGCAGCTCACTGGGGGTGAAAAACAGTGGATAGGATGCTCATTTGTCATCTCATCTACACCTGCTTTTGTATGGGTAATTTACAGTTTTGTATCAGCTAACTTACAGTTTTCTAAACCCCTGACGTTTTCAGAAACCCTTGAATAGACCCCAGATTTTCAGCATTGATAAATGTGTTGTACTTTAAAAAAAAAGTTTTTATTTCATATATATTATTATTTTATTTCATATATATATTTATTTCTGTTATATGCATCAGCCTAAGAAAATTAGGCTGGAACTTAGCTGAAGGATGACAGTCTTAGTGGAGATCCTGAAGGCAGTTTGACTAGCCTCTGTTGAGAACATAGGTCATTATACAACTCCCCAACCAATTCTGCTAATTTTTAAAAGCACAAATGAAACCTATTGTGAAGGCATATTACAGCTTTCCAGATTTGATTCTAGGAAAAAAACTAATCTATATGAGAAAAATTTAGTGGTTTAAGTATCAATATAAACTTTAAATACTGTGCCAGTAGGATTTTAGCAGAACCTCCCCATGCTTACATAAAACAATTCTTTTCCCAAGTGTGCACACCCAGGTGGAATTCTGCTGTAATGTGATCACAGAGATCCATGTATTGAAGATGATGAAGCTCTTAATGTTCCATCTGGTGCTAGCCACAGACATCCCACAGCAAGGGAAACTACGAGTTGCCTTTTAATGAACCTGGACAATGCCACACTAGTAACCAAGTACACTGTTGCCTTTTTAACTCAAAGAAGTTCTGGTAGAAGTCTTGAGTTAGTTAACTTTGGAACCACTTCCTGGTGCCAAGAAGAGGTGATTGAACATGCCCTGAGGAGCTGTATAAGACAGATCAAGCTATACTTTCTAGAAAAAAAAGGCCTTCACTGAATAATACACAACCCCCTCATCTTTACTTCACCTTCACTTTTACGGAATTCAAGTGTCTGACATTTCTTGAATGCACTCGATGTTACTCTGAGTAAGCAGCAGTCTAAGGGAGAATGCAATTAAGGGCTGTTGTTTCCATTGTTACAAAACACTTGAAGCAAAATTCAAGTGCCCAAATATCTTGGTTTAAGAATAATTTGAAAAAATGGATGTATAATATGGTGTAAAGGAATGGCATATTTAGTGGGGTATTTCAGTTTTTTCTTCATGTATTTTAAGTTTCCAACTTTATCTTGTATTGTCAGCATTTGTCACATACATTACTAGTATGGTCGATACATCTTGAGGAGTTTACGCAGATTTTTCTGAGTTCAACACGAAATTTCAGTTTTAAGCTTATTAGAAATTTTGAAAAGAATATTTGACCTGTATGTGTATCTGCATCTTAAGGAAACAAGCAACTGGTAGGTTTCTTTAATACACTTTTTGTAGTATATAAACCTCATTTTCTCTGCTTAGCCTGAGACTCCAACTACTTGCACTAGTCTTGTATTTTTTAGTGTAAAAGTGTGTAATTAGTTTTACTTTGTTTATTTGAAATAACTGTAGATGCTTTAAAAAAAAAGTTTTAAAAATCCCATTAATAGTTGTCAGTACAGAAATTAGAAGAAATCTTCAAAATGGAAGTATGTAATGATATGTGATAATGCAGTCCTTAGTCCCTGAACTACTCCTCAGAGTACAAGGAGCTTTCAACCTAAGTTATGAGATCAGTGTTGGTCTCTAGCAAACACGTAAAGAACAGGTAATGGAAATGGGAGTGCACCAACAGTAGCACCAACAACAAAAGCAGTAAAATCTGTATGACTGTAGCCAAAGTGGCTGTGGCAAATGCTGTCAAAGGGATTTTCAGATTCATCACCATCTGTCACGAGAAATGCTCATGATCTGAATTGTGAACTTTATTTAGGTGAAGACTTTGGGAATTGTGTTCCTGGCATCTCTTACCTACTGCAGGTATGGACAACGTAACAGTTGTGGGATGTATCTGCATGGAGTGGAGCAAAGCAAGCATGGAATGTGGGAACTATTAGGAAGCTGGCAGAAGAATGAGGCTGAAGAACAGAACAAAAAAAAGGAGCATCAAGAACAGGACTCTAGCATAGCTGTGTTGACCATGAGAAGGGGTTACAGAATAAAATTAATCAGAGATGGTGCTGGTGGCAGCCAGGGAATACAGCTTGGGTGGCTGACTGGAAAAAAAAATGGTCTACTGAGAGATGTGATAATACAAATCTGCTGCTCTGGCTTCACTCATGCAATCTCAACAAGTTGAAGGGCTGTTACGGGGTCCCTGCATTGCTCATGTCTGTAGGACAGGCAGAAAGGGAACATACATTCTAAAAAAAAAGAGAAGATGGAGCTCAGTTACACATGCGTAGAAAAAATGAGGAAAAGTGAAGGCTCCATAAGACACATAGTACCATAAATGCACATGTGCCCACTTAGGTATGTGTTGTGACAGTAACAGATGTCTAATTCCTGTTTTCACATATTATTTTCTTTGATCTTAGCTCTGAGTTTCGATGTCCTGTGTGCTTTAAAGCTGTGCTAGTCCAAAATGCATTTTAAGTACAAATAAAAATAAATTTATCTTTTTTCTTCTCTCCAAAACGATCTCTAAAAATGGATAGATGTCCACACATCTGAAAAATCCACCAAAACTACCCGTTTGCCAAAGTAACAGTCCATCTATCGCCCAGCCCACTTACAAACCTGAAATGAAACAAGAATCAAATACTGAACAAAACAGAAAACCTAATTTGTTTCACACAAATTGAACTGATGCAATGGAAAAGCTTTGAGGAGCAAAGAGGCTTAATCTTACAGAGACACCTGCGCGTCTCCAGATGCATGTGGTAGAGGACAGTCTTCCTTTCTGCTAATCGAGGCTGCTTAAGGAGTCTACCACTATGGATTTGCGTCTGTGTGAGTAAGAGGAGAATTTCTGCTGGCATTGAAACCTGCCTGCTAGCTGAGCAAAGGTGTTGTTTGAGAGACGGACATTTTTAAATAGACTCCCAGCTTGAGATGGGAACTACTTTAGTTGCTATTCCTTCATATTACAAGTTCATGTTTACATGACAGGTTGTTAAGATACAGATAAAATTTTCTAAAGAAAGGGTGAAAAGAATTTCATACTCTGATGTATCTGCTTATTGGTATTGGTAATAACATTATTCACCTATTTGCAAAGTTAAAGAAATTGTGTCTCATTTATCCAGACTGGATAGAGAGAACGACTTGTAGCAACCTTTCATGAAATTGAACAGCTCCATCACGTTTTCCTGCAGTTGTGTTTTCTTTAGATCAAATAATCCTAATTCCTGTAACTGTTCTTGTATACCAAGTTTTATAGGCCTTTGGTCAGTCACGTTGCTCTTCTTTGGACTCTTACTAGAAGAACCCACATGTCTTCAAGTGTGGTGCCCTTAATTAAATACAGTATTCCAGTAACAGTAATTATGTCAGGAGTTTAAAAAACTATGATTCTATTTATAAATTCCAGTATTGTTTGACTTTCTTCAAGTGTAACACTGCTGACTTGCTTAGTCTGTGGTCCACGACAACCTCTGTGTTTTCGACAGCACTATAACTGGTCACCAAATTCCGTGTATTTCTGCAGCTGAATAATCCTACATGACTTCATAATTCTGCTCTTTATCTGTTATCCTGGGTTTAGACTATTTGGCCTATTTTCCAAGATTATTTTTAATTTTGAGGTTGTACTATATCATAGTTGTTTCTCCTATAATACTGAAATACATAAATACAGTACACTATCATCTGAGTTATTAATGAAAATACTGAACAGTATCAAACCCATAATGAAGCTGTGTGACACTGCTCAATACATTTTTCCAGTTTTGACAATGAAGCACTAACAACTTATATATCTTTTTCCAGTCATTTTTACATTTATCTTGATCCTATTTCCCCAGCTTGCTTGTGAGAGTGAAGTGCAAAACAGTGTCAATACTTAAAAAAAAGGTAAAATAAAATGCTTAATATTTATTGCTTTTTGTCACTGATTCTTTCCACAAGATGTGTATTTTGTCACAGAGTTAAAGCATCTTGGTTTGACAGCATTTGTTACTGAGAAATCTACAGGTTATTGGTTCTCCCTTTGTCCAAGATCACATTTTGTCTCAGGTAAAGGCTGAGGACAGAATTTAAATTGGTGCTTCTGTATTCTTATGTTACAGTTCTCTAAAAATACAGATAGTTTGGGAGTACTTTTTGGTTTGGTTGATTGGTTTTTGTTTTTATTTTGGTTCATGATGAAATTTCCCAAGTATTTGTGGGAAATAGAGGCACATCTAGGCAAAAAAGGAGGGAATGAACCGATAGACATGAGAGGTGTACACAAGGAAATCCCAAAAAATCCAAATAGCTTGAAGTTAGTTTATCAATGCTACTATGAATGCATTTTAATTGAATTACTATAAAAGCACCTGTGACCTATCTGCACTTACAAAGCTTTCATGTGTATAGCTGTGTATATATTAACTCATACTACTGAGTACAGCACCGATCTACAGCTGCACACATAAAAGGGCGGCTGCTGCTGCCGATACAGGCAATTGTGTACTGAGTAAACTCTTGAAAAATAAGCCACAGCTGTTGTGTTTTGTTCTGTAACAACAAATTCACTATCTGCTAACTGTATGCTGCTATAAATAATTCACAGATGATGCACATGAACGTTTATGTAATGACTTCCAGTAGGGGGTACCCTTTCCTTAATGCCAAAATTTGCCAGATTAAGCCAGTTACTTCAAGTCCTCTGGGAGGGGAATACCTTATCTAAAGGACAGTTGTTATTATACTCCCATGAATTTTCATGTATGAAACACAACATCCACTGCTTTGCTATGCAGTGGAATGTCATTTCTGCTAAGAAAAAGCTTACCTTTATCCTTCCATGCACATAGGGCTTACTGCCAATCGAGTAAGAAGCCTGGCACATCTTTTATAGTCTGTATGGAAAAAAAAGAGCATGACTAGATTACCAAAGTAATCAACTTTGCCTTTAAAAATCAAAATTGGTATCAGCATGCAAATTAGTGTATAGCAAAGTTCAATGAATACCTTAGTTTGCAACAGAATAAAAATCAACTCCTTTAACTTAAAAAAGGAGCATGTAAAAATTGTGTAATAACTAAAGCCATGTCTAATGGCACGTTTAACTACGCAACTGACTTCTGCACATGTTCTGTCTGTAAACAAACAGCATGAATGTGCTTGGAGGCTCTCCAAGTGTATGTATGTGTGTATAAAAATTTATACATCTGTGCCTCTGCTTCTGTGCGGGATCTAAACATGTGACTGTAGTATTTCCATAATAGAGAAAGAATAAATAGTGCTCATCCACCTTTGAAATCCAGCCCTCAATGAGCAAGTCTGTCAACTTAATATTAAGTAATGCCACTCGCCAATAGATTTTTTTCCTGGGAAAGCTGTTACATTAGACAAATAACATCTTCTAGTCATACAAATGTTAAGTCCAGCCCAAGTAGATGAACACATCATAAACATTCATAAGAGTATGAAGTTTTATCTTAAAACTAGTAAAATCGCTTTTTCCACTGTAGTCCTATTGTCAGTTGCTCGTATTTTAGGTACCTTCAACTTTTTGATGCATTCATAGTAGGAGACAGAACCAATGCAAAACTAAAGAAATTAATCAAAAGGTTTTTTTTCATTTACATCAAAAACTGAAAGCAAATATTGTGAAAGTTGGTTGTGGACAGATGGAAAAGTAAATTATTTTTCAGGTGCCTATGCTGCTACACTGTACAAAGTACTAGAAAGTACTGCTTTTGTACTGGCTACCACCATGCTGCAGCATCACAGACGCTTATAGTTTCTTTGCTGTCTGGCCTTCAGATTTCTACACAGAAGGAACAGTATAATTTGAAGTCAGGATATTATCAAAAAGTAACATCGTTCTGTGCATGAAGAATTAAAGCAAGCTGTTAACCTCATTTTCCTAGAAGAAAGTTACTTTAAAGAGTTGCTAGTCAATCCAGTCCGGTAACTGATGCTGAACTTTGTTAGGCATTATTTCATTAATGAGTAACTACATCTAATGTTTTCTAGAGATGAAATGTTAACGATCCCCAACTCACAGCATAGTTATGCTATAATTGCCACTCATACAAATTATCCTCCATTATCCAGACATTATGTTGGTGGATATATCACCTGGCAGGAGGAAAAGGCTAATTTAGAGCCTTGAAGGCCAACTAGTCTTTAGCTTCACAGCTTGGTGTGCTCATTAGTGCTGAGCCAAATGATGTTTGTGTTGTGATCCTTATGAAAAAGGTAATATGACAGTTGCTTGCTCGGAACAGACAAATTATGAACAACTTACATCTCCACCCATGTAAACAGAATGTGATCTGGCTACCTCTCATCTAGAAATCCTTGTCTTTCCAAGGAATGCCTAATCTGAAGCATTACAAATAGAGAAAATGTCCACAATTCTTATCAAATATGCCTTTAAAATGCACTGGGATGCAATATTTATTAATACTTGAAACTTGGAATCTGTAACTCTTGTTTCTATTCCCAGCTCTGCTACTGACCCAACTGGTTGACCTCAGACAAGTAAAATAAAGTGTGCTTCCATTCTGAAAAGGCTGTACTAAAATAGCATCTGCTTACTCAACAGGTCCACCTCAGTATGAATCTGGAGTCACATCTACTGACTAATAAATGTCAATGTTTGATTTTTATTTAATTCTCTATGTTGCCAACGGTGAGGCATCGTAAACTGCATTTGCTTAGTTGTGTCCATCAGCACTTTTCTTTTTTTTCTAAGCCTTATGAAGTTATACTTTTGTAATTCACTGAAGACACGTGTTGCAAAGATTCGTTGTCAACATCACTGGTAGACTGGTAGCTGAACAGTCAAAATAGAAAATGTATATAAAATGTGTCCTACATAAATAATCAATGAAAACTAAATAACCCCACCTGGATTTGTGATCCTATCTTAAATTTACAGCACTAGAAATTAAATATGAGATATTTGTGAGGGGAGTTATGTTCCTATGAGAAGCAAACACTTGGTTCGGAATCCATGAGGCAAATACATATCTAAGGATGCAGTGTTTACAGCCATTCTATGTAGTGTATTTGCAATGAGAAAGTTTTATTTCCATTTTCCTCTCTGTAATGCTGATGCTGTTCTAGCAATGCTGTAGAGGATAGTACATTTCAGAGCACTCCAAATTTTTCTTTGCAGGGAATGCATTCTGAGATTGTATCACTACTGATACTTGATAGCTAGTAAATTTTCGTTTCCTCTTGCTTTAGGGAAGTCTCCTGCTTTTGTTACTTACATGCTGGGATGGTGCAGTCCCTTGTATTGTGATAAAGCCGATGAAAGTGTTTGCTACATTTTGGGCTAAAGTAGAGTGGACCTGAAATATAAAGAAAAATTAAGTAATGAATCAGCACAGCTCACAGGTAGAGTAGTGCAGTTTATGGTACGTATGTGAAATATGGATACCAAAGCAAAATTAAAACATACCTGTTAAATGCTTCAAGAACTTGTCTTTCATCCTCAGATCTCTGGGAACTATTTCTGTTGGACAGAAAAAAGAATAGTTACTCTGCTGCACTGGAACTATGCTTGCCAAGCATAGTATTAGGACAGGGAATAGTCTGTCCAGCAAACATCACCACTACGTCTTGACAGGTGCACAGAGGTCAAAAGCCCTTCGTATACAGTAGGCCAAATTGCAAGGATTTGCTTTACATAGGGAGACCCTGTAAAATGCTCTGTGAAACACAGTGCTGGTGAAACAATGTCTGTTAGGTGAGAGATCATTTATGATGATGGTTATTAATTAAGAGTCAGATTTAAGTTCTCTATGAACTACATTATCAAGTTTATCTAGATCTAAATTCTTTCATATTACATAAGTGATAAAGACCCAAAGACATATTCAAGTTTGGGGTTGTGTCTTCTAATTCTCTTATGCAAATGTATCCACTATTCTGTGCCAGGTATGTTTGTAGAAGCACTGTTTTGTTCTAATCATGAAACTGGATTGATCTACTTACAGGAATCTTCCCCCTCCCCCCTCCCCCCTTTAGCAGTAAATAAAATTCACAGGAAATGATTCCAAGCAAATTGCTCTCTTCTGGCTCCCTATGTTTGTGGTTTACCGCCTTGTGTTTTGTGTTCAGCAGATGGCAAAATGAAACTGGTTTACTGAAATCCATTTTAGCCCTAACCCCTGCTTGTGACTTCCTGATTTACAGCTATCTTTGATTGCTTTCCGTTACAAACTCTATGCTGATAGCTTAGTGCTGATTGTGTATGATACACTATATGGTGCTTTATTTACTTGACCATAAATGCGTGAGCAGCCTTTTTCATTCCCCTGGCACCTCTTATCAGATATAAAGCAGAGAGCATTTCCATCCAGATCCGATCTACTTGTGAATTTAGACACTTCTCGAAAGTCATTCTTCATTTACTTCTAACTTTAGTCAGTGTAAGTAAAATTGACCTTATCCTATTTGACCTAATTATGTCAAGAAGAGCATTAAAAACACACATGCTTCACTCAGAAATTTCCCATGGGACAGGCTCTCTAGGAAAGTGATGCCAAAACCGAAATGAAAGACTAACTAGTAGTTCCTTTTCAGAGTTGCTGGGAAAAACTCCATTATAATAACAAAATGAAAAATCCTACTTCAGAATCAATAACAACACTACCAACTAATCTGCTCTGAAGCAGGATTATTAATTTCATAGATAACTGTTCCACACAAGCCAGATGTTTCGCACCAATAGGGTGACCAAAAACTACAC
This sequence comes from Pachycephala philippinensis, assembly GCA_013397055.1. Lineage (NCBI taxonomy): Eukaryota > Metazoa > Chordata > Aves > Passeriformes > Pachycephala > Pachycephala philippinensis. The sequence goes on from VWZT01005477.1 coordinate 32,840, forward strand.
CCACGTTCCAAGATGAGATTCAGAGTTGTGCAGATCACGGTTCCCTGCTTAGTCTGGCCTCTTTGACTTTTCAACATTTGTAAAACAAAATGTTCTCTCCTGTGCTGACCTTAAGTAGAACAGAATTGTCTTCTTCTGTACATTCATTAATCATCCAAACGGAGAAGCAACATCTTCATGACAAGCACCAATAAATGCAAATTGTGAGGATACTTGAGCATGAATGAGAATGACGAAAAGGTACAATGAAGCTTTATGAGATCAATAAAGACAAAATAAATAGCATACTATCAAAATGAAAGCCAGTTTGGGAAAAGGTGAGTAGATGTTTGCTGGAAAATATTCAGAAAGTCACTTTCATTTGGAGGGGTCAGATGAGCAGCAGTAACGCTGTAGGGGCTTGGGAGTGACAGGGAACACTAAATTAGACATGGCAGCAGGAGAAACCAAATCAAGTTTAAACTGGATGCACAGAAGTACATCACCAAACTAAGCAGTAACTATCCATCACTGTGTGTACTTCTGGACTACTCTATGCAACCCGGAACATCTCATGAAAAAACTTGTGTTTTCACTGGAGGTTAGAAAGGAGCCAGTCGAACAAGCAAAAGGATGACTGCAGGAGTGTTCTAAACTGGTCACAGTGACAGAGGAGTACTGTCTCAGTTCCCTAGTATTTCAAAGGTGCTACCTCTTGAGTACAAAAGGAACTAACAAGCAGGATGAACAGTTCAGTGAAGCTGAGCTGCAGGGAAGACTTCTGTATGTAAGGTGTTTAGGACATACTACAGTCCTGCAGGAGAATCTCGCTAGGGTCATTTCCAAGAAACACTTAAACCAAGCACATGATAATAAGTGGTAGCATTCCAGGAAAGAGTGTTTTCATCCCTTGTTTCTTTGATCTCAGCCCATTTCAGTCTTTTCCCTTATTAATAGGTTTTGTTCAAAGCCACAGGAAGTTGACTTTCAGTTGAGTACATTATCCAGAGGGTAAAAGACTCTGAGAGGTGAATGGAGGTTTTCTATCCCAAATTTGCCCTCTGTGTCTGCTTATGATACCAAAGGGAATCTGCAGGTATTTTGAGTGGTGAATTCTTAATACAAAATTAGTAACCTCTTATCTCATTCACCAAGGCACCCTAGGGAAAAAAAAATGGACTGTGACTTACCAGCTCTCTGCTCATCCTGGTATCCTCCGTAGTCAGCTACTTCCCTTCGATCCAAGTTATAGTCATGCTTGGAGAAGTACTGCATCCCACTGTCCTTCTCCAGGTGGTACCTTTTCAGTTCCTGAATGATCTCCATGATGAGATTTAAGAGACTTTGCTTGTCCTTCAAATCTGCGGAGTCCGTTTTCTCTTTGCAGTATCCTGCTGAGAGCATTAAGAGTACCAGCCCCAGCAGCCCAGAAGACCTCAGTCCACTCATTGCAGTCCGACCTGAAGAGTGCATGAGGGGATGAAGAGGAAGGATCTGCTGCTATGGGAGGTCTTCCTGTGTCACTGGAAGAGAAAATTGGGGGTGGGTCGAAGGTGGGGAGACGCGTGGGGGTGAAATCGGAAACACTGGCGGAGGAAAGAGCGGCGACCGCTT
>VWZT01005478.1:0-24350 GCA_013397055.1 Pachycephala philippinensis
GACCACAGTGGATCATCTGGTCCTGTCTCCCTGCTCTCGAGGCTGAACAGCCCCAGCTCCCTCAGCCTTTCCTGGGCAGGGAGATGCTCCAGGCCCTTCCTCGCCTCCGCTGCCCCTGCTCCAGGAGCTTCATGTCCCTCCTGTCCTGAGGAGCCCAGGGCTGGACACGGCACTCCAGGTGTGCCTCCCAGGGCTGGGCAGAGGGGCAGGGTCACTCCCTGACCTGCTGCCAATGCTCCTCCCAGTGCACCCCAGGATCCCACTGGCCTCTTGGCCCCCAGGACACTCTGCTGGCTCCAGGACAGCTCATTGACCATGGGACCCCCAGGTCCTTCTTGCAGAGCTGCTCCAGCAGGTCACCCCCAGCCTGTGCTGGCACTTGGGGTTGTTCCTCCCCAGGGGCAGGACCTGCATTTCCCTTGCTGAACTTCAGACAGTTCTTCCCCTCCAGCCTGGTGAGTCCTTCTGAAGGGCTGCACAGCCCTCAGGGGGATCAGCCCCCTGGAATCTGAGCTAGGCTTAAGGAAACCTGTACAGTAAGGTTCAGGAAGGTGAAGGTGCAGCAGGGTGTGCACTGTGTTGGAGTGAAGCTCCATCAATTCTGCTTGGGATGTGGAATGCCAAGGCTTCTGACAGATGGAGAAATGAGGTTTTAAAAGGGGTTTTAAAACCATAAAGTGCTATTTAATCAGCTCCTGGAAAGGACTGTGTGGTGTGGTTTCCTCTGACAGAGGGGCACTGAAACAAGTAATCCATCAGGTCCCTTGTTTTCTCTTTTTTGTTGTTTTTCCATGGCAAGTCCACACTGGAACAGGTCCATGCTCAGTCTGCCTGGTCACTGAGCAAGTGAGAACCTGTATTCAGGTCAGGGTTGTTTCTGGCCTCTATTTACAGACAGAACCAATGAAGTATGTAGATGAAACAGGGCAATAAAGATAAAAAACCGGATGAAAGCTGCCGGTGACGTCTTAAATACATTTAAAACAGTGTCAAGTGGATTCCTGAACTGAAACAAGTTTAAACTCTCATTTATAGGCAGCCATGGCCAGTGGGACAGGTGGGTGAAGCACCTGTGCAGAGGCAGTGACCTTGCAGGGGAGGTCACAGGGGTGGTTTTTATGTGGTGTTCCTCGGTGTTGTAATTTACTGAGATTTTGATGTCCTTCTGAAAACCTTGGTTCTTTAATCTCCTCTCACTGACCATTTTAGGGTGTCAGTACAGAGTTTGTGGTGAGGTTCTGTCTTGCCTGAGCAGTGTTGTTAGTGGAGGGTTGTCTCAGGCCCTTGAGAATGGTGTGGGTAAAGAGAACTGTGAGTAGTTGTAATGTCATGAAAAGCTCTTTGCAGGTGGACATCTCTGCATGGAATTTTTTGGGCTTTGAACACCCCTTTCTTGATAGTGACTGTAAATTATAAAATTATTAAGGTTGGGAAAGACCTTTAAGATCATGGAGTCCAACTGTAGACTCGAGTTAGCTGAGATTTGTAGGTTATTTTATTGGCTTTTTGGATAACAGGTTGGCTTTTTTCACTCTGTTTTTGATCTGCAGCTCTCGTTTACTTACCAGCATTCATAGAATCAGAGAATCCCAGGTTGGTTTGGGTTGGAAGGGACCTCATCCAGTGCCACCCGCTGCCATGGGCAGGGACACCTTCCACTAGCCCAGATTGCTCCAAGCCCTTTCCAGCCTGGCCTTGGGCACTTCCAGGGATCATGGGGCAGCCACAGCTTCTCTGGGCACCCTGTGCCAGGGCCTCCCCACCCTCACAGGGAAGAATTCCTTCCCAATATCCCATCCATCCCTGCCCTCTGGCAGTGGGAAGCCATTCCCAGTTGTCCTGGCACTCCAGGCCCTTGTCCACAGTCTCTCTCCAGCTCTCCTGTGGCTCCTTCAGGCACTGGAAGGCCACAGTTAGGTTATCCTGGAGCCTTCTCTTCTCCAGGCTGAACAACCCCAATTCTCCCAGCCTTCCCTCACAGGAGAGCTGCTACATCCCTCTAAATCAATTTGGTGGCCTCCTCTGGGCCCACTCCAGAGTGGAAAGAGGCTTCTCTAATGAGAGCTAAATTGGCTGATTTTCAGAATAATCTTTCAAGAGCTTTGGGATTTGTTAGATACCTATTCAGGCTCTGGCGGAGGAGGAATGTTTGAAATAAATCTGACCAAATTTCCGCATTTGAATAATTTAATAGGATAAAAAGCAGGAGCTCAGTATAAACAAGTGTTGAGTTGGAACCTGAAGGTGAGCAAGTGTAAAATAGATGAATGGGGAATTATTTGTTGGAAAACCTGAAGTCATTAGTGCAGCACAAACCGCAGACACAGCGGAAGGGTGACTTGGTGTGTGGTCTGGCAGCTGAGATAAGGCAATTCACAGACGTAAAAGGGTTGGGAAACTCTGGAGCCCTAAAGCAAGGAGTTCTGGTCCTTTGCTTACTGACGTCTGCTCCAGGAGAGCTGTTGGGTCTTTGAACTTGGGCTGGCAGGTCAGGCCAAGCTGGTCTGCAAGTGCAGGGGGATTTTCTGCATTCCTGGTAGGAGCTGGAATGCTGTGTAACTCTTATCTAATAGTTTGAGACACTGATAATCGGGGTAGGAACGATTCTTTCATCAGTACAGATAATACTCAGAGCAGGAATTTTCTGTGGAAACTTGGTGCTGACAAAGCAAAGGAACATTTGGTTGTTAACAGTGCTCCTGAATGGAGTTAATGCATTTTCATGGATTGGCTTTCTTTTAAAAACGAAACACAGTCACTTGGAATGCTGGTAAAACAGCATCTTGTCCCAGCTGCAGATCAAAATTTACTCTGAGTGACTGTTTCCACTGTTGCTGTCATTTGAATGGCCTCTTCTCCCTCATATTTGAGGGTACAATGATGTCGTACATTCCCTGGGAGCTGTTGCTGAAGTTGGTTCTGGGAAGATGATCAGAAAACTGATATCTCCTGTGGAAAGTTTAGGAAATAGTTCTGAGCGTTCTACAAAAATATTTTCATCCCACATTTTGTTTGTTCTGATGTAACTGCCCAATATTTTACATCTGGCTTTCAAACCTCCTTCTCTTCCTGTTACAAATGCTCCAGCAACCACATACTCGCTTCCTTCACAGCATTTGCCATCGCTGCAAAAAACGAATACTTTGAAAAATCTGGTGCTGAAGTCGATTCCAGATCCTGATTTGCTGTTTGCTTCTTTTATTGAGATCCGGGGCACGGACAGGAGCGAGGCGAGGGAGCTGCACATCGCCTACCGGTACGGGGAGCACTACGACAGCGTCAGGAGGATCAACGACGACTCAGAAAGCCCGGCCTACCTTCGGATGGAGGTTGGTTGTGGCAGAATGAGCCAGCTGGGGGTGACAGACAGAGCTGGTGAATGCTGCCAGTTGATTTCTGTTCTTGTTTGGGATGGAGGGAAGAGCTGGGACTCTGTGTCATGCTGAGATAGCAAAGCCCTGAGGTCGTTGTAGCTCATGCTGCCGGCTCTCCTGGGAGGGGCCGTGAAGGATTTCAGCCTCTGGGCTGGAAATGAATCCAAAGCTGATGCTGTGGTGTGGGCTGTCTGGGAGCAATCTCATCTAAATGACATAATCATGCACCTCAAATGGAAAAACAAAGGGAAGGGAGGAAAGAGCTGGAAATGCAACAGCTGGATGCAGTTGTCCTCTTCATATCTCCCTTTTTGATGTTGAGGAGTGACTGTGCTGTGCTTGAGGCTCTCTGCACACAGCTGAGGTGTGGTATTGTATTAAAAATAATCTATTTAAAAACTTGTTTATTGTGATTCATGATGCTGTAGTACACTGGAGTTTGTTCAGCAGTGCAGGAGATGTGGGAAACTCTCAGTGGTGGTGGAAGTTACACAGTTTCCAGGATGGTTTGACATGGGATGCTCCCAAGAAAAGTGTGCAATGATAATTACTTCTGTTAGGATGTCAGATTTTTCTGGATTGCCTGCTTCTGTGATCTGCTGGGCTTTGCTCTTCTTCAGATGCTTTGCAAGAATGATTCAAATAAGGCAGAGGAAGTGAAGCCACAGAAGGGCGACTCTGAAGATGAGACTGAAGTGGAGGTGGAAGATGCTGTACAAAAAGTGTGCAGTGCAACTGGGTGTTCAGTAGGTATCGAGGAGCCTTTTTGTGCTTAATGTTCAAACCTCCTTGATACATGAAAGTAGTCCTGGGAAAAATTCTAAAAAACACTCATCTTGGACAAACTTGAGTACCACGGCCATCAATCAGGGTGCATCTCATCTAGAATCTACCCTTAAATGCAGGTGAAATACCTACTTTTCATGGATGCCTAATAATTTTAGAAGATTTGTCATGCAGCTCTCATAAAATTCACTTGTAAACAAATCTTGTAAGTTCTGAAATCCTTTGGGGGTACTGAAGATCCCAGATAACTGGATAATCTCTGACTCTTGGCTCTTGACACTGTGCAGATGCCTAGAACAGAAAGGGCCAAGAGGGAAACCTATGCTGAAACAGCGTATTCCTTTTTCCTGATATCTTCAGGAATTTAAGGTTTTCCCCCTCACCTTTTCAGAAGTGAAGCACAGACCAAATGAGTGAGCATAAAAGCAGCAGCCCCCTCTCAGTGGTGCAGGTGTTGTTAAGTGAACACAGGTCAGAGATTTGAACTTCCTCAGTGTTCTCCTTCCCCTCTTGTGGACAGGACATTGACTTAGTGAGGCACATTCTGGAAGTGGAGGACTACAACGTGGAATCTGCAATATTTGCCATCTTGCAAGTGAAGGAAGAGGAAGGAATAGGTGAGTGCACCGTTTGTCACCTGGGGCTTCGGGGGACCGTGACGTTGGTGTTGGGGACAGCAGCAGGACAGGAGGGGTGTGGGTGCTGCCACCTCAGCATTCTGTGCTCAGGAAGGTTGGTAGTGAGGGCAGCTTCAATCCAGCTTCCAAAAATCCCCAGGGCTTCTGGGAGAAGGAACTGACAGACAGTGTGGCAGCTCGTGGGTAGAGCGTGTCTGAGGAAAACCTCTGCTGTTGGTAGGGGCCGAGGAGCAGCAGGAGCCCCCGGGCAGGGAGCAGAAATCCTGCAGCAGGACGCTGTGGGAAGAGAATGGAAGCGGTTCAAGAATCTTTGGAAATCAGAACTTGCATCAAGGTGAAACAGAAAACGACAAGGGACGGGCTGGATCCAGGGAAGAGAACCGAGCCAGCAGAAACCCAAAGGTGTGTGAGGGGGCTGGCAGCAACGTGAGCACCCTTCAGGGATTGGGGGATGCCTTAGCCTTGCTTACTCAGCAACTCTCTTCTCCTTTCAGTTAGAGAGAGCTGCTCACTGTGTTTTGTCACTGCTGCAGCTGTGACTTCTGTGCCACGAGCATCTCCTGGTGACATGTGGCACTCTTCCCAAAACAACTCGGAATAAAGCCCTGATAAATAGTTAGGAATGTCCTCTGGCAGCTGCCTTGGTATCTGCTTGTCTCCTTTATTACTTTTCCCCAGCTGAGCAGAACACGTGTGGTTTGAACTTTGTGTTTGCATCCTTCCCTTTCAGGTAGCCAAGAAGCAAAGGAAGGAGCAGCAGCGGCTGGAGAAGAAGAAGCGGCAGGAGGAGAGGCACCGGCAGAAGGTCCTGGCCACCAAGAGGGACAGTGCAGACAGCAGGCCAGAGACAGACCCGGCCAACCACGTCACCCTGGTGAAGGCCATGGCAGCCCTAAACATATGACTCAGTGCTCTGCTGAGAAAAGCAAATAAAACTGATGAAGACAAAACTCCCCCAGGAGAATTTCCAGGCACCCATTGTTATCTTAAAATCCATCTCTGCCGGGATTTCCAAGCATGAGAGAGCTTCCTCTTCCTTTGCTTGTGGGGAGGACAATTGCTTATTGATTCTGCATCAGCCTGTGGTGAGAAGAGTTGTTTGAACTTAACAGGAAGTAGAGACTTGGGTCTATAATCTTGGAGTTAGATGGAGGTGAGAACTTTTTATTCACACAACGGTGTCAGATTTGTTTTGACATCTCTTGATGTGCCTGGGGTTTTTTTGTTCGGGTTTTTTTTTTGTTTGTTTTTTTAATTTGGTTATTCTTGGAGGAGCTTTATTTTACCTTGCTGTCAGGGAAAGCTTAACAAATCTCAACTCAGGAATATCCCTGGTGGATCTTTTTCTATTTAAATTCAAATAAAGTAAGGGAACAGAGTCCCAGAATCCTTTCCAAAGCAAAGCGTGTCAGCCAGCACTGTCTCAAACATGACATTGTTCTTTTCTTTGCCATGCAGGAATGCAGTGACAGGTTTTAATCTCACTAGAACTGCTGGCTTTGCACTGGGCTGGTTTAGAAGTGATTAACACATGGAGGGAGATTGGGATTGCTGCATCCATGAGGTTTGGGGTCAGCTCCTTTAAGCTGAGACCTGCAGGGGGAAAAAACCAACCCAAAACAATAATCCCAGTGGACTCATGAGACTGCAGAGCTGATTCACCTGGTCTGGTAAAATGTGACAGGAACAGGCATGAGATTTCTGGGGAGTGTTGTTACTTGGACACCTGGAATCTTGTCCCCTTTGCCATGTTCCAGAGGTTTTGGGCTACTCCAGGGCTTTAGTCCAAGACAGGAGCTTGATAGGTGTTAGTCTCCAAATGAAATTAGTATAGCCAAAGGACCAATAGTCCTGGGAACAAGCTTCCAAGCAGCAGTGATCCCTGGGAAACCTGCCTATTTCACCTCATAAATCAAGCTTTTTTCCAGGGTAGGATATTTTTTTCATCTTAAATTCCATTTTGGTGAGGTCACCAAGTAGGATGCACAGCTTGACTCCTGGGATGTTTTCCACTGTAGGGCTGAGAATTTGGATCGAGGTGAAAGGACTGTGGGACTCAGCCTTTGATTTATGGCTCACAGGGTTTCAGCTCCACTCAGGTTTTCGGGCTTGTAACAAGCACTAAGCTTGAAAAAAGCACATGTGCACTTACACACAGGAGACACCTCATCAGCCAGGGCAGAGGTGAAAGGGGTCTTTTAAAAGTAAGGAGTGTTGCATTTGAAAAATTTCTGTCTGTGCTTTGAAGTTTACAAATCAGCATGGAAATATAAATGGGTTTTTTTACTGAACTGCCAAGAACTGAGCTGGTACTTGGTGTGCTCTGCTGCTGTTACTTGAAGAATAAAAAGAAAGGAGCTCTCCTGGAAGAACTGGTGGTGTAGGAATTCCTTTTTCTCCAAGACAGTTATTTTTACAGTAGTGGAAAGAGAGGTGAGTCACAGCTTAGTGGAGAGAAAGTGCAACTTCCTCCAGGGGGTGATGAGTTGTGACAGCAGGTTTGGCAAGGCAGTGCAGGTGAATTTGTCACCTGTGTCCTGTCCTGTCCTGTATTTTGGCCTGAAAGGCAGGTGTGTTCTGCAGGTTTGAAGAGATAAGAATTTGCAGTTGTGTACTGTGAATAAGAGGTTTGATCTTAATGAATTGGGTTTTTGTCCTCTGGAGCCAGAACTGATAAGAGCTTCGTTGTTGCCTGGAGCCTGAGAGCTGGGAAGGGAGTTGTCCTGCAGGCTCAGGAGGGAACTCAAACCTCACCCCATCGTGTCCAGGATGGAAGCAGGGGGGTCTGCAACAGCAGCACAAACAGCAGAGGGAGATACTGGCCAGCAGCTCGTGGCCTCTGATACGTGGAACCAAATCTGGGGCTGAAAATGCTTTAATTACCAGGTGTAATAGGATTAAAATAAACTCTTCATGTGCTGGGCTCATAGATTTTGACAAACCAGTCAAATTCCCTTTATTTTGCCAAGAAAGCTTTTGCCTGCACAACCATTCTGTAAAACTGATTTTGTCTGTTTCAGGTTTTTCCTGTTGAAATTTCCACCTTCCCAATGTATAGGTTTTTTTTCTTAGGGAATCTTTGTGCAACATTCTTCACAGAACTCAATTTATGGAGTGAATTTGCTTTGTAAACAGGTCGTGGCTTTTCCTGGGAGGAGGAAGGGAGGCGAGAAACAAGAGCAGAACAACACCATGATTCATACACGGCATGTGTTTACTCCTTGGTGGAGCTGAGTGCTCTGTAATCCACGGGCTGAGGATGGACAATAAGCACTGGATATTCCCTTGGTATTTGAGGAGCATGACTGTTTGTTATTAGCTGCTGGCTGACAAATTTGGGGGTGTTTTGGCTGTTGCTGCAGCAGGGACACTGTCAACCTCTCAGGGGCAAACACTCAGCAGGAGGGTGTAGAAAGCCACTTTCCCTGCATCCTATCTCCCACCATCACCTTCCCTGGACTTATTTTCTCAAATCCTGCCCCTGCAGGTCAGGAGTTCAGTTGAACTGGAAGTTTTAAGCATTTAGGCAGGTTCTGGCTGACCTCCATGTTTTAAAAAGAAATCTTTTTTTTTCTCTGGAGCTCTTAAGACTTAGTGGTTGGCTGCTAAAATGTCACTTCTGGTCATTTTTAAAGAAAAACCATGCGCAGGAAGGAATATTTTCTTCAAAAAATCAGACGTCAAGCTCCATGTTGTTATCTGCCCCTTCCACCATTGATTCCCAAAACACAACACTGGCCACAATTTACAAATTTCTTTTTAGAACATCTCCATGGCACATCTGTGTATGGGGAGGGTTTTCTGCCTGTGCTGCTCCGTGTCTCCTGTCCCTTGCTCCTGCTTGGGAGCTGCCTTCTGATTTATCTCACAGCTTTGCCACGTCACCCACGGGTCTCCATGGCTGCAGAGCTTTGGGAACTGCAGACAGGGAGGGAAATTGGGCATGAAGAACAATCCACAACCCAGTGTTGGATGAAAGGAAGGTTTGTGCTGCTGTTGAGCTGTAGGGTGGCTCCTTGGAGCTTCCTGGGTGCAGGCACCAGCCTCAGAGGGCAGCAGTGGCTCTGTCTCAGCTTCTAGAATCCTCTAGTGGCTGTAGAAAATGAGAAGAAATGAGTGGTTTGGAGTTACAGAAATATCACATTTAGTGTAGGAATGGGAGGTAGGGGTGTTGCTTGTGATGAAACACTTGACAGAGTCAGGCAGGAACCCTCAACACTGAGGTGGAACTCAAAGAAATTACCCTTAAAACTCCTTTATTTTAGGCAGAACACATCTCCAGAGGCAGCATTACGGCTGGAGGTGCCTCCATCGAGGCCCAGGGCTGTGGTACAGCCAGCCCTGGCTTGTGAGAGGTAATTAGGGCTGATTTGGGATCATGTGCAGCTGTGGTGTGGGAGGTGGCTGCAGGGAGCTGCAGCCTGAGGACACATCTGTCTGCAAGAAAGAGCCACCCAAACCTCTGAGACCCCTCCACTGGACTCCCCCCTGCCTTCAGTGAGTATTAATTGCTTAAACAGTCATTAGGAGTGGGATCGGGCTGGATTGAGGCTGAGCTCTTGGAGGGAAGCTGGGCTTGGAGCCCTGCTTTGGGGTTGGGGTGCAGCAGCCACTTGCTGTTTCTGTGGTCATTGTTTTTCTCTGGAGCTCTTAAGACTTAGTGGTTGGCTGCTAAAATGTCACTTCTGGTCATTTTTAAAGAAAAACCATGCGCAGGAAGGAATATTTTCTTCAAAAACTCAGCCCTCAAGCTCCATACTGTTACCTGCCCCTTCCACCACTGATTCCCAAAACACAACACCGACCACAATTTACAAATTTCTTTTTAAAACATATCTTTATTTGCAGGGTTTACCTCATTTTTATGAGTTATTTAACCACGGGGAGAAGGTTTTCCCTGTGCCAAGGCTCTGGGGAAAGGTGCTGGGCACCATTTTGGTGCTGCAGGGCTGCGCCGTGTCCTGCCTGGCCACAGGGAAGGCAGAGCCCCCCCAGCTCTGATGATTGCTGTCAGGTTTGGAGCCCCAGCCTGGCAGGTGTGTTCAGCAGGAGGGCGTTCGGCCCTTGCACTTGGATTGGGGGTAATTGTCGTAGGATTTGCTGTAGGTCCCGGCTGCCCTCTTGAAGCAGTCGACCGCCGCCTTGTCGCATGCACAGGTCCTTTTTTGGCATGAAGTCCCACCTCCTGGAAGAAAATTAGGGGGGATTGAGGCAGGCGAAGGGGGTGAGGGTCAGGATGAGTTTTTTGGACCGTCCCCACAGTGTGCACAGCCCCTGTGTTGAGTTTGGGGTCTCACCTGTGGGGTGTGGAGCTACCTGGTCCTGGAGGGAACACTTAATTCACTTTGTCTCTGATGTGTCTGTGGATATCTGCCTGGATCACTGGGATGTGCTTTGCTTTGGTCCGTGGAACAATGGGTTGCTCTGGGGGAATCGGGGCGGCTGTGCCCGGTCCCCACCCAGGATGGGAGGGTCACCTCAAACCCTCCGTATTTGGCCTCTCGGGAAGGACAAGGCCCCTCTTCAGGGAAGTCTCCAAGCTCTAAACTTCACCATAATCCAGCAAATATTTATTTGCCTTAATCCTGGCACTGTTCCTGTATTTCCACCCACTTCACTGTGTGTGGTTTCCAGGCCAGGATGGTCTAAAGGGGATCTTGGAAGCCAAGCTCCCCAAGAGTGTGGGTGGCTGTGCCTCCCTGCTCAGAGCTCTGCCCCCGCCCCGCTCTTACCACAGGTTATTTGGTTTCCTCGGGAGCTGTATAGGTAGATGACCGTTTTGGGGCTGCAGTGGGAAGAAGTCAATTTCTTGTAGCAGCAGTCATGGGCGTGGCAGCACCTGGGGGCACAAGAGCCGAGGTCAGGGCAGGGGACAGTTGGGACAATGCAGTAGAACATCAACAATGTGCATCTTTGCTGTTGGCTGCTGCTGCTGCTGCTAAACCGCTTCTAAAGAGGCGTTAAGGACAAGCAACAATTTTCTCATTGCTGTTTCCATTCCCAGGAGCAGGAACAAGATTACCCTTGCTGTACCCAGGGAGGTGAGGAGGGCTGGGGACACCTGCTCTGCCTTCACCAGGCCGCAGCTTACCTGTCGGTGGCATCCAGGGGCTGTTTGGATCCCCCCCAGCCGCAGTAGCAGCCGTATCGGTTGTAGTCCAGCGCCGATCTCCCGGTCCTTTGCTTAATCATCAGTGCAAACTGGGCCAAGTTGCAGCTGGCAAGGGCCAGTCCTAGGACTGGAGATGGGGGGTTAGGAGCACCAGGAAAAGCAGCCTCCCATCCCACCTTTCCACAGCAGAAATGAGCATTTCAGCCTCCCCCTCTGTCTGTGGACAGGAGCTGGGAGCTCTCCCGGGGTGGGAGATGGCCGGGGGTACTCACAGAAGAGGAGCAGCGAGAGGAGCCTCATCCTGGCGGTGGCAGCTCCGGGGTTTGGTGAGGCGAGGTGCCGCCGGTCACACCTTTTATGGCTGTGCACCCTCAGGGGGGCCCCTCCTCTGGAGAGCCCAAAGTGGGCAAATATTGACAATTCTCCCCATACCGGCCCCGCTGCTGTGCTGGCATTGCTGGAGGCCCTGGCTGTGGGATACCTTGTTTGGTGGAGCTCTTGGCAGGGAGGTTTTGGATCTGTGGGGCAGCCTGGGGTCGAGTCTGTGCATGGCTCTGGCTGTCTTAGCATTCCCAGAGCTTCCCTGAGCAAAATGGGAGAACTTGAGGGAGAAGAGGAACCACTTGGTGCAAGGTGTCCCTTCCCATGGCAGGGGGTGGAATGAGATTGTCTGAGGAGGCTGTGATTCCGTGATCCACTTTCTTCCTGGATGACAGTTTTTTGATGTCTTGGCTAGAAAACACCATTCTGTGTCTTACTGTTTCCATCCTGACTTACCTGGGCAGGGAGAAAATGCAGCCAGTGCACACCATCCTCTACTCCCAACGTACCAGAGTGGGTGAGATGCAGCCTGGGGAGTGGAGGGAGATCCCAGATCGTGGTCTCCAGAACGGCTGTGGCTGGAGATAGAGCTGAGCAGAGGCCATGGATGGTGGTTTTCTTGATAGTGGGGCTTTCTCAGCATGCCCCCTGCATGTGGGGATGCTCCATTCCTCCCCCCATACGTGCTGGGCACTGTGTTTTGCTCTCAAAAACCTCGTGGCATGAGATGTGTGGTTCACCTTTATTTAGAAGCAAAGTAAGGCAAGTGGCAGAGAAGAAAGTGCAAGTGATGTATGATGGAAGGTGGGGAAAAGAGGGGCTGCTTGTGTCGTTTGCTCGGGGAGAATCTCTAATTAAATTGGTGGTGCTGAACAATCATTTAGCAGATTTCTTCTGGCAGAGATTGCAGATGCTCTGTGCTGCTTTTTGGGGAACCCCAGCATGGGCAGGCACTGAGGCAGGGGAGGAAATTCCCCTGGGGCTGGTAGGGAAACTGAGGCAGGGAACAGGGATGCAACTTGTGTGAGAATCAGAGAGATGCTGAGAAAAGGAACTCGGCTCAGCAAAATCTCTTCCCTCCTCTGGCATGGGCCCTTTGCCTCATCAGCTCTCTGGGCTAATTTAGTCCCCTGGGATGGTGTTGAGTTAATTGGCTAAACCAGGATCTGCCATAATTCAGGATTTTCCAAGTCCACAGCCAGTTTTATCTCAGGGGAATAAGGGATATTCTTGTGCACCAAACTGGCTGAGCTCCCGTGAAAGCCTCTCCACCCCAGCCCCTCTACCTGTGGCAGGTTTGCAGGATTCCTTCTCCAAATGGGAATAAGCCCCCCCCCAAGCCAAACGCCTCCTGGGGAGATGTGGATTTTGTTTCATAGTATGAAAACCACAACTTTTGCAGCCCAGTTTATTGCAGTGCTCTGAGGGGGTGCAGTATCTGAGCCAAAACACCAGCACTTGGATCTCTGTAGGAATGGATTTGCACAGCCGGATGTTCAAGCAGGAAAATTCACGGATGGTTAAAATTCACCCAGGATTTACAAAGGGGAGAGGGTGATTCAGTTTATCCAGGCCTGCAATCTGTCTGGGATATCCTCTCGTTGCGGATTTGATCCTTGATTTATGCCCTGCAAACATCAGCTGCTGGGCAAAGAGCTCCTTCCTCATCTCCCCCAGGATCCCACACGGCTGGAGGAGGAGGGTGGTAGGACCTGATTCCTGGGTGACAGCTGGCAGAAGATCGCTGATTTAAGGGCTATTTCCTGGTGCCTTTGATTTCAGCTATGGGGCAATCCAGGGTGGGAATTCCAGCTGGGCATCAGCCCCTGGGGAAATAGTGTTTTGTTGCTGTTTCTGTGGTTTATTTCATTGCTGAGCCCCCTCCAGGGGGGTTTGGAGCACTGAGACCTCCCGGGGTCAACACCCCAGGGCACAAAACCTGGGGGTGCTGAAGCGGGGGAAGCAGCCACTGCCTGAAAGGCCTTTTCCTAAGGGATGTGCTCGGGGTTGTTGCAGAATTGGGCCAAAACATTCTTTTCTGGTGAGAACTCTGTTTTGTTCAGAGTGTGAGGCAAGCTCCCGGCCACCCTGTCACAGCAGAGATTTAGGGGATCACAGAACATCCCGAGCTGGAAGGGACCCACAAGGATCATGGAAGTCCAAGCCTGGCCCTCCCACGATGGGGCCATCGTGCCTGCCCCCAGCCCTTCCACCAGCCTCCATTTCTCCATCTCTGAGAAAAACGTGAAATTTTCAGAGCCTGAAGGTTTAGAGCTAAGTTGGGGTAGTTCAGGGGTGAGTTGTGTCACCTCTCCGGTGTCATTTTTGCTGGGTACTCCAACAGGAAACCCGTCTGAGAGGTGAGGGGTGGTCACTGGGCTCAGCTGAGTCACGGCACGCTGGGAACCGCTGCTTTGGGCTCTCTGGTTTTATTTTGGAGCAACAGGAGGGAATTTGCTGTGAAGCGGGAAGCGGGGGGAGCGAACAGGCTGCCGAGGGGAGACGCTTCCCCTCTCGCCCCTCACGGGGACGAGGGGCAGGTGCCCACCCCTCCCTTGCTTTGCCGTGCTGGAACATCGCGTCAGCGCTGCTCCTCCTCTTCGCATCCCGTGACGCGACTTCACCGGAGGGCTGTTGTCCAAAAAGCGCCGAGGAGGAGACTCGCCGGGGCTGGGAAGCGCTGCCGGCGCCGTCCCTCCGCGGCTCAGCCCGGAGGTGGCGTTGCAAAGGGAGTTTTTGCTTCAGCACCGCCCGGGCTGTAGCCGGCACTTGGCGCGGCGGCGGAGCTGAGCCCGGAGCTGAGCCCGGCGGAGCTGAGCCCGGCACAGCATCGCCGCCCGCTCGCACCTGCAGGCGCCGCGCTGGCACCACGTCCCCGTCCCTGCGGGCACCGACAGCGACCTCAGAGCTTCCCCGAGCAGCCCGGGGGCGGCCCCGGGATAGGGCGCCGCCAAAAGAGGGGATGGTCTGCAAAGGGGCACCCCGAGGCGCGGGGGGAGCACTCACTGCAGGCGGGGAGCCCTGGCCGGGCCGGGGCGAGGGGCTGCACGGGTCCCACGCGGCACCGCCGCGCTGCCAGCCTGGCATAGCAGCAGGCTCGGAGCAGGCAGCACCTGCGGGAGGAGGAGAGCCTGGACTCGTCGGGAATGTGGCACCGGCTGCTTCTGCCCCGCCTGGTACAGGCTCTGCGAGCCGCCAGCTCTGCATCCTCCTGCTCTGGATCTCCCCGAAGCTGCTCTTTCCAGCCCGTTCCCACGCCAAGCCTCTGCTTCCCCGTGCAGTCCCTGCCCAGCATCCTGGCTTCGGGACCGTCCCTCTCCGCCGGTGCCATCCCACGGACCAGGCAGTTGCCACTGGCACCACCCTGCTGACTCCGGGATGGAATTAGGGGTGACCACTGCCTCACTTTCCCTACTTCCCGAAAACCTGGTTCCTGCCTGCTGCTGCCAAGCACCTGGTCTGCATTTTGCAAAGCTTCGGGGGGAGCTGCTGGGGTTGTGCAGAGCCCCGGGGTTATCCCGGGACCAGCGTTAGCCCTCCGGGGCAGCGTTGCCTGTACCGATCCAATGAAGCCCTCGAGGTGCCCAATCCCGAGTAGCATCCATGGGCAGTCAGGTTTCCTACGGTGCTTCCCTCGAGTCCCGGTGTGAACGTGCGTGGCTGCTTCCCGTGAGCTGTGAACACACCTAGAGTGAGCAGAAAACGGGGGTTTTTTGTAAGTTGTGCAGAAATGAGGCCTGGGGAGCTGGGGAGGGAGGGAGGCCTTGCTGGGAGGCTCCCTGAGGAGTGCACAGGAGTTTGGGGATGAGCCTGGCTCCCGTCTGTGGGTCGGGGATGCACTTACTGCAGGCAAACAGCATCATCAGCGCCAGCAGGACCTTCATCTTCCTCTCACCTGGGCCTGGGAGGAGAAACAGGGGACAGGCTCAGCCGGGCAGTTTGTGGCCAGTTTGACAGGAGCTGCCGTGAGAAGCTTCCTTTGGAATCGGATCAACCCACAAAATTCGGAGGGAGGAAAGCAACTGTGCCCCCTCGCATCTGTGTTGCTGCCTCTTGGCCGAGAACGAGTGGTTCCTGAAGCTGTCCCCCCACCTGAGCATCCCCCATCTCCTGTGCCACCGCTTTTGGCCCCCCGTGCCCCTCTCCCCCCGCGGTGCAGCCTCCCAGCTGTGTTTTCCTTGGGAAGAGATGACATTTTCCTGCAGGCACGGGCCGCTCCCGCTGCCTCCTCCCAACATCCCCCCGCATTTTTCTTTCCACAGCAGCGGGGTGAGGGGGGCAGTTGCTCACCGGGGATCTTCCTCGCTGTCAGTCTGTCCTCCCGGGGAGAGCCGGCCCTCCGTGTCCAGCCCGCGAGCTCCAACTGGAAGCTCCAAAAGGACTCGTCTGTCCCAAAGCCCCGGAACGCTACGCCCCTTCCCCCCCGGCCAGCCCCCTCTCTCCGCGGGCTGCAGCCTCGAGTGACGCAGGGGCCGAGACCGCGTTCTTGGAAAGTTTTGGGAAGATGTTGATCATTTACGGGGATTTCTCTCCCTGCCCAGCAGCAGCTCTCAGAGGAGCGGGGACGTAGAACAAGAACATTGTTTATTTCCGCGTTGATTTAATTGACGGCAGCTCTGGTGCGGTCGGGGATGAAGGGCGATCCCGGCGCCGACCAGCGCATGCTCTGCCCCGCATCCCGGCTCCCATCAGCGGCACAGCCACTGCGGGTAGAACTGGTAGCGTTTCTCGTAGCTCCGGACGTGTCTCCTCAGGCACAGCGCCAGGCTGCGGTCGCACTCGCAGGACAAGTAGGAGCACCGGGAGCCCGTTCCTGCGGGACGAGGGGAGCCCAGGGTCAGCCCCGGCTTTGGTGGGGAGGGTGGCACCCCCTTTTCCAGGCCCCTACTCACTGCAGGAGAGCCTGCCGCGGTGCCAGCTGTAGTGGTAGAGCCGTGTCTTGGCATCGCAGTGGTAGTTCAGGAGGTTTTGGTAGCAAGTGTCGTGCAGCTGGCAGCATCTGCACAGATCGAAGCTTTAGGGGATGGAATTTTTCTCCCTCTCACCCCACAGATTTAAAAATATTCAAGAACGTGTCCGGGCAGGGGGTTTTTAAGTGGATTCTCACCTGTCTGTGGCATCCTTGGGCTGCCCCTTGCCCCCCAGGCCGCAGTAGCAGCCGTAGAAGCCGTAATGCAGAAGAGCATTTTTCCCTGTTGCCTCTGAGATCATCTGGTACAGCTGCAAGAGGCCCCCGTGGGCTGGGGACAAGCCTGGAGGGGGAAATCAGAGAGATCACACTGAGTCCCTGCCCCCACAACAACAGCTCCATCCCTCCAGCCCCCAAACTGGCACCAGGGTGGTGATGTCTTAGAAATCCTAATGCAATGGAGAGGAAATTTGTTCCCAGCTTGGCGCTGGAGAGCTGTTGCATGCCTGGGAGAGCTGGTGGTGGGGAAAGGTGAAGAAATCACCAGCCTGGTCCTAATTTCAGTGGATGTAACTGCTCAGAGAGCCTTGGGACTGAGAGAGGACACTTACCCCAAGCAAACAGCACAGCGAGGCCGAGGAGAGAGTTCATCCTTCTGACAGCTCTGGGGGAAGAAACCAAACCATTCCCTGTGATACCAACCACCTGCTTCTTTGTCTCCTCATCCAGGAGCAGAGATGCTCCCTCTCTCCAGGGACTAGGAGAGGTGAGGGGAGTAGGGATGCGCCTGTTGTTTTAGCACGAAGCGTCAGGGATGGGAAGTGATGGGAATCAGATGGTGGAGGGGTGGGAAAAAGCAAAAATCAGGGGAAAAGGAGAAAAATTGGAGGGATGATCAGCCCTCGAGGGCTGCACCCACTGCTCTTCTTCTGGGCTGGCGTCTCAGGCAGCATCTCCCTCCATCCTGCTCCCCCAGCATGGCACTCGCTCCCCGCTTGCTCTGCAGCTTCTGCTTAGAGGAGGAAAGGAAGGAAAAGCAATCCTCCATCCCATCCTCCATCCCTACTTACCTTGGGAAAGCCCTGCAGTGCCCTGCAGCCAACTGGGCTTGCTTTATATAGTTTGCTCCCATCTGCCTGGGTCTCCTTTGACCCAAATCTCGCTGACTGGGCTTTCCTGCAAAGGAGAAGGTGCCCTCCTTCCCCTTCCGAGGAATGTCAGAAATCCCCCAACGCCCCGGCTCCGTACCCCACGCACGGGGTGGGTGCTGGGTGGGATGAGGTGGAAAAGCAGTGTCACTTCCAGCCTGAGGAGGAAGCAAACACCCTCTGCCTTGGTCAGAGGTGCCCAAGGGCCTTCTCCTCTGCCCTTCCCAGCATCAAGGAGCCGCGTCAGGGGGGAAAAGAACAGCCCTGGTTCAGGCCGGGCGTGGATGCTGCAGGTCTGGGGCTTTCACGGGGGGTGTAAGGTGGTTCAGGGAGAGTTATCAGTTCTTTGGGAAAAGTCTGTGGGCAACACTGAAAGCATCTCTAAACATGCAGTTCCCAGAGACACGAGGTTGGGCAGACACTGGATTACACCTTTGCTCACCATGAAAAAAAAGAGAAGCAGATGAATGTTCTGAGGCAAGAAAGTGCAGCTTCCCTTTATTTCTCTCCTTGTGGTTTTTCCGTCCCCTCATAACATGCTTCAGCAGAAACCATTCAGTCATCAACTGCCCTCCTAAATTAGCATTTGCCTAATTTAAGTGGTCAAGGCTTTGAAATCTTCCTTCCTCTGTGGGTGATTATTCTTTAACCCTTATTTCCAAGAGTCACAGGATCCCAGACTGATTTGGTTTGGGAGTGACGTTTGGAAGGAGGGTGATCTGTCTCTGTCTTTTGTCTTATATGCTGGAAAAATAGTTTTTTGTTGTCCTCCACTGACCAAGTTTTCAGCCAAGCCCTGATTCCGGCTCCACTTTGTCCCTGGTGTCACGAGTGATGCTCCCTGGCTGGCACGTGCCTTGTGCTTATCTGAATTGCCCACGGCCCGTTAATGCTCCTCGGGCTAATTACTGCCTCATTAATCATTTGCAATTAATTTTTATACTCATGATGTTTTTTAGCGTGTTTGCATAAGCAAATGTGTTCCTATGAAATGCTGTGTGTGGAACTGTTTATAGCAGGAAATAGATATAAAAAAGCAGTTGTGTCATTCTGAGTAAAATCCTCACGTGCCAGAAGCCAGACATCCCTGGGGATACTCCTGTGAGCTTCTCCCTGTGCTGAGCTGTGCTTCAGCTTGTCCTGACTCTGGACAAGAGGAACATAAAAATAGTATACAAGTTAAAAATCATTGTGATGTGAAGCCTCTCATTGTATTCCTGGGACTGTTTTGTTTTGTTAGTGTTCCTCACAAAGCTGTTTGGATGTGCCTTCTGAGCTAGGAATTAGAAATTCATAGA
The DNA here is from genome assembly GCA_013397055.1 of Pachycephala philippinensis. NCBI lineage: Eukaryota > Metazoa > Chordata > Aves > Passeriformes > Pachycephala > Pachycephala philippinensis. The sequence goes on from VWZT01005478.1 coordinate 18,587, forward strand.
AATCCCAGAATCCCAGATTGGTTTGGGTTGGGAGGAACCTTAAAGTTCACTCAGTCCCACCCCTGCCATGGGCAGGGACACCTACTGTCCCAGGGTGGTCCAAGCCCTGTCCAACCTGGCCTTGGACACTGCCAGGGATCCAGGGGCAGCCACAGCTTCCCTGGGCAACCTGTTCCCCAAACTTATTGCTCCACATTTGGATAGATCTGTGAATTACTGCCCTGTGGGCACCTTGGAAATATTGGGATGTCAGGCAGATGGTGTGGCTGAGGTGTGGGATGCAGAAGTGCTCCCCAAACTCAGCAGCCCTTAGAGGAAACCAGCACGGAGAACCAGTTTGCATCCCTTTTATTGCATGTCTTTATTATCTTTGCTGGGAAATGAACTCAAGAGAGGAGGAAGGGACAAAAAAGAGGAAGCTGGTGTGTCTTTCCAGGAACTGCTGGGTCCGTCCATGGTGTGTGTGCCCTTCTCGCCCTGAGCAGCACCTCGCAGGGAGCCTCGGGGACTCTGCCTTTTCTCAGCCCCCAACCCAGGCCTTTCTTGCTGGGGTAAAAACCAGCCAAAATCTGCAACTCCGTGTGCATATTCCCCCTCCTCAGCACTGCAGCGTGCTTCCTTGGCATTTGAGCTTGAAGTAGAAGCGGTAGGAATTGTTGTAGGAATGCAGGGTGCCGGCGAAGCACGAGGCCACCGCGGTGTCGCACAGGCAGGCCTCCCTCTCGCACCAGCTCTGCTCCTCACCTGCGGGGGGAACGCGGAGCCCTGCGGAGGCTTTCCCGGCCGGAGCCACCGGGGGAAGGGGAAAGAGCAGCGTGTCCCGGTGCTTGTCCATCCCAACCTGCCCACATCCTCAATGCCCGTTTAATTATCCCAGCCGATATGAATATTTAATTATTCCCCAGGGCATGGGGCTGGATTCACGCAGGGGATGCTCTCCTGTGTGCCCTGCCCCGGGGATGGGGTGTCTCGGGGAGCAGTGCAGCACTCCCAGCTCCGTACTCACTGCAGGTGATGTGCCCGTCGGTGGAGGAGGAGAAGCTGTACGGGGTGATCAGGGGGCTGCACCTGCCCTCCCTCAGCCTCCTGTAGCAGCAGTCGTGGGCTTGGCAGCACCTGCGGGGACCCCACATCAAACCGCGACCCCCAAACCCTCCCTCCCCACACATGGAGAGCACAGGGAGGTCCAGCCTCAAATTTAAGGCCACCAGGAGGAGGGGGAGGAGGAGGGGGCGGCAGGGCAGCAGCAGGACTTGGCTGGGGAACGGTGCAAACCCCACCCGGTGCTGGGAGGCTGCCAGTGAGGGGCGCTTAGGGACCCCGGGCTGGGAGCGGTGACGCTGTGCGGGGTACTCACCGGTCCGTGGGATCCACGGGGGTCCCGGAGCCCCCGATGCCGCAGAAACACCCGTACCAGCTGTAGGACAGCAGGGCGCTCCTGCCCGTGGCCACCCTGATCATCCGCTCCAGCTCCAGGACGCTGGTGCCAGCCGGGAGCAGCCCTGCGGGGGCACAGGATGGGCTGGTGCCGGAGCAGAGAGGGGAGCCCGCTGGCATTCCCTGCACCTCGCACCAGCAGGGGCATTAAACTGGTCTGGCATTGCTGGAAAGGTGCAATCTCAGGATCTGAACCACAAGAAGCTTTATCCCCTCCCCCAGAATTATGGAATCATAGAATCATGGAATGGTTTGGGCTGGAAGGAACCTCAAAGCCCATCCAGTTCCACTCCCTGCCATGGGCAGGGACACCTTCCACTATCCCAGGGTGCTCCAAGCCCCGTCCAGCCTGGCCTTGGACACCTCCAGGGATCCAGGGGCAGCCACAGCTTCTCTGGGCACCCTTTGCCAGGGCCACCCTCTCAGAGAGGATGGCTTTTGCAGTCTGGCTTTTACAGCCTCTGGATTTGGTCTGGCACAAGATATTTTGCACTGGCACAAGATATTTTGCCCTCTGGACTGGCTCTTCCATGCTGCAAACTGCAATCCCCCATCTCCAGGATCAGCTATGGGCTTGGCACAGGCAGGAGAGGTGACAACAGGCTCCAGGGCCTCCTAAAATAAATACAGATCTCGGCATGCCAAAGCCTCCCCATCACAAAGCCCTCCAGGACTGCAGCAGTTCTACACGGAGCACTAGAGAGAAACTGCCAGGTTTAAACAAAAGCCTGAGCTGTGCACAAAGACTCGGGGTTTGTCCGTGGGGCCCGGCCTGGCCAGGGACAGCAGGGCACTTACCACAAGCCAGGAGCACGGCAAGGAGGAGATTCCTCATCCTGGGGCTGCCCTGGAGAGGGAACAACAGGGACGGGCGATGAACCAGGGGCAGGACAGAGGCTCCTGCAGTGCCCACACCAGGGACACGGACCCAGCTGGGTGCCCCCGGGGCAATGCCTTAGGTGACATTCGTGTCGCTGTGGATACGCAGCGTTGTAAGGCATCACCCAGTGAATCCTGCTGGTTCTTTATCCCAGTTTTGGGATGAGGTGCCTGGCAGGGACCTGGTGGCTTGTCCTGCCCGGGGCTGGTGGAGCAGCTCAGGACCTGCAGCGCTCCCCCCGTGCCCTGAGCTGCCTGCTGAGCACCAGGGCAGTGAAATCCCCTGTCCTTACCCCGCCCGGACCTGCAGCTCCAACACCGCCGGCTCAGCGGGGTGGGTTTATATCTCTGCGAGGCCCACCCCCTCCTCTATCTGTGCTGACCGCGTGGGTCATCCCGAGCTGGGCTTGCCTGGAACAGGGAGCAGATTTCCATCCTTCTCTTCCCCAAAAAACACGAGTTTTCCCACAGCAGTGAGCACCAACACTCCCTCCATCATCTCACTCATCCCTGGGCATGAGGCTGACTCCATCCCTGCGTGAGGCCAGTCAAGGCCTTGGCCATGGTTTTAAAATCCATGGGATTTGGTGGCTGGAGAGATGGGATAAAAGTGATTTACACCCAGGATGGCACCTCAGAGGCCGCTCAATCCTTGTTCCAGGTGCAGAGGCAGCACTTTGGGCTCAGTGTTGCCTCGGTTTTGCCAACTCACCCCCTGAAGCCTCAAAGATGGTTTCTCTTGGTTCCTTCCTTCCAACTGCTCCCCCAAATCCATGGCTGCATCCAAATCCAGCCTTGCCGAGTTGGAAGGGAGAGCAGCGAACACCAGGATTGCGATTCCTGGGTCTGCAGTTTTCCTGTCCTGCCCTCAGATTTTCCTGTCTGCCCAGGGGGCAAGGGGTCTGTGAAATTAAACCACCAGCAGCAAAGGCTGGAAAAGCCATGGAAACCCGACTTGGAATGCTTTGGGAATACAGTTTATTTAATTACCATAACCCAAACACGATACAGAGACACGGGGGAGGCAGAAAACCAGAGGAGATAAGGAACAAAAGCTGCTGTTTTCCCTCGAAGCCGTGGGACCAAGAGCAAACACAGACACAAACGCAGGTATCTGGCGATATGCAGGGCCCCACCCTCAGGGATTAACCACGCTCCGGGGGAAGGGAATTCAGGTTGGGAATTGTGAAGAAGTGACTGGCGGGTCTGGAGTCAAGAAGAGAGACCTTTGTTGAAATTCCTGAGAGCCACCAAAGCTGACATGGAAGGGACGTCACCTCTCGGCTGCCCTCCAAGGTGGCAGAGCTGTCTGTTCTCCAAGGTGGCAGAGCTGTCTGTCTGTCCCGGGGTTTTCCTTCCCTCTAAGCTTTTACTTCCTGCTGCAAGTGGAATTAAACCCCGTCCAAGCCTGTTAAGGATGTGCAGAAACATCTCACCTGTCTCCCCACTTGTCACCTGCACAAGAAACCACTCCAAAACGCCACAATGACAACCCCAACCCCTCCTTTCCCCAGCTGACTTTTAAAACTAGGGCATGCCTAATTATTAATTAATCAATCCCTTTTCCACCTCCTCCACAAAACGCTTCAATTGCAGAAGGTTTTCCCCACTGTGGTAGTCATCATCTGTGCTGCTCCTGCTTTGGTGTTGCAGGCCCTTGGATTTGGGGGGAAAATCTGGGGTTTTGCTGTAGTTTGGATAAATCTGTGTGAAAAGCATTGTCCAGAGACGTAAATGGATAGCAGAGGGCTGGGATCACATGGATTTGGGATCCACACATGGTTTTAACCAAATCCCCTCATTTTAGGCCCTCCCTCTCTGTGGAGGATCTCAAGGGAGCACCCACATGAAGCTAAACCCTGTCTTTAACTAGCCCACAGACTCGAGGGCTTAAAAACCACCCGTGGAAGTTATCATCCCATTGGAAATGTGGAATTTTTCAGCCCTCCTATGGAGCAAGCAGAGCCGGGTATCACCCACCCATCTGTTTGTTCACGACCCTATTGAAGTGTAAATACCCCGAGTGCTTTGATCTGCAACGCCCTGTTTTCCCGACAACATTGCTACACATCCTGGGCTGGGGGGAGCTGATAGGAAACTATTTCCCGACTTATTTTATTTATTTTCAATGCCCAGATTCGCCTTGATCCTGCCGCTCCACCCCAAGTTTATGGTGGATATTTATTTCTTGTTTCTTGCTGCCTTCGATGGTCATCTGTTATAGTGGGGGCAGCAGCTGCTGATGTAGGAGTGGGTTTAGAAAGGGATTAATGAGGAGAGATGGAAAGGTCGGTGTTATGTGGGGTGTTCCCAGAAGGAAAACTGACTCAGGGATCATTTGCAGCCGGGGGGATCAGGAGGACTCCCCCTCCCTCCCTCCCAGCTGCAGCTTTCCCAGCACAAAGACACTCCCCCAAAAGAGTTGTTGTAGGTCCCTGCGTGATCTTGTGTGTAAAGTGTAATTTTTTAAAAGGTGTGTTCATCACAACTCATGAGTTTGTGGTTTATTTGTCTGGTTTTATTCAGTGGTCACTGAATAATGTCACAGGGAGGTTAAACTCTGTCTTGTGCTCCCATCCTGCTGCCTTTGCTCAGGCAGCTCTGTTGCGCCTTGTGTTTAAACTGTGAGAGTTAAACCCCAAAGATTTGGGTATTTAAGCAGGGTGACAGCTTTGTGGTTTTGCTTTGGGTGGGTTGGAGGAATGAGAATTCCTGCGGGAGGGCTGGGACACGCCGGGTACCACAGTCACTCACGGGTGGAGTTTGGGAGAGGCCCCTGAGCCACCCCCTGCTCCCCTGCTCCTTCGTGTCCCCCGGAACCCTCCCAATGTCCCGGGGCTGCTCCTGTGCCACGCCGAGGCCCGAGGCCGTGTCCTGGCCCCGTGCAGAGCCCACAGCGGGTCACAGCTGTCCCTGAGCCTGGGGACATCCCCCGGGACCACACTGGGACAGCCCGGCCGTTCCCAGCCCTGCTGCCATCCACCCCGGCACATCCCAGCTATTCCCAGCCCTGCTTCCAGCCCTGGGTCCACCCTGAACATCCCAGCTGTCCCATCCCTGGATCCATCCCTGAATCCATTCCGGGACACCCCGGCTGTCCCATTCCTGCCTGTTCCCATTGCCGTTCCCATCCATCATGGGTCCCATTGCCGTTCCCATTCCCATTGCCGTTCCCATCCTGGTTCCCGTTCCCGTTCCCGTCCCCATTCCCATCCATCCCAGTCCCCATTGCCGTTCCCATTCCCATCCATCCCCGTTCCCGTTCCCGTCCCCGTTCCCATCCATCCCCGTTCCCATCCCGTTCCCATCCCGGTTCCCGTTCCTGTTCCCATCCTGTTCCCGTTCCCATTCCCGTTCCCGTTCCCATCCCGGTTCCCGCTCCCGCTCCCGTTCCCGTTCCCGTCCCCGCTCCCGTTCCCATCCCGGTTCCCGCTCCTGTTCCCGTTCC
>VWZT01005478.1:25203-41977 GCA_013397055.1 Pachycephala philippinensis
ACGGCAACGGCGTCGTGCGGCGGGCGCGGCGCAGGTGAGGGGCGGCGGGGCCGGTGCGGGACCGGGACCGGGACCGGGTGAGGGGCCGGGGACGGGACCGGGAACGGGAGCGGGAACCGGGGCTGAGGAGCCGCGCTCGAGGGCCGGGCTCTGCCGGCGGCGCTGCGCTGCTGCCCTGGGTCCCGGCCGTGGGCTCGGCCCCAGGCCCGGCTGTGGCACTGAGGGCTCTGCCTGGGCCTGTGCCAGCCCTCACCAGGACAAGGGGCAGCGGGCAGGGACTGATGCCCAGGAAGTTCCACCTGCACATGAGGAAGAACTTCTTTAAACACCCAAAATACGTTGCCCAGAGAGGATGTGGAGTGTCCCTCACTGGAGATGTTCCAGACCCATCCGCACAATCCTGTGCCCTGTGCTCTGGGCTGACCTGCTGGAGCGAGGACGGGCACCAGATGAGCTGCCATTGTCCCTTCCAGCCTGACCCAGCGTGTGATCCCGTGCTGTAGGTCAGGGGTGGGAAGTGCCCACCTCCCAGGCCCTGGGGTCACCGTTTTGGGGGCACCTGTGGGCACAGCCCTCACTGGCTGTGGTTCCCCATCCCACCCCTCACCAGACCCCGTGTCACATACACCATGCTGGGGTGGTACACACATGCATGGAGGGTCTCACTAGGGCTTCTGCTGGGTTGGTGGGTTGGGGGTTTATTCTTGGAAGTGTCACTGGGGATATTTGTAAGTGCTCCCGTGTGCTTGGGAGTTCTGCCCCAGTGCGTTGTTGCCTTGGAGTTCATTTGTTAGTGGCAGTAAGGGGAAGGCACAGCCCGTCCCTCCCCCAGGCTCCTGGGAAACTGGGATGGGTCGCCTGGGCGAGTGTCCCTGTCCAGCTCTGCTGGAGGCTCGGGATGGACAGGTCTGTCACCTGGGGCTGGGCAGGGTGTGCTGGGACTGCCTGGGCCGTGCTGAGCTGGAGGAGAAATCAAGTGTTAAATAACAAACACATCGCTGGCAAAGCGCCACAGGGGCTGTTCCTTCTGTTAGTTTGGTTTAGAATAGAACCCCAGAATGGTTTGAGTTGGAAGGGAAATTAAAGCTCATCTCATCCCACCCCTGCCATGGGCAGGGACACCTTACACTATCCCAGGCTGCTCCAAGCCCCATCCAACCTGGCCTTGGACACTTCCAGGGATCCAGGGGCAGCCACAGCTTCTCTGGGCACCCTGTGCCAGGGCCTCCCCACCCTCACAAGGAAGAATTTCATTCAAAGATCCCATCTAACCCTGCCCTCCGTCAGTGGGAAGCCATTCCCCCTTGTCCTGGCACTCCAGGCCCTTGGAAAAAGTCTCTCTCCATCTTTCCTGTCAGCTCCCTTCAGGTACTGGAAGGCCACAGTTAGGTCACCCTGGAGCCTTCTCTCTCCAGGCAGAACAATCCCAACTCTCCCAGCCTTTCCTCCCAGCAGAGCTGCTCCGTCCCTCTGATCACTTTGGTGCCTCCTCTGGACTCTCTCCAGCAGCTCTATGTCCTTCCCTTGCTGGGGACCCCTGAGCTGGAGGCAGCTCTGCAGGTTGTTCTTCTCCCAGAGTTGCTCTTCATCCCTTCTCCGCCCAGCTGTGCCTGGGATTGCCCCAACGCAGGTGTGGGGTTTTGCCCTTGGCTTTGCTGAACTCCGTGAGGTTTGCGTTGGCCCACGCGCTGCCGGGGTGACAAACAGCAGCTGAGTGTGACTGTGTCATTTCTGGAGAACGCCAAGCAATCCAACGTGACTTTTTTCCTCCCTTGGTAAATGCTCCCATGAAACCCACAGGAACAGAAGAGGAGGTTCCCTGTGGCACTTCTCCAAAATGCTGTTGTGAGGTTGTGAGCCGGTGGCCGGGCTGCCTGTCCTGGCACAGCCGAGTGCTCCGAGTGCAGCTTCCTTTGGGGAACACGCAGCAGAACGTGGCTTCCTCCTCAGTGGAGGTTCTGTCACAGAATCAGGGAATATCCTGAGCTGGAAGGGACCCACAGGGATCATCCAGTGCAACTCCTGGCCCTGCACAGACACCCCAACAATCCCACCCTGGGCATCCCTGGGAGCGCTGTCCAAACGCTCCTGAATCTCTGGCAGCCTTGGGGCCGTGCCCATTCCCTGGGGAGCCTGGTCAGTGCCCAGCACCCTCTGGGGGAAGAACCTTTCCTGATATCCAACTTAAACCTCCCTGACACTGCTCCAGCCATTCCTTCAAGTAAATCATTCTCTGTTAAGCAGCTTTTGGTCACAGGAGAGTCAGAACAGGTTTCTGTGTATTGAATCAGGGTTTTTCAATCTCAGTGGTCTTGTGATACCTTTAAAATAGGAAGTGTAATCAGTCTTATACCAAAATCCACAATGGGAACTGAATGTGCCACTGCAGGAACAGTGAAAAGGCCAGAGCTGTGCTCTGAGCTTCACTCATCTCCTGTTTGCACTGAGTTTCAGACTTCAGAAGAAAAAAATAGTACTTTCCATCAAAAACTTGTATTCAGTAGCTAAGGGCACAACTTCCCAAAGCTCTGGGTCAACTTTCCACAATTCCTGCCAAAGCCAGTCCCTACAAATAACACATCTCCCACCCTCTGTGGCTCAGCCCTTACTGCACCACAGGGTTGCTGCCTGCCCACACCGTGATACCCCAGATTTATTCTGTTATTACCTGACACGCAGCACGAGGTGGGAGTCACAGGGAAATTGAACTTTCTAGAGTCTTCCTGGCCAGTTCCTGTAACTTTTCCCTCTGCTCCCGGCCCGCAGGTGCGATGGCCACAGCGGCTTTCCTGGACTCAGCACCAGCTCAGCTCCGCTTCCCTCCGGGCACAGCCAGTTTGCTGTGGGCCAGCACCGTCACCATGCACGTCACCAGGCCCAAATCTGCCAAGGGACAGAGGCGAAGCATGAGCCACTCTCAGGGTGTGGAAGCCTGTCCGTGCCACGTGCCATCATCCCCGCCGGCAGCCTCTCCTCGGGAATTACCGAACAGACGGAGAGCATCACTCACAAAACCGGCCTTCCCAGCTGCCCAGGTGTCTCCTGAGAAAATCCCAAAGCTCCTGCAGCAAGTGCCTTTGAAGACCTCCTCGTCCCTGAACAGGTACCGAGTGCTCCCCTCCATCGTCCGGAGGGGCGCAGGGAGCGGCGCCGTGGAAGCGCTGGCTGAACGGACCGAGCGGCTGGCCGTGAGTGAGGGGCAGCAGGACGCTCCAGAAGGCACCAAGACTATTTCAGGGGAACAGGGATCTGCCAGCACATTGTCAGGAAGTGACATTCCCACTGAGGAGAGCTCACACATGCACCGTGCCCCCGAGCGGCGGGGAAGGCAAGCGAGGCAGGAGAGCCCTTGGGTGTCCCCTGCAAGCCCGGAAGAGCCGCACGTGCTGCTCGCTGTCCGATCTCCCTCTGGGCAGAGGTTTGAGCACCACTTCAAGCCCTCCGACAGTCTCCAGACGGTCCTTGCCGTGGCAGGACAGAAACTGTTGGCCAACTACCAACACTGCAGCGTTGAAACCATGGAGGTGCCCCGGAGGAGCTTCTCTGACCTTACAAAGTCCCTTCAGGAATGTGGGATCCTCCACAAGTCTGTGCTGTGCATCCGACAGGACAAGCAGCACGATGCAGCAGATCTTTAGGCACACGGAGATGCCGTGGGTTGTTCTGCTCAGTGGGGTGCACTGCTTCTTCCAAAAAACTGAGAGTCTGATGCTTCCTGCGCCTACTTCTTTATCTTCCATCTCCCACAAAATCCGTGTGAAGCAGAGTTATGGATATGTCTTGAAACAGTATTTCAGATGCATAAACCTGATTGATACAGAGCAGCTTGAGTCACCTGTGCCATCACAAATTCTGCCTCAGCACCACCAACCTTCAGCCTTTTTGGTTTGTTGAAGCTGCTGATGTTCTTTGAAAACTCAAGTTTCCAAGGCCTCTCCTGTTGTCCTTTTCTATATTTTGGGAAGATACCACTTCCCTGAATGCAGAAGCACCATTTGGGAAGGTAGAAACAGAACTGGTTTAGCTACAGGACCACCCTGAGTAGCTTCTCATTATCCTAAACATTTTCTCAAGAGACTGAAAAGGACAGCAATACCCAAAACCATCTGGAAATAACAGTAATAACACATTAATGGGTTACTGTGAAGTATTAAATTGCAAGACTGATTGTAAAATACCTGTGAGGGCTCAGGTTTTTCTGGGTAACCTCAGTGACTGTGACTAAATCATCTTTTTAAGAACAAATAATTATTATTTTGGCTGTCTTGGGGAGCAGCAGGATTTTCTGCATAGTTTTCCTTCTTATTCAGCTCATGTGATCCTTAGGTAAGAACAGATGGATAGTTAAGGGATGTTACAGATAATTCCATTTAACACCTCTACACTGAAGTGAGTTAGTCCAAGAAGCGAGTGCTACTTTGGGAATTTTAAAATAAGGTGTTAATGGGATTTGACTGGGAATTGGCTCAAGGAGTAAGCCATCTTTTACTAAACTAAATTAAAAGGCTGGTTGGGTGACTTGGCAGTTTTAGGCAAACACAATGTGCTTGTGCTAAAAAAAGAAGTATCTTCTAGTTTCTAATAGAATTTCAAAGGCAATAATTTTTAATCTCCTTAAAAAATGGACCACTTGCCACACAGATGAGTGAGTTTAAATGTTTTGAGGCAAACCCAATTTATTTTGAAGCTCAGTGTAACTGCCAAACCAACTCAGCACAGGAGCACAAACACAACAGGAGCAGAAAGCTGATGCTGGCCCTGGCTACGAGTGTGGAACCTGATGCTAAATCAGTACTGAGGATCCAGCAGCTTTTAAAGCCAGTACCTGATGGAACAGTGGTCCCTGCTGCTGTCGGTGGTGGGAATTGCTCAGCAGCAGTCCTGGATATCGAAACACATGGGTGCCTTCAACAGAGCCACAAAGTATTTCACTTGGTTTCAGGAGAAGGGACCATTTTCCATGTTTCCTTCAGTGTTAGGTAGTTCATTCCCTTTTTCTGCCTGTTGTCTGTACTGTTTCTCCTACATTTCAGAGTGTTTCCACCCTGTGTTAAATAAAACCTTTTAAGCTGAAACTTGAACTTCAGATTGTTTATGTGAGCTGAGGTTTATCCATCACACCTGCTCTTAAGGAACCTTTAATTTGATGGCAAATCCTCAGGGGCTGCCCAAATCGGCCTTTGGATGGTCAGCTGCCCTCCACACCACCTTCCTGGAGTTTGTATCTGCATCCTGTGCTGGACACAAGATTGGAGCCAAGGAGGAAACACTTTGGATCAGTGACAAACTGGGGACCAGCAGGCAGGTGTGAGAGCCCAGGGGCTCTGAGCAAGAACAGAAGAATCAGACAATTCAGTAACTTGGCTCACAGTGGACTTCTCCTAATGGAGGATGTTCCTCCTGGATATCTGAGATAAAGCTGGATGAGTTTGGTTCTGATCACCTCACCCAGGCTAGAACATCTCCAAAGATGGGCAAAAAATATCAAGTCTTGATCTAGGCAAGCACAGCGCAGGGAAAACCCCTCTTTTCTCCCTCAGTTCTCCTTCTCTTCCCTTCAAAACTGTTCTGGAGAGATTTTAGCAGCAACTCTGCTAAGTCCAGCAAAAGAAGCACAGGGGGGAAGAACAATATTTATCTGACCTCATTTATTGTGTGGCATCATTTAACAAGCTTCTCTGTGGGAATCTTTTAAGAATTTCAGCATTAAAATTCAGTCTGTTACAGGATGAGAAGGTCATTAATATAAAACTTATCAGGACTTTTGGCTGGGAATGTCCTTACCTGAGGCTTTTTAAAAACACCACCAAAGTATTCAAGCAAGAAGTCAGCACAGGGATCGTTCAGTATGTGTTCTTTAATTCCAATTAAAAGTACATTAGAAACAGCACACAGGACCAGCAGCAGCTTCCATGACAATTCAACCCAATACTCTGCTGTCACCAGGTCATTCAGCTGTACTAGGAAAGTAGGTGATTAAATCAAGTCTTCCACTTCACACGCAAGCACTCACTCACCTGCCACTTTAAATAGGATTCCAACAGAATAAAAATAGATACACCCCAGAATACAAAAAAGTTTAATTTTAAGCTGTTTTTTTTTTCTTCACTAAAGCCTTTATACAAATTGATAAAAGGGTGCACAATTTCCTAAAATTTTAGGTACATTTTAAATGAGCCTTTTTTTACTTGGTAAAAGGATCCATGTTCCTGTCTTTGAACAGAATATGATGGCCAAAATTGCAAAGAAAACAATTCAGTTTAAATTTACAATTTATACATTTGTTTTGACGTGATTCCCACACTGAGTAGCAGGCCCATGGCTGCTCACGCATGTCCCATTTCCCCCCAACAAAGAGCTGTGCACCCTAAGTTCTGGTTCAGGAGCCTCATCCTCCTGGAGACTGGGCTGGGGAACAGCCCACAGCTTCCAGACTGGTCCCAGCACACAGGAGGTGTCATCCTTCCTTCTCCAGGAGCTGTGAATCCTTCCTTCTCCATGGAACACCCCGGGGCAGGGACCAACGACCTATTTTGCACTATGGAGCACTTCCCACCTCCAATTTGGCTGAGCAATTTAACTCAAAACTCTGGTACTGAAACATACTGTAACAGGTAAATTTGGTGTTCTACGGGTAAATTTTTTTGGTCAATCCAGGCTATCGTGATTTTTTTTTTGTTCTTTTATTCCTGTATCTGATGGGTGAAGCCCAACAGCTCTGTACATTATCCATGCTGAGCTTCACAGCACGGCGCATTTAATCACATGGTGAATTTAGTTCACAGAGGAGAATTTCATCAGACAGTTCATTAGTACAGTTCCCTTCATACTGCCCCTCCCACCCCACCCACCCCCACTGTAGCCAGGTTAAACACTTGGGATGAACTTCTGTAGTGTCACCACCACCCACGTCACGGAGAGCAGCCATCCCAACAAATCCAGGACAAAGGAAAAGAAAATACTGCCCAGCAAAAGCGACACGGCACCTGTGTTTGCGAGTAGGAGCTACTGGAGACATCCTCAGGACAATTTATGTAAGGAAAAGCAGGGCAAATCCATCAGGAAGCCAGAAATGAGTCTTAAAGAGCTCAGGGGCGCGCCAAAGAGAATGACATCCTAGTTTGTACAAATTGAGTATTTAGCCAAAAACTAGCTGCCTTGTTTGGGGTTTTTGGGTTTGGTTTTTTTTTTCTCCTTTCCTTATGTCCATTATATATTCAGCTGTTGAATTTAAAATGATCAGGTTAATCCTGCACGTTATTCCAATTAAAGGCATTTTTTTCTTTTAAAATTTTAGATAATTCCCTATTGCCTCTCTTTTGGCAAGTGTGTTTCTCAGAATTCCAAAGATCATCCCATTTTAAGGCTAAACTAAGAAATGTTAAAAGCTTCTGTAAACATTTCCTCTTCCTCCCCACAGTTGCACAATTTGAAGTCCAACTACAATTTTGAAAATGAGGTAATTTTTGTGTACTCATATCTTGAAGAGTCCTTTTCGGGACGAGCCGAGAGGCTGTGCCAATCCAAATGCTGATCCAATTGTAGTGGGAGAGCTTCCACAGCAGGGCACACACCAGCTCCAGCAGCTATTTCAGTTATTTATCTTCTCAATTTCATCCAAGTCATCAGTATCCAATTTGTTTATCTTTTTGTCTGGGAAAGAAGAGAAGTAAGTCAGATTTCGTAACACTGAGCAGAGAAGGGAACGCTGCTCTCCCCAGCTGGACTTGAGTTCTGCTTTATCAGGGAACGTTCAGGCAGGTTTTAAAAACACAAATTAGAACTGTTTCCTTTTATCAAAGGCCCATCTGGGTACTCCAGTGTTACCCACCCCTGGAACATCCACTTCAAGGGCTCTCCAGGCAGCCAGCAAACACAGCCTGATTTATTCTGCTCCTGTCACAGGCAGCAGGTCACAATCCCAAGTGACACTTCACCAAACACTTGCCGTGCTCCTCTGCCGCCCGTTTAAGGCTCAACGAACACCCCTCAGACCTGCTCAGCATCCACTGAATCAAATTCTGCAGCAATTCAGCAGCTAAGAGAAAGGAGAAAGCCCGAGGGTACGTACTGAAATGTTCCTGGATTCTGTTGAGAATGTTCATGCTGTGCTTGCTGTCCACCATGTTAATGGCCAGCCCTCGCTTGCCAAAGCGGCCGGTGCGGCCGATCCGGTGCAGGTAGGTCTCGTTATCTGGATTTCCATCCTTATCCACAGGAAGGTCAAAATTGATCACAACAGAGACCTGTTCTACATCGATCCCTGACAAAAAGAAACCATCGGGTTACCCAACTTCACTTAAATCCTTTTAGAGCAGGAACAGCCTCCTCAGACTGAAATGGAGCTTTTCCACAATATCCTCACAGGGTACTTGGAAATAAAAACTGTTGAGCTGTTAGAGCAGAGAGTCCCACTGCAACAGACAAAGGCACTTATATATTTTGGAAATTCTACCAGCACTTAAATATTTTGGAAACTCTCTCCTCTTCCTCTGCAAAGCTCTAAAGACCACTTGTTTTTTTCCAAGTATGATCCTGTCTTAACTGTTCTAGGATGTCAAATTAGACCACAAATTCCTGGGATAGTGAACTGATTTCACTATTTTTCAGTTTTCCGTACTTGGGCACATTTTCACTGCAAACCCTGAAGATCAGCAGCACAAGGCAGACTTGGTGCCAGATTCTCACAGGATGGACTTTTCCATCTCAAGCAGCAGGAAGCCAACAAGGAATCCTGTGTTTGCCCACAGGCACACAGTGTAAGGACACCAATTTCTCCCAACTGGAACACCTGAGGATGCCAATTCTCCCTGCGAGCTGGCCAGGCGTGTGTGTTATCTTAGGAAATGCTGCTTCCAGCCTTCCCTGGCCCCATTCTGCCATGTCCTACCTCTGGCACAGACGTTTGTGGTCACCAGCACCTTCTCCTTGCCCTCTCGGAAGCGCTCGATCACAGCAGCTCTCTGCTCCACCATCATCTCCCCGCTGAGCAATGCCACCTGATGGCCCTCCCTGGACAGCTCCGCCGCCAGCCACCCCGCCGTCTTCCGAGTCTGCAACACACAGCCAGCCCCACATTTGGGAGGGGTTTTAATGCTGGAAAGCAGCAACAAACCTCTCTGGGGGCCCACTGGGAGCTCTGTGGGTGCTCAGTTTTTGTCCCCATTACAAACTGTATCAGAAGGAGGACAATACACTCTGTCACCACAGGAGCCCTTGATTAATAAAGGACACGTTTTCTCCGTGCTCTGCTCCTTGGATCTCACTCTGCTGG
The DNA here is from genome assembly GCA_013397055.1 of Pachycephala philippinensis. Classification (NCBI taxonomy): domain Eukaryota; kingdom Metazoa; phylum Chordata; class Aves; order Passeriformes; genus Pachycephala; species Pachycephala philippinensis. The sequence continues at coordinate 34,478 of VWZT01005478.1, forward strand.
AGGCTAACATTACATGTGTACACTGAAAACTCATGAAAACTGTCACAAAACCACAACTACTCAGCTTGGAAAATGGCAGGGTCAGACCTGAATGTAGCTGTGAAATCCCACAGAGGCTCTGAACAGCCTTGAATTAAACAGTTCCCAATTATAATACAGTTTTTTGAGCTCCAATTATGTCTTGAGACAGCCTAAAAGCAAACTGCCGCAGCAGACTCTGAACACTTTCATCCTGTCTGAGCTCACTTGCCTGGCTGTTCTGTGCTGTCAGCACTGATTTTTCCCTAAAAATTATTATGGTGGCTTCCAAGAAAAGAAAACAAAAGTCTCAGTATGATTCACAGTAAGATCCCAGAGGTGTATCCTCAATTACCTGAGGGAAATGGAGTCCCAGGAACAGCTCTGTATCAGCTACAGAAGCAAAATACTTCCCCGTCCCTCATTCTGCCCTATTTTCATCCATTTTCCAATCCCACTTTTTTTTTCAGTAGTTCAGAGTTTTGGAAAAATGTGCATTACTCTGACATTTGCTTCAGAGAACTTCAGGGATAACAATGACCATTCAGGAATAGAAAAGTCCAATGTTGTCTCCTGGATGGACAAACCCAGACAATCAAACCAGCCAGTGCTAACACGGCTTTCAGGATTTCTCTCGAAGATGGAGCCAGAGAAGCCAAAAAGGGCAATTTTGTTCTCTGTTCCTTTCTGGAAACTGTGTCTGGCTTGGTTTTGGCACTAGCAGACAGTGAGGGGGTCACTAGGACTGACATTCCCTGGAAGCACTCACGTGGCAGAAGATCATGGCCTGGGCAATGGTGATGGCGCCGTAGATGTTACAGAGAGCCCGGAACTTCTCATCTCTGTTATTGCACAGAACATAATACTGCTTGATGGTGTCCAGGGTCTCCTCCTCGCGCTTCAGTTTGATAATGTTGGGGTCAGGAACAACTTTCTGAGCAAACTTCCACACAGAATCCTCGAAAGTGGCTGAAAACAGGAGCATCTGGCAGTCCCTGGGGAGCATTCTGAAAGAGAGAGAGAAATAGGGAGGGTTCCACACAACACTGTCATCTCCTGATATCCTGATGGAATTCATGCTACGGGCAAAGGAGAACCACAACCCTGGAACCAGTTATTTCAGTGGCTGGAAAGACTAAAACCAATCTTACCCACCCATGATCACTCCCTCATGGACCACAGGCATCCAGACTTGCCTTCTTAAAAAGGAATAAACCCTGCTCCAGGGACAGGATTTTTATTCTGTAAGGAAATGAAACTCCTAGTCATCCCCTGACACTGTGTCTCTGGACTAGAGCTGATCTATCAGTTAAATCTGAGGACACGGGTCCCGACTGCAGCCCCGCTGTCCCTGTGGCACCAGTCCGTACCTCTGGATGCGGATGCTCTGGTCCTGGTGGCCCTGGGTCGCGATCATCACATCAGCCTCATCCAGCACAAACACCTTGATCTTCTTGGGATCTATGAACTTCAGTTTGGAACACCAGTCCAGCACAGTGCCGGGTGTGCCGATCACAATCTGCTCCGAGATCTTCTGCCCCCTCTCCACTGCCGAGACAGAAGGAAGGGCTGCTGTAGGGTGGCTGTGCAGGCAGGGAAATGCTCCAGCCCTCTCTGACCCAGCTATTTCACCACCTGACTGCTCTGGTGCACCTGAGGAGTCTCACTCCCTCATTCCTGTGTGTGGTGTTTCCCCTGACTGCTCTGGTGCACCTGAGGAGTCTCATTCCCTCATTCCTGTGTGTGGTGTTTCCCCATACTCACGTTTGTTGCCTCGGACAGCATATGCAAGTTTCAGCTCCGGGTAGAAGTTTCCCATCTGTTCAATCACTTTTCCTGTTTGAAGTGCCAGCTCGTATGTTGGGGAAAGGCACAAACACTGCAGGAACAGAAGGATAATGAGTGAGATGATCAACATCCAGGGCAACACTATCACACTTGCTTGTGAATCCTTGTTGAAGTTTTCTTCAAGATGAACATGCAAGTGGCTGAACAGTTTCTCAACCATCCCATGAGGAAACTGGATTAAAAAAGTCCCTCTCCAGCCATTGTCTGCTCTGTTGTCACAGTTATCTTCTCTTCCACCCCAAACCCACTTATCCAACCCCCTTCAGGCTCCACTATTTCTCTGATTTAAGCCCTCCCAGAAAGATTTAACTCCTCACAGAGCAATGGCATCCTGTGTAATGCAGGGGAAGGACTGACAGGAACAAGCTTTGAGCAAAATATACATCTTTTGCACTGAAGGCATTTTTACAAATCCCCAAACCTCCATCCCCTTTAAGGAGTTTAAAGAAACAACACCATGGCCCCACCAAGCCATGAATTTACATCTGAAGGCCTCCCAGCAGCTCAGGCTCTTCACTAGATGGCACTGCACCACCACGGAACACCCCGAAACAGCCACATCCCACAAACTTTACCTGTGGATACTTGTTCCCAGGCTCAACCCTGCTGAGCATGGCCAGGACGAAGGCAGCTGTCTTGCCAGTACCAGACTGCGACTGTGCGATGAGGTTCTGTGGGCTGGGGGCACAGCAGGCACAGTTCAGAGGGTGAAGCACCACGGTGGCATTTGAATCCTGGCACATTCACCCCTGCTCTGCATCCATGGCCAACCTGACCAGCTACGCTCCACGGGGCAGGAATTAATTCCTGCCCAACACTCCCCTTCAGTGTTTCTCAGTTACTAAGATTTGGAAGAACTGCGGTTGTCTCTCAGTCATTTCCCATTTCACACATCTTCCCCAGTGTCTCAGTACGTCACACATTCCAGCTCAGGGTTGTGCAGAGGAAAACCAGCACGTCAACTACTCCCACCCACCCAGGATTTCTGAGCTGTTCCGTATTATTTCTTGCCAAACTAATGAGGAAAATGGGAATGACCTCCCAAACACCACAGCACTGCATGCTCAGTACCAGCCCTAGGAAAAGGACAAATTCAGGGCTGCTGTCACATATTTAATAACCACAGAAATGCTGTGGCATAGGAACCCTTTCTCCCTGAGAGTTTCTCCATCACCCTCCTCCCATCCAAAACCCAGGAGCAGCACACTGAACCTTTCAAATCCTTCTGTTCTGGTAGGGAGTAGGAAGACTGTGTACGTACGGTTCAGCAAGCATCATGGGCAGGGCATTCTCTTGGATCTTAGATGGTCTGTTGAAGCCCATGGCATAGACTCCTTGCAGGAGCTGTGGTTTCCTGAAAAGAGAAATTTTTATATTGTGACCTATTGAAGTCCATTTAGTTCACATTTGTGCACAAAAAGGTGAGAAAAATCCTTGAGAAGACAACCTAGAGCTGTTCCTGCTACAATCCCACTCATGAAACAACTATGGTCAGCATCTGGAAGCTACAAATGACAGCAGAAAGTTTGGACAGGAAGCTCTGGAAAAACCCCTGGATTTAATAAGTCAGCCTGCCTGTCCCAGCTCCAGGGCAAAGCCTGTGTCGAAGGCCAGCACTGCTTGCTCAAAGCAGCTTTTCAGACAATCCAGGAATCCCAGAGCAGAAAGCAGTAATCCTGTCCTTCAGGCCAATCCCATTTCCTCAGCCATGCCTAAGCTTGGTGCCAAAATTATCACTCCTCGATGACTCAAACACAGGACGAAGCGATCTCGGTACACAAGGAACAGGATGAAGGGATCATGAGATCACTGCAAGGACTTCAGGAAGGTGTGTGGATTCTGTAATACAGCTGAGCGATGCTGGCTCAGGTAAATGACTGATAATTAGCTCAGTTTGCTGTGACTACACCTTGTGATCCGTGGGTGCAAGCCAGCCCTCACACCCAGAACTGCGTGGTGACACTGCTGGCCAGCAAATTCTCATCTACTGCTTTCTCTCAAGGGAGCTTTCTACTCTCAGCAGACACTTGTGTAGACAAGGAGACCCCAGAAGAACCTAAATGCAGGTTATGGTGCTGGAAACTCTCACCTGATGACCCCCAAGTGCTCCCTGGATGCTGTGAGTGCTCTCAGAAGGGCTCTCCTTTCAAAGCAGGTTACAGGTCTCCTGCCCACATTCCCCACTGCAGTAACTTCCTATTCAGCACAACATGCTTTTGCAAAAATCCTCTATTACTTTCCAATGATGGCTGGAACAAAAGCTCTTTGAAAACGTAACCTTGTGCTGCTCCAAGCAAGGACAGACAAAGCCCAACTCTGCACCAGTTGCCAAGGATACCCCGAGTCATAACAAAATGAAGACTCAATTAGGCTGGCTGTCCCTGTCATTAACTCCCTGGGATTGTTTGCCTTTCCAAACACAGGAATGAGTCTAACAGGCACTGCAGGACCTCAGCTGCTTTTTGTAGACGTTCAACCACTAACACTAACAAAGCAAAACACCCTGACATTTCATGGGGAGAAGGCTCCTTAGCTCCCATTTCCCTGTGGAGCTTGTAGAGCAACAAACCTGAGATCAGTGCAAGCACAACAGTCCCAACAGGACACACTCTTCAGCACATTAAATATATCCATCTGTCATGCCTTAAATACAGTTATCATCACTTGAACGCTGCACTGGTAAAGGTTTCCAATGGGAAGGAAGTCAGAAAACACTGGTCTCTCCAGTACATAAATCCAGTACTGCTGGAAAAGATAAGCTTTTCCCTTTGTGCTGTTCACTGCTGTTGTTTCAGATGGAAACCCCCATAAGGCACCCAGATAAACCAACTCTCCTTGCATTTAAATAATACAAATGATACTCATTTATTAATGACAGATTGGCAGTAACCTGAAACACAAGCCCCATGTACTTTTGAGTGGTATCTCCTATGCAACCAGGGAATTTTTCAGAACATGAGGAGAGGTTCCAACTATCTGATGGGCTCCAAACTCACATCTGCTCTGGCAGTCTCACCAAAGCTGCTCTCCCTGAGTTTAAGACTAAGGCTGCCCACAACAAACTGAAAAATACAGTTATAAGGGAGCCTGTTTAATATATCTGATCCCAGGATTTAGCAGCTCCATGCAGAGAAGGCTCTGGCTCATCCCAGCAGGCACTTACAGGCGCAGCTCCTCGAAAGACTTGACGGAGTAGAGGGGTGACGTGGGGTCCCTCTGCAGCACCTCCACCTGATTTGTGGTGTCAACCAGGTTACTGCGGATCAGCTTGTTCAGTAAGGACTGGGCAGCTCTGTCCTCTGCGAAAGGAGGTGGAAAACATAAATCCATCAGTCACAGCCTGTTCCAGATCTTGCTCCCACTGAACTCCTGAGCCAGTTAAAAGGGATAAAATCTCTCCAAATACTGAAATTCATTAGAGTGTAACGGCTTGAAGAGCCCAAACTTCCTGGATGAGACATCATGACATCCCAGAGATTCCCCCATTTAATACCCAGGAAGACAAACTAAACGAGCACTGTTCTAAGGGGGACTTCAACAGATCCAGATTTCTGCTTATTTAAGATTATTTTAGCTTTAGCATCTACCTGGGACAGGGTAAGGCCTCCTCAACCCTCACTCTGACATGTGGCAGACACCTCTTAGGGTTTTATTTTTAGGGAAATTTTGAAGATAAACTTTAAAAGATTTCAGAGCTGCAACAAAGGCTGAGGATAAGGGAGATCCAAATGAGGTGAAACTGCAGCACTCTGGGGTTTTGCTACTAGATCTGTTTCCTAAAACCACCTTCTGAAAGATTTTGAGCCGTTACCCACCTCTGAACAGCCACTGCATAAACGCAACTTGTTGGTTGCTACAGCAATCCCAGCTCCAGGTTATCCAACTGCTCCTGTATCCAGTCCTGCCTTGAGGATACTGCTATCCCCTTATTTCTCTCCACTCTAATCCAGGAGTCTCCCAAGTTATTACAGGACACAATGCCTTTAAAAGTATTATGGAGGAAGGACATGTCTTACAATTAAGTCCTTGGGGCAGGATACAAGATCAGCGGTCCTGAGACATAAGGCAGACTTACTTTAAGTATTTATTAAATCAATATAATTATAATTAATAATTATATTAAATTAATTTCCTTGCCAAAGCTTTTTTCAGGAAGACACTTACCCTTCTCCTCATCCTCCGTCTTCTCCGCATTGTCATCTGCCTTGACAACGGCACCTGAATTGGAACAGTTTTGGGGGGCACATGTGAGGTCAGGCCTCAGGGACAGCCCACACTCCCAGAGCTTTGGAATATTGTGGGAAAAGGTACAAAACAGCTCCTTTTCCTGAGGAGAACTGCCTTGCTCCATTGCTGTGCAGAGGAAACCCAGGCTCCAGCTCCAAGTGGAGTTTAGCAACAACACCAACGGATTTTGCTCACACAGCTCCCTGAAGACACCAAAATATTTAGTCTGTGCTGCTGCTTAATCTCAGCTCTTCTGGAATTTCATGATTTATCAGGAATTTACTTTGGCAGCAGCGCTCTGAACCCCACGGGGGAATATTCCACCCTTTCCAAGCCCATCTGTGCAGCTGGAACTCACCATTGGCATCTGGTTTGGTTTTTTCATCCTTCAGGTGTAAAGTGCTCAGCTAGAAATGAGGAAAAACACAAGATCAGAGAAATTCAAAGGCTCCCTATATTCTAATTCCAGCCAGGAAAACCTCAGCTTTGGATTTATAAAGTACTGCACAAACCCTGCTCAGCTGGAAGGGATGAAGATACAAGAGGAACTTGATTTCAAGAGTTTTAATGCAACTATTTCTAAGCAAGAGTTTTAACAGAAATACAAGTTTTTCTAAGCTGTAATGACAACACAGAGAAGTGGTTGTTTTCTGTCCTGTAGCCTCCACTGCCTAATAGCTCTGCTGATGGAAAATGGGAGAAAATCAGCATTCCAGGATGGAAACACGATCCATGCACAGCCCTGGCCGGCACAAGCTGCCCCAAGATGAGTTTGTTTCACCATCTGAGATGTGCAGATAGAGCAGCCCCGAGGGTCTTCCCCACATCCAGGGGCTCAGTGAGTGCCCAAGCACAGTGGCTGAGCAGCTTAGGAAAAATAAAAAACAGATTTTTTGAGGCGCGAAGTTATATCTTTTCATATAAAATATATGAGAGAAAGGATTTTTTTGGATGCCGGAAGACAGAGCTGAGGCTGGGTGAGTGCCTGAAGCGGTGCAGTATCTGGATGGAGGGTAAGGGGGACGGCAGGGACGTCTTTGCCCTCTGGATACGCAAAAAATGGATGAAGGCGAAGAAATTGAAAAAATAATGGTAGGTTAAAAAGATTTTAAAATTCGGGGGTTTGCTTATAAAGGAAGGGCCCAAGCCCAGGGACAACCCGATACCCCGGGCCCTCCCTGCCCCCACGGCAGAAAATGGGGCTAAAAAGGGTTTCCGCGATCGCTTTTTTCTGTGAGGAGGCGGCGGGGGCCGCGCGGCCCAGAGGACCCCGCGCCGCTGAACCGGCCCGGGCCGGGCCGGGCCATCCCGAACCAGCGCGGGCCCCGGCGCGCACTCACCGACTCGGCCGCCGCCTCCTGCTCGTCCACGGCCAGGGCCCACGAGTCGGTGGCCATGGCCGGCCCG
>VWZT01005478.1:43295-80706 GCA_013397055.1 Pachycephala philippinensis
CCCAATGTGGTGTGAGGCTGTGACCCCAATGTGGTGTGGGGCTGTGACCCCAATGTGGTGTGGGGCTGGGTGGTCAGGTCCCCTGTATGTTGAGGGGGCCTGCAGTCGGAGGCCTGGTGCCCTGAATGCTGTGGGGCTGAGATCATGACCCCTGTATGATGTGGGGGTCTGGGGTCAGCCTGTGTCTCACAGGATGGGGGGCTCAGTCCCCTGTGTGACGTGGCCCTCCCTGGGGGTCAGGCCCCCCTATATGGTGTGGGGCTGGGGCTGTGCCCCCTGGCTGGTTTGGGGCTGGGGTCAGGCCCTGCCGTGCTGCCTGCTGTGGGGTCTGCCCCCTGATTGGTGTGAGGCTGGAGCTTCTGTTTCCCATGGAGTGGAGTCCCTTTGGGAGCCGGGGCTGGGGGAAAATCATGCAGACACTGACATTTGTGAGGGAACTGCAGCTCCGTCTCTGGAACAGGGATGGAGGTGAAAACAAGGTTGTAAGATGAGTCACGGAGGTGTAGAAGTGGCAGGAGCTGAAGAGTCATTTCCGTCCTGTCTCCTGCTGTAGGGCAGAACCCGGCTTAGGCCCGGTATCAAACCTGTTCTTTAAAGATCCTGGAGTAAAGAGGAGTAAAAGGGAAAGTAGAAATGAAAGAAGCGTGGGAAGAGGCTGTAGGATTTCCTTGCCGGGCCGCTGTTCCCTTCCCTGAGCCTTGTTTGAAGGAGCAGCTGTCAAGGAGGGTCTGAATTTGTGTTTTTATTCCATGCAGCAGAACCAGTAAAATGGCCAAGCCTGCAGGCATCAGCCACAAGTTCCCAAACCAAGGATTATTTCCCTGTCTTAATATTCCCCCTCCCCTTTAACGGAGACACTTCATTTGTTCCCACAGCCTAAAACTTCCATCTGAGTGGTTATTTCTTTCTGTGCTTAGAAACCTTATCCCAGGCAGCACTGGACCCTTCACTATTGCTCTTCACACCAACTGTGGTTGGTTTTTTCCTTAAAACTAAACCCCATAGTTATCAGATATTATCCTCTGATGCTTTTCCATCTAATTCAGTTTCCTGCTTGGAGGTGGTAGCCCCATGTCCCTCAATCTGTCGGGATCCCTCCCCAGCCCCACACCTGAACTTTGGGTTTATTTGTGGAGGTGACATCATGGCTTTTTTTTCCATGGCAACAGGAGGATGCTGAACACAGGCGCTGAACGCGAGGAGATTTTCAATGGGAATCGAGCAGGCAGCCAAAGGCAAGTCTGAGACATTAATTAGTTAATTAGGGTAAAAATAAAGATGAATGTGGGAAGTCCCAGAGGCTGACAGGCTCATGCTTCCCAATTGAATGTTTTCTTGCAGACACACCTCCCATGAACACATTTAATTGGGATTAGTCCCACTTTAGAGGGGAAAACAGAGGCATTGAGAAGACAGCTGTGGTCAGGCAACATTGGCTGGGGGCAGATCCTTCCAATTCCTCCTTTCTGCTCCTTGACCTTGGCTGCAATAATTCCTTGGGATTTTCAGGGCTGTGAAGCCTGTCAGTGAGGTGTGACTGTGGTGGGTGTTTCTCTGTTCTGTCCATGAGGAAGGACTGTTCTGCTCAGTCTCTGGAGCAGCTCATGGAGGTGTGCGTTTACTGTGGGTTCTGTGCAGGGTCCTTGATTTTGCTGGAGGCTCTGCTGTCATATATTACATATTTATTCATTTAAACATGAGATAAATACTCAGATTAATTTAAATAAATACTTAATTCCCCTCACCAGTGGACTTTGGCTGTGCTGGAATGAGAGATCTCACAGTGGTGGAGGTTGGACAGTGGAATTTCATTGGAATTATCTGCGGTCCTTACACACCAAGCAGGCCAGAGTCTTCCTTGCCCACACACAAACCTGCTGCAAGGAGGAAGAAGAGGAAGAAGGAGAAAAGGAGGAGAAGAAGGAGGAGGAGGAGGAAGAGGAGGAGGCAGTCCCTGCCCAGCCCCATGTCATCATTTTTATCATCACCATCTCCCAACAGGGTGATTATTTGTTTCTTCAGAGCATTCCAGGCTCAGGAAAATGGCATTTACATACAGAGCACACATGGAGATCATGGGAAGTGCTCGTTGCTGTCCATCCAGCAGGAGATTTGGTTTAGTACGGGGTTTTTTCCTGTTCTTTTTTTCAGTTTTGACCCTGTCTGAATCTCCCAGCACAAGAGCACCACATGTGCACACTCAAGTGAGCTGGATAATGAGCCTGGAAAGCCTGGACTGTGCTTGGCCAGTCCCAGAATCCACCCAGTCATGAACCAGGACTGGAAATACTCCTCTGTGGTGGTTAGAGATGCTGCCATTGCCTAGCCCCAGGTGGGTAAGGCCACAAGCTTAGAGATGGCACTTAGGTGACCTCAAATGCTATTTTTAGCTTGTCCCCTCCCCAGTTTTGCCTCATTTATACCCATCCAAGTCCCCACTGCTGCTCCCTGGGAGAGGCTGGCCCTCTTTGATGGTGAGGTGTCCTGGGCAAAGCCAACCTGGAGAAGATGAGGAGGAACAAACACCGGCTGGAGGCCCCTGTGGGCAGTTTTGGGCAGCACTTTTGAACACCTCATTGATACCCGTGGTGATGCAGCTTCACCATCAGCACTAAAAATTAATTCCCACCAAAACAACTCCGTGTGTGTCCTCCTGAGGTCTCACACTTGCCTCATCCACCATGTCAGATGCTGCTTTATCTTCTAAACAAATACCCCGCTGCTACCACAGTTGTTGTTTGGATCCCAGGATTTCTCCTGACATATGTTATTTTCTTCCTAGAAGCCACAAGCCGTGGTAAACAAACATTTACAGGCGCAGGGAACAGGGGACATGGGTTTCTCTGTGGCTGACTTATTTGTCTGGCAAGAACCATAAATTCTGGAGGTTCAGGGCTGAAGTCAGCCCTGGGAGCTGGGCTTAGGAAAAAATTCTTGAACAGGCATTTGTTTGTGGAGTTTCTTGCCATCTCCTCTAAAGCACGTTATTCTTGGGGAACAAGATGGGTCATTGGGGGTGCCACATGTCTGGTCATCCTGATCCTACAGCGTGGATGTGTCCTTGGAGAGCAGGGGGAGGAGGAGGAGGAGCTTTACCCTCTGTATGCTCCGACCCAGGCTCCGTGTCCAGCTCTGCTTTGGGACAATGTCCAAGTCTGTGCCCCTCCAGCTGCCTCAGTTTCCCCTTTCTACAAGTTGTTTTTCTGGGTTTAAGTTGCTCGGGGCAGGGACTGTATCCCACCAAGGACATCCCTCAGTGACAGCATTGCTCCCGTGGGGAGGGTCCTTCTAGACCCCCATGGATGGGGGCTGTGGTTGAGGGGCTTTGGGTGTTCCTGGGGAGGAGTGGATGGATGAGCTGAGATGGGAATGGGGACAACAGCAAGGGTGGAAGAGAGATTCAGCCTAGGGCTGCAGAGGAGGCCAGTGAGGGGTGATGCATCCTGATTTTGGGGGGCTTTAGGGTGCTTTCCTTCCTCTTAAAACGGAAGGGGATGACGGAGGTGCATGCGGTGGGTTCTTCCCCTCCCAGCAGCTGCTGCGGAAAATCCCGGGGAGACAAATCGTGGGGATGGGTAAGGGGAGTTCGCAGCCTCTTTTTTCCACCAGCCTGCCCAGCTCGGGGGCATCTCCTCCGCCCGGGTGGGCTTCGCCCCTCGCCCTTTCCCTCCCCTGCAGCCCCCGGGCGCAGGAGGGGAGAGAGGGGAGGGGGAACCGCCAGAGTGTTCGGGGGGATTGTCATGGTTACCTCCCTGGCAAAACAAATGGCTCCACTGGGTGATGATGATGGTGGTGATGGTCACCCAGACAGCTCCGGACACTTTGAGACAGCGGTGGGGGGCGAGAGACCCACCCTGGGGATCCAGAAGCCCCCCCTCCCAGGGGAGCCAGACACCCTCCCGGCTCCGGGCAGAGCCTCCCCGCCGGGGCACATGTTGCTGCAGCCGGTTCGGTAAGATCCTTCCTCGCCCCCCCCGGCACCCCCACACTCCCCGGGTTCCCCCAGCCCCGCTGCCCGGTGGGGAGGGTCCGGGGGGGGGATGCCACCGGTTGCTGAGGTGGCTGGTGGTGCAGCGCTCCCCCACCCCAAGCCCCGGCGCTTGCTCCTCTCCCTCTCTCCCTCCCTTTCCCTCTCTCCTCATCTCCCTCTCTCCCTGTCTTCCAGAGACAAAAGCGCTCCGCAGCCGTGCCTGTCACCTTCGGGATTCCTCCTGTCCCCCCCAGCCCAGCCGCAGAGGGGCTGGAAGAGTGGGTGAAGTTGCTCCAACCCCCCCATCCCCTTCTTCCTTCTCCTTCTCCTCTCTCCCAGGAAAGGTAAGAAAAGCAGTGGCTACTCTCCAGTTGCTCCTGCACCTTTTTAGCTCCGCAGGGGTGGGTGTGAGGGGTGTGTGTGTGTGTCACTTCCCAAGGCTGTGCACGATCCCAGCACAAAGCCGCTCACTGAAGAGATTCCTGTCATAATATTTCTGCAGGCACAAGCCCACACTTTGCAAGCTGCTGCTTCCCAGCCTTGCCTTTTCCCAGCTGGATGGTGAGTCCCGGAACATCCCATCCCTCCCCAAAAATTGTACAGACATTAGTAGTGACTGTGTCTGTCTCCGTGCAGGCAGAGGACAGGGATGGATGGGGGGATGGTGCTGGGGGTGACGGGCTGTTGCTGTCCTGGGCAGCCAAGTGGGATAACCCCTGTGTGGACACACTGTTTGGGGAAGGAGGAGTGACCTTGGCAGGGTGAGGGGAGCTGATCCCCCCAGTAAGGGTCAAAACACGGAGCCCTGGCTAGAATCCACCACGCTGGCTGGGGCAGAGCAGGACAGGGGTGGATGGAGAAGGGCTGTGCTGCTTCTGGGGGCCCTGTGTGTCTCCGTGGATCCGGATGCACCCCAAGCAGGAAGCAGGCTGCCTGGCAGGTTTAGCCCAGCTGAGGGGTGTCTGGGCCAACACCCCCTCTCTGGCTCAGCCCAGGGATCTTCCCCCCGGCTGTGAGCCCGGCAAGGTGGGGGTTAACGAAGCCCTCTGTCAGAAATGTATGATTAACAGCTCTAGGAAGGGGCTTGGGACATGAATCCAGGTCCTTGAGACCCAACTCTGGGGCCAGGCTGGTGGTCCAAGACGTGCCAGGGTTTGGGGGCTGACAGTCCCCAAAATCTGTCTCTGCCAGGGCTGTCAGTCATGTCCCAGCCTGACACTGCATCACCTCGGGGAGGGGGACCTGATTGCTTCCACTGAGCTCTGGCAGGAGCAGCTGCTTCCCAGCCTTTCCCCAGTCTCTGTATCTGAGGCCTCAGTGTGCCCTCAGGGCCAGCAACCCTTGTCACTGCTGTGGCAGTGGGGGGCCATGTTGTCACCCTTTGGGGGGCCTCCAGTGGCTGTTTTCCTGGTTTTCCATCAAGTGGGATACTCTGCTTGCAGTTTGAGGCAAGGGGAGGCTGGAGATGGGAGAACAGTTCCTGTAGCTTTTCCTGAGAGTATCCCACAGGTTTGCCATGGTGGATCCATGGGTCTTACAGACAGGACAGTGCTATGTGTGCTCTTTCAAACCCCATTTCCTCCTATTGCTTCCTAGAGATATTTTGGGGGTTGTTCCCAGTTTCCTGGCCAGGTTTGAGCCTCGTGCTTTGGGAGAAAGCAGCTGAAGGGGTCCTGCATGTCTTAGTCATGACCTGCAGTGATGTGGGTCAGGTGGGTGAAGTTTGAGGTCCCTCAGCAGCGTGCCCACCACTCCCTGAGCCCTGCTGCCCCTGAAAACCGGGGAGAATTCCCGACTGTGAGTCAATACTTGAGAGCCCTGGAAGTCTGGAAAGCGCAAGGCTCCTCCTGTGTTGGATTTACAAACAGGGGGGAGTTTGCTTCCCCGCGGTGATTGCCCAGGAATGCTGGTGGAAGGCTGTGGAGCAATGGGCATCCTTGGCCAGGTCTGTCCACCTGGACATCTCCACAGGGCGCTCCGGCTGTCGTCATCCCGGCGAGCCACTGGATGTCAGTGTTGATTGAGACAGACGACGTGGAAGGAATATTTTACCCAGCTGCAGAAAACCTGGCGTCCTCTGAGCAGTGGGGATGCGCCCCAGGTCTAGCTCCGACCTGGAGGCGAGAACTCCAAGGGAACCCGTTTGTGGCTGGTGAGGGGTTACAGCAGGGCGGGGCAGCGACTCAGCAGCCCAAAAATGCGTCTGACACAAGGTGTGGCACCAGGGCTGGGCTTCACACGGCTGCCTTCCTGTCCTGGCGGGCTGAAGCAGCCGGGCTGCCCCTGGTATCTGCCCTTCAGGCAGCAGGGCCGGGTGCGGCTGGGTCGGGTGTTACCCCAGCTCCTGGTTTGGCTCTCCCTGTCCTGTTGTCGGCTGCGGATGCCGCAGATCCTGTGGTGTGGTACAGCTGGGACCCCAGCCCGCCCCTGGGACTCGGGTCCCGCCAGAAGCCAGGCTGTGTGCTCACAGTTTTACTCTATTTTCCTATTCAGTGCACGAAAATACACTTCAGAGGAGCATTACTCTGCCCCTGTCTTTACTCCACGTGCTCAGACAGATTTTTTGAGTGCTTAGAGACACAGGAAGCTCCGAGCAGCTCTCCAGGCACCACCCCCCTTTTTCAGGCACATAAACACTTTTTCCCATCCCCTAAAATGCAGCCCTAGCCTCTCAGGAGTGCTGGGATAGGCGCCTGCAGCCCTGTGGAGGGCTGGAGCCTGTGCTCCGGCTCGCAGCGCTGCGCTCTCTGCGCGTCACGGGCACCGTCCGCAGACGTCGCAGCAGCATCAGCGCCTTCCCCGTCAGTCGGGCACAGGAATTGGCCGAGGGGATTGCCTGGAGTGGGGTGATCACGTTTCCGTGTCTCCCTCCCCTCCGTGGCCAGGAAGAGCAGTGGATTGTCATGGAAAGAGCGCTTACAAAGGAAGGGGGAAAATTAAGATCCATCCAGCAGCAGCCTGATCCAGAGAGTGGCTGGCCAAGGGACAGTGTCTGTCCCCAGCCCTGAGCTGCTCCCTAGTTGATGGGATTACAGGTGTATTTTGAGGGCTGGAGGTAGTAAGCAGTGGTTTCCCTTTTTCCTGGGATGCCAGATACAGTGTGAGGTCGGGAGGCACCTGACCAGGTCCGTGGGATGGCCCCACGCCTGGTCTGTGCGGGAGGCAGGACACGTTTGGTGGCAGTGAGGGGACACGCTGAGGACTGGGTGGGTGTAGGGACACCCTGTGCAGCATCGAGCTGTTGGTAATTTTTTTGGGATGCAGGATCCTGCCAGGTCCCATCCTCAGAGTCCAGCCCTGTGAGCTGAACGGAGACTGAGCGCACATCCCGGAGCAGCAAAGGCAGGATGGGGAGCAGGCAAGGGGTTGATGCTGAGCTCCTGGGGGGCACAGGAGAGAGATTCCAGCCTTCCCACTGCTCTCCCTCACTCCAGCCTCTCCGCTGCTCTCCCTTTCCACCCTGCAGTCACTTGATGGCGTTGGTGACACGAGCTGTGTGGAGCAGCCCCATGGTTCTGCCGGCAGCTTCCCCTGTCAAAGGGGTTTTGCCGAGAAGAGCCCTCTGAGCCCTCCCTGTCCTTGTGGGGCCGATTTTTTGGCTGGCACAGCAGTAAGGGCTGGTGCCAGGCTCCTCTGAGCCACCTCGGAGCTGCAGGAGAGGTGCAACTTTCCTGGCTGGCTCAAACAGGACGTGGCACAGGGCTCTGTGTCCCACTAAGGGTCCCTTAGTGCTTTTCCTGCCCCAGGTGATGCAGAAATCCCAGCTGGCAGAGTGGTTCCCAGGGGAGCTATGTCCCCAGTCTCCCATGGGTACAGGAGATGTGAGGGGCTTGGATCTCACCCATGGCTCTGCACTAAGTCCCCACTTCCAAGCTGAAGTCGCGCTCCTGGAGCCCAAATTCACCCCTCTGGCAGTCTTGTAATGAATTCCTGTTGTGCCAAGCTGGTAGAGAGCTCCTTCCCATTATTATCTCTTCCCTAAGGTAAAGTAATTCCCCCTCCTTCCTCCTCCTCCTGGCATTTAATCACTTCCTGATACCTTGATGGCCTCAGCCACATCTTGCAGTGAGGGGACCTTCATTATCTCTCCCTGTGCAGGTGAGCTCTTGCCAGCTCCTGACTTCCCAAGGCCTGTTGGCACAGCTGGAGCATCCCAGTGTGGGATGGCCGCCCCTGGCTCAGGCAGGACTCCCGTTCATCTCCTGACTGTGCGGGGCTGCGTCCCTATGGATGCATCCTCAACTCCCTGGGCAGCTCCTGGCATGAGCAGCATTTGTGTTGGAAGGAGATCGGGAATAGCTGAGGTTTTTGGCCAGGATTCAGGGGCGTGCCTTGGGATTACTGCCCTCCATCATCATCTTCGCTGCTGTTTCCTTTGCTGGGTTTCCCTGGCTGCTCTCCCCCATCGCAGACAGCCCTTTTTGCGCTCCCTGACTCTCCCTTTTTCCTGTCTTAATGCCGTTTTCCTGCCCGAGCACTCATCGAGCTCGTGGCCTTGATGTCTTCAGTGGCATTTGCATATAAAGGTGGGTTTTAATAACGCCGGACTGGTAGGGAATGAGAGACTGAAGTATTTCAGTGCTGCTGGCTCCTCCTGGGCCTCGTCAATCACTGCATAAAGCATTGCAGAGCCAGCCAGGGAGAACTGCTGCCTAGCAACTTCTCCCGGTTCCTCGGGGGAGCAGGATGTGGCCCTAAAATCCACCTGAAAGGTCTCCTTTAAAACCCTGAGGCTTGGGGGAGAGGAGCTGGAACGGAGGAAAACCTGCTTAGGGACCAGAGTTGGAATGTAATTGGCAGAAGGAGTCACTTTGCATCTGAATGTGTTGGCTGAGCACAGGGAGGGATGAGTCAGCCTGAGCAGGAAGGATCTGGAGATGCAGGGCAGCAGAGCAGTGGCACCTCCCCGAAATCAGCGAGGATGAGGATGGGCAAGGGCATGGGAGGGCAGGAGGATGCCTGGCTCTGCCTGCCTGCTCTTCCTTCCCCAGTATAAAGGAAAACTCTCATTATCATAGCCTTATCCTGGAGAAAGTTGTTGGTTTGGAGGATAATGAGGAGAAAGAGGGGCAGAAAAATATGTTAACCTGTTCTGCCCAGACTCCAGCAGTGGGGGAGCTGGGGAGTATGGTCCTCCAGGGCTGTCTGTCCCCAGCCAGGGAGGTTTGATCTGAACCTCCCCCCTTGTGCCAATGGGGATATGGGGCAAGGGTTTTCCTTGTGTCTTCCCACCGGGGTCTTGCTCCATCCCCATCCCCATCCCCATCCCCATCACTGCAGTCATCAAGCCCAGGTCTCGTCCTGTCCCAGGTCACTCACCTTTCTGTCCTCAGGGCTTCAGAATGAGGTGGCAGAGCCATGCAAACGTTTTGGGCACTCGGGGCTCCACATCCAGTCTCACCTTTCTCTCTCCAGCTCCCCACCATCACCCGCAGCCCCCCGGGAAGATGCCAGGGCTGCTGAACCGGGTGACCCTCTCCGGGCTGCCCCTCATTGCGTCCGAGGTGACATCCTGCGTCAGTGGCTATGCCTTTGGGATGACAGCCCTGCTCACTTACCACAACCCAGACCCCCAGGCTTTGGAAGGCAAGTTTCAAGGAGTGAAGCTTGGAATGGGAACTTTAGAGCCAGGATATGGCAGTGCTGGGTTTCTGTGCATGCCTTCAACCTTTAGATGCTGGTGGGAAGCACAACCAAGTGTATTGTGTCCAAGTCTCCAACTTTTTAGGTGTGAAAAATCCCACAAGTGGGATTTTTTTCCCACTTGGGAAGTGCCAAGAGGGACCTGGCTGGTGGGTCCGGGGAAGTGGTGGGTGTTGCTAACACCCCTCCTGGCTGGCAGGTCTCTTTGTGTACCCCTTGGACGAGGGCACGACTGTCGTGGGCTTCGAGGCAGCCGTGTGCCGGCGCACGGTGACAGTGCAGATCAAAGACAAAGCCAAGATAGATGACACCTACTTCGACAGCTGCAGCCTCCCCCCTGGAAGAGCTGGTGATGGAAGTGGTGAGGGGGTTGAGGGTGTTTTAGGGGATGTGGGGAGAAAAGGAGGGGAAGGGGAGTGGGGAGATGGCGGGGGCTGGCTTGCTGGTGTGTGCTGTGGCACCAAGGGGGCTTCTTTTGGGAGGCTGAGGGGTTGTGGTGCTCATGTCCCTGCCAAAAGGGTCAGTCTTATCCATCTTGGAAAGCACTGCTGCTTCTGGGCAGCCACAGGAGCGATGCAGGAGCTGGGGCTCTTTAGAGAAAGCCGATGTGTGCAGTGGGGGCAGCTTTGGGTGTTTGATCCAGGGCTGGGGGTTGTGGGAGGCCTGGAAAGGAGCATTTTCCATGGTTGCAATGTATTTGGCGTGGTCCTCTCTGTGCAGGAAGGATCATGATGGATGAGGACCTGGAGAGGATTGTTTTTGTGGCCAACCTGGGCATGATTCCTCCCCTGGAAAGTGTCTCCATCTTCATCAGCACCTCCTCTGAGCTGCAGACACTGCCCAGCGGGGCAGTGAGGGTCCTCCTGCCAGCGGTGTGTGTCCCCAGGGTCCCCCAGCCCAGCCTGGAAAATGCCAGCAGCCTTTCCAGCCACCTGCTCCGAATGTACGGAAAACCACAGGGTGGGCTCTGTCTGGGATTGATCCTGGGGAATGCAGGGCTGGCTGAGCAGGAGCTGCAGGAGGCTGGAGAGTGGCTGCAGGCTTTACCTCCTGCAGCCCTGCAGTTCCTGGGAGGATAAAACATGTTCACAGGGTTTGTTGGGATTTATCTCACCGGCAGGGACAAGCACCTCTGCGGATCGGGGAGCCCGGAGCAAGGGAGCAGGTTGTGCCTGGCTCACCTGCTGGACAGTGAGGCCACCAACCCCTTTGAGTACGAGTTCAGCTTCCACCTGGAGATCCGGGGGCCGTGTTTGCTGGCAGGTAGGAGCACTGGGGCTGTCCTGCTGCACAAGGCTGATTTGTCACCTCCCCGAGGCAATGTCCACACTCCTCCTCCTCAATGCAAATCTGTGTTGGCAACTTAAGTGTGCTGGGGTGGATTTACCAGTACAGGGCTGATGCTAACGTGGGCTCCTGTCCTCTGCCACCTTGTCATCTCTTCTCCCTGGTCTCTCCCATCCTCAATCCCTACCGGCACCTCGGTTTCCCCGGGCAGGAGTTGAGAGCCCCACACATGAGATCCGAGCAGACGCCGACCCCTCGGCTCGCTCCGCCAGGAGCATCGTGATCACGCTGGCCAACAAACACTCCTTTGACAGACCCGTGGAGATCCTGATCCATCCAAGTGGTAGGTGGGCTCTGCTTCCCCTCTGCTGGTCTTGCCTCTTCCTGGGATCCTCATCTGTAGCTCTGGTTTTGCAAATACTGTCAAGGTTAGGCTTCCTGGGAGGTAGTCCTGGCCCCTCTCAGGGTTTTCTGAGCTCCCCAAGCTCACAGATACTGCTGTTTTCCCAACCAAGGGTGCCTGCATCTCTGCCAGACCCAGAGTGTAACCACTGAGCTGTTCTTCACACAATTCTCTGCATTTCCAGAGCCCCACATGCCCCACGTCTTAATGGAAGAGGGTGACATGACCCCTGCAGAGTACGAACGACACCTGAAAGGGAAGAACGATTTCATTAAAGGCACTAAGAAAGACCCCAGTGCCAAGAAAAAGGTGAGAAACACAAGCTGCAGGTGTTAGCTGAGGCTTTCCACGGACTGGAGCTGAGCTAGGAGATAATTCCTTGTTTCCAGCATCACTGTCCCAATGAGACCTTCAACATCCTCCCTCGGAGAGGGGCTTGTGTGGGGAAGAGGGGAAAATTCAGCAGTGCTGCTGATAAACTGAGAGTGGAAGGAGCTCTGAGATGGTTATTGTGTGTATAATTAGTGCTAGTCTAGCATAGCATAATTAGAGAGGTGCATTGTGATAGCATTAAGGGTATTATAATTATTGCAATGACATAGAATAAAATATTCTTTTAATTGCTCAGTAAATGTTTACTGTTTCTGGGTAGCTGTCAGAGAGAAAGAAGTGATTTTCCTTGGAATAATGAGCTGAACTGAAGACAAGGTAGGAGAGACTTCTCTTTGTTCTGCTGAGCAGCAAAGAGAAAAATATCTGCGCTGGGATTTGTGCCTCGTCTTCCAGCAGTTCTGAAGGAATGAGTGACAGCCCAGCACTCTGGCGTGTCTGGGATCAGCGGAGAGAAGCGGACAGCTCAGAGCCCTCTGAATTTCCAGGGTGGGCGTCTTCCCCTAAGGGACAGGTTGTGCTTGTGTGGCCACAGCCGGCGCTGACGGTGTCAGCTCCTGTTTTACACAGCCAGGGCTCTCCTGTGTGCCCAGGGATGCTCATTTTCCCCCTAAACTCCTTCTCCACGTGTCTGATCCTGGGTCCCTTTTGGCAGACATCCCAGACCTGCTGCAGGGGTGCCTCCCCGTGCTGCTAAGATTTCTCCTTTCACCAGAAACTTGTCAACCCTCCTCCCCTTCCTTCCCTTTGCCCTCGGCTCTCTCTCGCAGGGCTGGGACTCCGCAGGCGTCTCCTCTAATTGTGTTCAGCGTGTGGCAGGTGGAATGAGATGAAACTCCCACGCTACGCCTCGGATGGCTCCCTAATTATTTCTACGTCTTTAGCATGTCAAATTATCTAAGGGGGGATCATTCTGGAGACATTTCCCTGCAGGAAAGCCACCTGTGCCCCAGGAGGACTGGGAAACAACTGCAGGGAGCAGAGAAAATGCCTGGAATATCTGGGGTAGATGATGGGCTGGCATTGCTGCTGCTCAGAGCAGGACACTGGCCACTTCTCGGCTTAAATTAAATTAGCCCAGAAATTTCAGCAGTAAATGATAATTAATTCTCCTCCATCAGTTTGTTATGCAAAAGGCTTGGATGCTGTCAGCTGCAGGTTGGTGGGGCTGGATGCACACTGGAATCAACTTTCCTCGACAAAATCTGATTAGTTTACTGTAATTGGATAATGGGTTAAGGGGAACGGAAGGGAGGTGAGGAGATGTTTTCTTTTCTGGCTGACCTGTAGCAGCACCTCTGAAGCTGTTTACTGAAGACTTGCCTGTAAAATTCCCTCCAGAGTCAGTGAGAAATCCCAAAATGTGGGCTCATCCTGATCCCACGGGAAATTTATGTCGTGGATACCCAAAAGCATTCCGGGGAGTTCTGTGGATAGGTCCAGGTCCAGGATCTGGACAGAGGCAGCAAGGAACACTCCAGTCTGGAATGTGATAAACTGGAAAAGTTGTTAAACAAAATAATGTCATATGGCTGGAGGGAAATGGAAATGGAAAAAGCCCTTTGATTTCTTAGCAGCTGATTAATTTATACCCCATAGCATGGAAATGAAAGGCAGGAGGATGAGTGGGAGCTTGGCTCGTTCCTGTGAGTGGGACCTGTCTTTTCACTGGGTCAGAGAAGCAGCACTCAGGCAGAGGAGCTGAAAGCAGAGCTCGTGTGTTTGTGTTGAGCCACAGGGAGTTAGTGAGTTATAGAAAACAAAGGTTGGTGTCAGCTCATAGATTGAGGAATGTGACTCATGGCTGGAGAAAACAAGCCCAGTTATCTGGGGTCTGGTTTACTCCCGGTGAAACCAACGGGAAAAGCAGCCAGAAAGAGGAGAAAAAAGGCAAACAGAGCCCCTGAGGATCGAGCTGCTGTTGTGGAGTTGTTTCCACACTCAGACCCAGGGATGAAAGGCCACAGCCGGGCTGATATGGGCTGAGCTCCCTCCAAAGCAGCTGAGGCCATGAACCTGTTACTGCTCAATACGCACGTACCAGCACATTATAAACCCATCACGAGAGGTTTTTACCAGTTTAATTTTATCCCATTTGTGATGAATACTTGAAATAGAAGGAGAGAAAATGCGGAGAGCCAATGGAGCTGTGTGCAGTGCAGAGACAGATCATGCAGGTTCCTATCGAACCATGGCCGGAGCAGCCAGTTCAGCTTTCCAAAGCCTTTCAATCCCTACAAAGTGATAAAAGAAATGGGCAGAAAAAGCAGCAAACCAGAGGTGGCAGGAATGAATTGGAGCGGTGAATGCAGCACATCAAGGGCTGTATCTCACACTTCATTAGTGAGTGACCATGGATAAAACCTCTGATGTGCCTCAGTGGGATGCTAAGCTGTGCTAATGAACCAGGTTTTCGGGAAGGATCTAATGAAATGTTTGGAGAATCAGTTTTGCAAGGTACTGGGTAGGGCTAGGTCTTTTGATTTCTTCTCCAGGCTTTTATCTGAGTGTGCAGTTGCTCCATATAATCCCAGAATGGTTTGGTGGGAAGTACCTTAAAGTTTATCTTGTCCCACCCCCTGCCATGGGCAAGGACACCTTTCACTATCCCAGGTTGCTCCAGGCTCTGTCCAGCCTGGCGTTGAGCACTTCCAGGATGGGGAATACTGTGGGTGTGGAGAGAACAGAACACCTGGACATTGCCCGTCCCTGGTGTTGTCACCTCTGAGGCCAGAACAAGCAGATTCTGGCCCACAAAAAGCCATGCACTCCCATTTTTACCCCTGCTCTGATTCCCCTCGAATTGAAATGGGGTGGAAAAATGAACCTCTCGAGCTCTCTCCTGCTTTCTTTCAGACGGAAATCATCAGGAAGCGGCTGAACAAGGACATTCCCCACCACCCTGTCATCATGCTCAACTTCTGCCCTGACCTGAGGACCGTGCAGCCAGGCCTCCGGAAAGCCCAGGGAGAGTTTATCTTCCTGATAGACCGCAGCAGGAGCATGAGTGGTGTGAACATCAACCGTGCCAAGGTACCTGCGGGAGGGGAAGCACCTGCCTGTCAGCAGGGATGAATGAGAGAGAGCAGTGGGGGTGCTGAGAGCAGAAGTGTTCATTATCAGGGACTGGGGGGTAATTATGTGCTGTGTTTTAGTCATCTCAGACATGGTGCTTGTTTGGTACCTGCAACGAAGGTGACTCTCCCCCGTTCTCTTCCCCTTCTTCCTATTAGCACATAAAATGCAAAATTATTTTCTTTCCTCTCTTGCTGGCATGTTTTGTGCATCCCTTTTCCACTTCTCCCTGTCTCCAGGAGGGCTTTGGGTGATGGCTGCTTAGGGGGAAACCTCCAGGGAGCTCCGAGGGCAGCGATGTGCTGACCATGCATTAGGAGAGGTTTTGCTGATGGGCACCTCTGTGCACCCACAGCAATGATTTAAACATGAGACATCCCTTTTCCAAACACAAATGAGCACCAGCAGCCTGGTAGATGGTTATGGGAGTTGTGTCGAGACCTCTGGATAAAAAAATAGCATTGTCAGGGTATTTTGTGGGTCTGAGGTTCCCCTGTCAGATGTGGCTCTTCCCCAGCGCCAGCCCCGGTGCAGGACCCTGCACTTGGTCTGTTGAAGCTCCTGAGATTCCCACGCACCCACTCCTGAGCTTGTCCATCTTCTAGCACATCTCCTTTCCCATCTGTCTCCAGTTTCCATGGGAACTGCTGAAGGACAGACACCTTCAGCAACAAGGATTGGGATGCTGGGGAGCCTGCGGACGGCTGCAGCACATCCCCTGGGATAGGGAGGCCGTTCCCAAGGGGAACAGGATATCTCTGGGGTTGTACCCCCTTCCCCCAGCACCTTTAGGAGCCTGGGAATCTTGTCCCAGGGTGGATTTTTGCTTTCCAACTCACAGCATGGCTGGGTTTGGGCACCACAGTCTCTGCAGCCCGTGTGGAGGCAGGATTGTCCCCTGGGGGTGGGGACCTGGACAATCAGAGCCCTTCTCTGAGAGGTCCTAAAATGGAAACCCCATCACAGGAGGGCTGTAGAAACAGGGAAAAGGCTGTTCCCCTTCAGGAAAAAATATTTTGAGGGAGATAGGGGAGATTTTGGAGGAGATACCTCAAGGAAGAAATCCACTGTCCCTCTTTTGAGTGTCTTGTCCTTGTTTGTCACTCGCAGACAGCAGGGACCTCACAGCAGGGGCTGTTCTGAGAGGATTTGGGTGGGGTTTGCTTGGTGGAACCCTCTGCATGATCCTCAGCTGGCTGGATGCATGGCATGACAGGGCTTGGAGCTGTGCAGCCTCAGGATGCACTCAGGGATGGGATGGAAGAGCCCATGTGGAGCAGGGAGGGCACCCGTCCAAAGCAGCTGGAGTGGAAAATTCAGGGATTTAAATTTCCTGCAGCCAGTTCCTTTCCCACCCTGATGCAGCCAGGGAGAAGAGCCAGGCTGTGATGGTGCTTGCTGGCAAAACTGCACTAATAACTGGGAATTGACTTTTCTGGAAGCAAGCATCCCTCCGTATTGAGTTGCCATATAGCTATTGAGTGCAACAGGATCAAGATCAATATTTACCATAAGAAGCAATAAATCTTTCTGCTTGCTGAAACAGCAAGCAGGCATCAGTTGCCCATTTTGGGAAGTGCTTTAAGAGAAATATTTGGAAATTTGTATTTTTTCCCTTGTAATGAGTTCCAAGATGGGATGTCAGCTTTGAGATCTGGAAGAGCCAGCATCCCAGGAGCCATCTGGGAGCAGTGGTATAAATATATCCTCGTAGGTTTGAGGTAACAGCTTGGATTCAAGTACTCCAGAGCCTGTGAAAGGGCAGCCCTGTTCCTGTACATTATTCCACTGATTTTCAGTGCTCCAGCTCTGCCTTGTTGCTGAGTCTTACAGGCTTTGGGAGCTGGATTGACCTGGCACCACATCCCTGCTGGTACCAGGCAGGGGGTTCGCTGTGTCCCTCTGTGGTCACTCAGTCTTTGCCACTGGTAGGCCAGCTCAAGGAAGCTGTTCTTGCTGGTTTGACCTTGGCAGCTCCTCCAGGGGCCGGCTGGAGGCTTTCTGCTGCCCTCGGCAGACTGGCAGGAGTCTGCCTCGATCAGCATTTAAATAGAACTGAGCTGCTCCTGAGCACTTTGCTTTACATTTTGCTTTAAATAAACACTTTGCTTTAAATGGGCCTCCTCTCCTACCACATAATTGCTCCTACAAGCTCAAGAGCTCCTTGGGCAGCTCTTGCCCGGTTGCTGCGATCACAAGCTCCATCCTGGACTTGTCCACGACATCACTGTGACAATTCAAGTTGCTCTTGCCTTATGTAAAGCCCAGGAATAGGCACGTTAGATAACCACCTCTGGTAAAGAAAATAGCTTAAAACTGTCGTCTCCCAGTTATTTTAATTGAAGCCAGCTATGAATACAAGAGAATTGGGGATGGGGGAGGCTTTTCCTTTTGTGTAACTTTAAGCTGTTTGTTTATTTTCTGCAAGTTTAGGCATTGAGATGCATTGCGTGTCGCACTTCTCAATTTCACACTCTGCTTCTCACCCACCAGCTCTGTGCTGCAGCACTGTGTTGCCAGCACAAATGGAAGCCCTTAAAAACAAACAGAAAAATTTGTTCAGCTCTTTGTTGTCTTTTTTTTTTTTCCAAAGGCTCCCCATTTTCCTCACTGCTTCGGGTCCCAAATAACATTAGGGGACTTCGAAAAGAGCAGGGTCATATGGAGGCATGGGAAAGAAGCAGTTGGTTTGTTGTCAGATGAAGGTGGGAATAAGGTGGGATGGCTCTGGGCAGAGCTTTTACTGGTGACGTTGGGGCAGCCAGGGAGAGTCCAAGTGTGCTGACGTCTGTTTGCTTTCCACCCCTAAGGATGCCCTGTTGGTCATTCTCAAGAGCCTGATGCCAGCGTGTCTCTTCAACGTCATTGGCTTTGGATCCACCTTCAAGACCCTCTTTCCTGCCAGTCAGGCCTATTGTGAGGTGAGTGAGCCCACAGTCCACAGAATCACAGACTGGTTTGTGTGGGGAGGGATCTTAAATGCCATGGGCAGGGACACCTTCCACTATCCCAAGGTGCTCCAAGCCTGGTCCAACCTGGCCTCGGACACTTGCAGGGATGGGACAGCCACAGCTTCTCTGGGCAACCTGTGCCAGGGCCTCACCACCCTTATAGTAAATAATTTCCTTCTAATACCAAATCTAAACCTGCCCTTTTTTAGCTTAAAGCTAATCTCCCTTGTCCTGTCAGTCCAGACCCTTGTCCAAAGTCCTTCTCCAGCTCTCTTGGAGCCCCTAAGGCACTGGAAGGAGCTTTAAGGTCTCCCCAGAGCCTTCCCTTCTCCAGGATGAACAACCTCAACTCCCTCAGCCTCTCCTGTGGTGCTCCTTGGTGCTTGGAGAGTGCTGGTGCTGATGATTCTGCTGCTCCTTTGGGCAGGAGAGCCTGGCCATCGCCTGCCAGAGCATCAGGAAGATCCGGGCTGATATGGGCAGCACCAACCTCTTATCCCCCCTGAAGTGGCTCATCCGCCAGCCCATCCACAGGGGCCACCCCCGGCTGCTCTTCCTGCTCACCGGTGGGGCCATCAGCAACCCCGGGAAGGTTCTGGAGCTGCTGCGGGACCACTCCTGCTCCACCAGGTACGGAAGGCAGCTGGGCTCACCCCTGCGGGGCCAGAAACCCGGCACGGGCTGGGATGTGCCTCTCCTTGAGCACAGCTCCATCTCACAGACGTCCCCACTTCAGAGACAGAGGCAGGAGAGATTGCTGCTATGAGCCATGGGAGAACCTCAAAGGGTTTGGAACGGATCCCAGAAGTTCAGATGCTTTTTAAACAATCAAAAGCAGGATAATTGAGCTGACAACTTCACAGCTCTCGGCTGATGCTTCCTGCTAGGAGAGATTGACACGCCAACAATCTTCCTTGCTTTTTTTTTTTTTTTTCAATTTTTTTTTTAAAGCACATCTGGGGCTGGCCCCAGCTGCTTCCAGGATGGGGCTGTGCAGAACTGAATATGCTGAAAGGGAGCAATGTAAAAAGCAGCTAATTTCTGCACGAGCTCCCAGCCTGGCTCCCCAGCTCTGATCACAGGCTGTTCTGGTTTCTCCTCTGCCTCTTTAAGGGGCACAAAACATGAGAAAAATGTAAGAAATCCTTATTTCTCTTCCATCTCTCAGACTTCAGGGCTTACCAGGGAAGCTGCTCTGTGGGTTTGTAACTGCACAGAGGTCTGATTGCTTCCCAGTGCAGAGGGCATCCCACCATCCCACCCCTCGCTGTTACGGAGCTGTAGGGGAGGGCTAAATGCAATCAGAGCTGGAGCGTGGTCTCGCGTGACCCTGGAAGGGAGAGTCCTGGGCATGGCCCATCTTAAAAGAAGATCAGAGCCTTATTTAAGAGGAGTGTGAGGCTGGCCTAGGATTTGCAGCCAGCTGGGGATTAAAAGCCTCCAAGAGAAAAGCCCCTTGTGCAGATGCAGTCTGCTGCTGAAGATGCTTTCTCAGCAATCCACTGCTCTGCCCAAATGCTGTATCCCACCCATTCCCATCCTCCTGGCTTCTTGGCACATCCATTCCCACTTAGCACTGCCCTCCCTGCCTGGGCTCTAGCTCCACTTCCAGCCTTCAGCCCAAACCAAATCCTGATTCTCAGAGCTGGGAGTCAGGGGAGCAGCCTCGCCTGGCTTGATCCTCCTTCCTTGAGAAAACGTTTATTTTCATTGCAAGCAGAGATAATTACTGGGTATTTAGTGCTATTGACCACAGCCAGCAGGGAAAAGAGCTGAACTGAGAGCAAAGAAGCTTGTTTGTGTTTGCAGAGGAGGGGAAGGCTGGAGGTCCTGCTGGGAACCCCTGAGTGTCACTGCTGAAGGCTGGTCTTTGGGGAAGGGGTTTGGGGTCTGCTGAGAGAAGGGGGCTGGCAGTTCATAGAACCCCTGGATGGTTTGGATTGGATTGGAAGGGACCTTAAAGCTCATCTCATTCCACCCCCCTCCGTGGGCAGGGGCTCCTTCCACTATCCCAGGTGGCTCCAAGGCTGGTCCAGCCTGGCCTTGGACACTCTCAGGGATCCAGGGGCAATCACAGCTTCTCTGGGCACCCTGTGCCAGGCCCTCCCCACCTTCACAGGGAAGAATTCCTTCCCAATATCCCATCTAACCCTGCTCCCTGTCAGTGGGATGCCATTCCTCCTTGTCTTGCCACTCTGTGACCATGTCCAAAGTCCTTCTCCAGCTCTCTTGGAGCCCCTTTAGGCACTGGGAGGTTCCCAGCTCTCCTGCCAGCCACCTAAAAGAGGGGCTGCTTTATTCCTCTGGACATAGCAGTGGGATAAAGCCAGAGGGAGTTTCTGCCTGAAGGAGGGTGTGAGCTACATGGGGCTGGGGGGTGGCTTTTCCTTTGGATCCTGATTCTCCCTGTCCCTCTGCAGGTGCTACAGCTTCGGCATCGAGCCAAACGCCTGCAGGAGGCTGGTCCGGGGTCTGGCTGCCGTGTCCAGGGGCATCTCCGAGTTCCTGGCGGAGGGCGAGAGGCTGCAGCCCAAGGTACAGCCCCCACTCCCCCGTGGGGCTCTAACGATGCTCTGGTTCAGCGAGGGGGAGGCCACGGCTCCCAGCGGGTTCATTCCCCATCCTGGCCCTGCCTTCCCAACTCCCGCTCGCAGCAGGTGGGGAGGGGGTGAGAGAGCATCTCCATGTCCGGCCGTCGG
Source organism: Pachycephala philippinensis (assembly GCA_013397055.1). Lineage (NCBI taxonomy): Eukaryota > Metazoa > Chordata > Aves > Passeriformes > Pachycephala > Pachycephala philippinensis. The sequence goes on from VWZT01005478.1 coordinate 63,714, forward strand.
GGGAGTGGGAGGGTGTGCTTCCCTCCGCCGGGAGCTGGGGGGCCGCGATAGCCGCCATGCAGCAGCTCTGCCTTCAAAGGCAGCTCTGCCTCAGACACGGCGAGGGCAGAGGGACCGGCATCAAAGCAGCCAATTAGTTTTGAAGTCGGGCTCAGCCCTGGCATTGCTCAGGCGAGAAGGACTCGGGGTTGGAGCGGGAGGAATGCGCGGTGATGGCTTGGCTTATTAAGCTGACTTTAAAGCCTCTCCATTCCCTCTCTCCCCATGAAGAGTAAAACTGTGTGCTTCAAATCCGGCGTAGGGATGGCTCTGTCCCCTGGTGAACGCACAGAGCCCAGCCTGTCACCTGCTGCATGACTAAACCCAGAGAGAATTGGGTCTTTAGCTCCTAAATATCTCCAAAAAGCCAGCTCCTATCTTCTTGATCTCACAAGGAGGAGTTCGGCAACTCCCCCCTCTGCAGAAGCCTGGAGCACACGAAAACCTCTCTAAGACAGAACAGCATCAACATTTCTGATGTAAATTAAAAGCAAAGACAGTGAAGAGAGAGGTTTTTAATAAGAGCTATTAATAAGAGCTTTGCAGGCTGTGCAGCTCGGTGCCTTCAGCAGTCTGAGGCGTCAATTAATGGCCTTATAAAACACAGCCTGGTGTGTCTTCCCGAGCCTGTGAAAAAGCAGGGAACAATAGGGAACATTTGAGCTGTTCTGTCTCTAAATTCGGTGTTCAGCTCCCTTGGCGTGCAGGGAAGCTCGTGTAGATGGCTCCCTGGGAGGTTTGTCCATGAGGTATTCACGGATATTGGTCTTCTCCACATGTGGAACTGGCAGAGCATTGCTGATCTCTGGCAGTGGCTTGTGCCAGCAACGAGCTGTTCCAAAGATATCAGTGTGTGAGTGCTGGGCTTGGGACAAGGGCTGGGGCTCAGACCAGTGAAGGCTGACAGCTTTTCCTGCGTGCTGGAGGGGAGCAGGGGATGCTGCCTCCCATCAGAGCAAGATCCCTCTGGCCACAAGCTCCCACCTTGCTCTGGGCTGGCAGCGTGTGTGAGATCAGCCCTGTGCTCCATCACTCTCTGCTCTTGGGAAAAAATCATGGAATCATAGAGTCATTTCGGTTGGAAAAGACCTATAGGATTGTAAAGTCCAGCCATTAACCCAGCTCTGCCAAGTATAAGTGTGCCAAGGAGATGGAGGTGCTGGGATGGGCGTCCGAGTAGACTAGGAGGAAGCAGACTGTCAGGAGAGGGTAGGAATCAGCCGATGGGTTTGTTTGAGGGAATGTTCCTCTTCCCTGCAGCATGTGCCACGTGCACCATGGTTCACCCTGTGTCCAGCTGGTGTTGAACCTCTCCCCCCCGCCCTTTGCAGATGGTCAGGTCACTGAAGAAGGCGATGGCGCCGGTCCTGAGCGACGTGTCCGTGGAGTGGGTCTTTCCTGAGAGCACTGAGGTGCTGGTGTCCCCTGCCAGCACCAGCTGCCTGTTCCCTGGTGACCGCCTGGTCAGCTACAGCGTCATCTGCGACACCTCCCCGTACCTCTCCAACCCCAGATCTGTGAGTCCGAGGGGCTGTCCTGGGAGCAGGGGGTGTTGGGGGTGTACATGAGGGTCTCGGCTCTGTGCATGGTCAGGAGGTGTCTCCTGCAATCCAACTCTGTCCTTAAGGGAGATGATGGGTGGGAGTTTGGGGGGAAATAGTGGATAAGGGTGCTGGTGCAGCGTGTCTCGGCTGGGAGCCATGGACGAATGCGGTGGTGGGACCTGTTCCCTCTCTGTGCTTCCCCCCAGGACAAGAGGCGGCGGTACAGCATGATGCATTCCCAGGAGTCGGGCAGCTCTGTTTTCTTTCACTCCCAGGAGGAGGGAGCAGGCTTGGAGAGCTGGAACCACTCCAGAGACTCGGAGGGCTCCTGCCCCGCCGAGCGCTCCCCCGACCACCTGGGCGTGGGCAGAGATCCCGGGGGAGAGTCGGACACGGACACGGGTCAGAGTTTCCTCTGTACATGTGGGGGGGTGATGCTGCTGTCTCTCTAATCAAGCTCCTGTCACTGCCCCCCCAATTTTTTTGCCTGATAAATATGTGTCTTCAGCTGCAAAGAGCTGGAGGAATTTGCGGGAGAGATGACAGATCTCCTGAGGCTTGAGCAAGTCTGTTTGGTTTGGATGTTTTATCCAAACCTGTCAGGAAATCAAGGGAAGCCCTGGTGAGCTGGGATCCCTGGAGATTTTCAAAGCAGCTTTAGCTTTGGCCACATAATTATTTACAAGCTTCCCAAGTGGTGTGAGGAGGAGTGGAGTGAGCAAATGGGTAGCTCTGCTAGACCATACCTGTACCTGCAAAGCAGCTTCCCAGTCGGGAGAGGGGGGGCATGGATCCAAAGCCCTGTCCCCAGGGTGTCACTCCTCTCCACCGTGGCTTGGCTGGGTGTTTGTGTCAGCAGCATGTGGCATAAAGCAGCTGGTTGCACCCCGGAGCTGGGGAAACCTCTGTTACTCATGGGATGTTCTTCCCTTTTATTCCAAGAGGAGCTGTGCTGTGCATCCCCTCAAACTTGTCAAAAGCAATGAGAAATCGTGTCTTTCCAAGGCAAATTTTAGTCTTGCTCTGACAGGAGCGTGTCTGCACTAATTAAATTTCATTAGTAAACCCTTTGTCTTCTCCAGGGAGGTTTGGGGAAATGCAGTCAGGCTTTTTTTGGCTGAAAACTCCTCAGACAAAACCTTCCCAACCTGCTCTCTTGACATCCCCAGCAATTTTGAGTGTTCCTATTTCCTTTTGTGGTTTCGTTGCTTTGCTTAAAACTTTGCGGAGCTGAGTGTGGCCCCCTGAGCTTTGGCAGCACCCCGGGGAGGGCTCCCTGCCTCCCACCGTGAGCCAAGGGGGGAGGTGCTGGCTGATCCCACTCCAGAGTGGAGCCTATCCTCTCTCCCACCGTTCAGGAATGGACGTGAAGGCTCTGTCCAGGAGACGGGCGTACAGCACCACCCAGATCTCCGAGCACGAGCCTCGCAGGAAGGCGCCCACAGCCAGCGATCCCGGCACAGCCCTGGTGAAAAACCCCCTCCGGAAAACCCACCTGCAGGACCTGCAGCAGGTCAGCCCCGAGCCCTGGCAGGTGGATTTCCAGGTAGGTGATCCCCCGAGAGGCTTTGCCTGCAGGTGGAAGGCAGCAAGGAGAAGCAGGAAAATATCAGGTAGATAAGAGCCTGAGGGAAAGGGCCTGACTCACACTAGTCCTAAAATATTGATATAGATAATAGATAGAGATATAGATAATAGATATAGCTCTGCAGCACATCCCAAACACTGGGGAAATGAGCCAAGCAGGGAGCAGAGTGCCATCCTGACAAGCCATAGCAGTCCCTCCCCATGGGAGCCTGCTTTTCCCTTCTCCCCTTCCCCTTAGTGGCCTGTGCTTCACCTTGCTGCTCCTCTGGTCCTTCATATCTCCCTACAATTTAGGATTCAAACTCTCCCCATGGCTGTGGCACTTCTGTGCCTGGCAGGGAAAAGGAATTCAGTGCCGAAGCAGATTCCCAGCTGGATCCACAGCTGAATGGAGCAGTGGGATGACATGTGAACCTGTGTGATGACACACCTGCTGAACAGGGTTATGTCCCCTGCCCGCAGCAGGTGGAATTAGGGAGGATTTTTCAGCTGATCTGTGGGAAGGATAGGGATAGTTTTCTGCCATCCTTGGCATTGCTGGGATGCTCTGCTCTGCAATCAGCATCTGCAGGGCTGGGAGGACCAGCAGCACTTGTGTTCCCATGGAAACTCGGAGCGGGATGTCAGGGACTTTCATTTCCCCTCTGCTGTGGGTTAGAGATCCTGGGTGAGGGGTGGGAGGGGAGATGAGGGGGCAAAGGGGAAGCAGGGCCAGGGCTCCACAGGGAGGGATGACCTCTGCCCTCAGGCTACAGCACTGAGGATGGTGAACAGCATCAGTGACCAAGAACAAGCAGGTTTTAGGGGTGCTGGCAACATTCCCTGTGTTGGGAAGGTCCCCAGAGCATACTCCTGCCCTCGGCATGCGGGCAGGGGTGGAACTGACTCCCTCCTGGAGGGCAGTAAATGGTTAACAGCATGCATCCTGCTCTTAATTAAATGCAGCCTGGTTTTGCTATCCCTCCTGCTGCCAGGGCTCCCAGCAGCTCTCCCAGCTCCCAGTCCTGCTGCCAGGGCTTGACATTTTCAGGGGTGTGAAGCCAAGCCCTCAGCTCATCTCCATGCCTGCTGTGCTGGAAAGGAAAGGTCAGCGCCAGCCATGGGCAGCTTAAACCCCCAGCTCCATTCCCAGCTGGCTTCCTCTGGCTAGGAGGAGAGCTTGGGCAGGAGAAGGAGCAAGTTTGGAATGGAAAGGGTCTAGCAGGATATGTCAATATTAGCTTGGTAAATCATTCCTGGAGCCACCTGGCTCCCAGCTTTGCTGGTGGTCTCAGAACAACAAAAATTAGGTGGTGGTGGAGGTCATATCCGTGTCTGTCACCCAGAGAAAGTATCCTTCCATCCACCACCTTCTACCACCTCTGCTCCTTGCTGGTGTTGTGCCAGGAATATAGAGTCTGTGTGTTTTAGATGGATCTTCCCACAGTCCTGGGGACAGGGATGAAACCCAGACCTTGCAGAGGGGAGCATCTGTGTGGGATGTGGCACAGAGGTGCTGAAGTGGGGGATCCATGTCTCCTGAAAGTAGAGAAACAGTCTGATTAAAAAAAAAAAAGATAAAAAGATAAAAATTCCTTTCTCCCATCCCCTGCGCCTCTCTCCTTTTGTTACTAAGCAACTGGTCCTTGATCTTCTGTCTCTCTTCTTTTCTTTGGCTCCCAAGTGAAGTCATTAAAATATCTGGAGGGATGAAACTCATATTTCACCTTCTGCATGTCTGGGGAAGGAGCCCCTGGGGCCAGGGTCCCTTAGGGACATCCCAGGATCTGGTGGAGGGCTTTGTCTGGGCACGGATCCCAGCCGGGGATGGGCAGAGGGAAAGACCTGTGTGATTGCATCCCTCCCTCGGGTCGGACAGGGAGCAGAGGGGATCAGAGGGGACAGAGCAGGTCCGTGCAGGGAGCAGAGGGGATCAGAGGGGACAGAGCAGGTCCGTGCAGGGAGCAGAGGGGATCAGAGGGGACAGAGCAGGTCCGTGCAGGGAGCAGAGGGGATCAGAGGGGACAGAGCAGGTCCGTGCAGGGAGCAGAGGGGATCAGAGGACACAGAGCAGGTCTGAGCAGAGTAGACAGGATCAGAGGGCGCAGAGCAGGTCCGTGCCGTTGGCTGCAGCCGGATCCAGCCCAAACATCTGCTCTGCCCTGCTCACAGCCCCTCCCAGCCGCCTCGCATGGCTCTGCCACCAGGATCCGTGGGGCAGGCGCCCGGCGCCCGGCCCTGCTCCAGCGCAGCTGCGTGTCCTTCTGCCACGACGCCAACTCCCCGGCACTGCTGGACGGGCTGCAGGAAGCCCCGGCAAGGGGCTTGGAAGCACCCGATGCCATCACGAGCCTGCGCTCCTCGTCGGACAGCCGGAGCCCCGGGGACCTGGGTAACTGGGAGAGGGGGAGGTACGGCCAGTCTCGCCTGTCTGTGCTGGGAATCGGAGGCGTTGCGTCGCGCTCCGTGCCACCGGGTGAAAATTGGGAAAGATTAATTATGGTTTTGTGGTGGCAGTGGGGAATTCATCTCTCAGGGAGGAGACTAATGATCCGCCTCTCCCCTCTCTGCAGAGTCTGCCCAGCATCCATCCCTCACCTTTGAGACGGAGACCTCCTCCGACTGGGAGCCCCAGGACCTGGATGTCGGCACTGCCTGCGGCTCCCCGCGCTCCCCCAGGACCCTCTGCAAGGCAGTGGTGAAGGGGCTGAAGAACAACGAGCCCGTGCAGTGGGAAGTCACCTTTGACATCCACCCTCTGTTCCGGGAGCGGGAGAGCCAGAAGGATGGAGACACAGACCTGTGGAGTGAGACTTTCCACCACCTGGCAGCCAAGTCGCTCATCCAGGACTTGGAGCAGCTCGCCGAGAGGGAGTGTGAAATCGAGCATGGTAATGCACAGCTGGCTGCAGGCAGACCCTGCCCAGCCTCAGGAAGGCTTTCCAGCAGTCTCAGCAGCCTCGGAGTGAAAACAAGAACTGCTGGTGGTGAAATATTAGGGAATGTCTCACATAGCTCCCAAATAACAGCCCCCTTCAGCTGCCTTGTGCTCTTTTGCTTCTGCAGCCTTGCTGCACGTGAACATTCCCAAGCTCGTGCTCCTTCCTGCTCCTCAGGAGCAGGAGGTGGACTTGGTGATCCTTGAGGGTCCCTTCTGACTCAGTATGTTCCATGATTCTGTGATTCCTCTGCTTCATGCACCAGGTAGCACGGTTATTTTTAAGGAGTTGGTCACCTGGAACTGGGAAGTGGCATCAAACTCCAGCAGCAGCCACATCACTGCCCTGGGCTGTATGTCCCTGGGCCGTGTCAGCCCTCTCCCCATGAAGTGCATCTGGGCTTGTAAAATAAGAGCAGTAGTAGAGCCCAGAGGGATACAGGGGTCCAGCCCCTGCTGGGCATGGATCCCCAAACATGGAGGTGGGGCTGGGAGCTGGATGTGAGGGGTGGGGAGCCCCTGGGGCCATGGACTCTGACCCTGCTGTCCCTCCCGTGGCAGGGTCCGGGCGGCGGTTCCAGCTCAGCGCTGTGCACACCAGCAAGGCCTGTAACGTCATCAGCAAGTACACGGCGTTCGTGCCCGTGGACCTGAGCACCAGCTCCTACCTGCCCACCCTGGTGCAGTACACCCACACAGGTAACGTGGGGCTGGCACACGTCCTGGCAGGGAATGTGTCACTGGGAAACCTCTCTCAGGGCAAACCCTATGAAGCCACGGCCCAGTTCGGCAGCAGACCCATACCCAAGGCCATGGCCAAGCTCTTGGTGGCAAGAACTCTAACTCTCCATGGCCGGGGAAAAGGTCTCCTCTGAGGTCTGGATGCCCAGAGATGACCATAGGATCACATCATGTTTTGGGTTGGAAGAGACCTTAAAGCTCATCCCATTCTACCCTCTGCCATGGGCAGAGACACCTTCCAGTATCCCAGGTTGCACCAAGTGCTGTCCAACCTGGCCTTGAACACTTCCAGGGATGGGGCAGCCACAGCTTCTCTGGGCACCCTGTGCCAGGGCCTCCCCACTCTCATATCAAAGAATTTATTTTCAATATCCCATCTAAACCTACACTCTTCCAGTTTGAAGCCATTCCGCTTGTCCTGTCACTCCAGTTCCTGACCAAGCTCATTCTGTGGTTTCATTGCCATCACACGTGTGCCAGTCCCTCTCTAACACTGGCCATTCCCTTCTCTCGTGCCAAGGGGCAACATCCAAGCAAGGCAACCAGAGGAAGCAGAGGAGCTCAGGAAACAGAAGGCATCGTGGCTGTTCCCCTGGACGTCCTCAGTCAGTGTGTGGCCAGAATGGAGACCACGGATTTTACAGCATGAGTAAGATTCCTCGGGGTTTTATCTTCTTCCTGGTGTTAGAGATCTCATGGTTTGGGACATCTTCTCTGGTCTTTTGAAATTCTGCCTTCCCCTTTGCATACGGTGCTCACCAGACGCGTGTCAGGCTGGGGCTCATCTCCTTAAGTGGTGAGGAAGCTCCAATTTCCCCCGAAACCCTGAAATCGCAGGTTGTGCTGCTGACAATGCTCAGAAGTTAATTGGCAGCCGTGCCGCGGATAACATGAAGGATGAAACGGGTGTAATTAGAGGCAGGGGGGATGTGACACACTCACTTGTCACCAAATCCTCCGCTAATGAAGACGAGCTGGATCGGACCTTGTCTGGCACTGTCAGAGCTGCAGCTGAATTAACAGAGCCCCGAAGAGGCTCATTAACCCCTTCGTGCCGTGGGAGGGAAGGTGCTGGTTGTGGCTGGGTGCTGTTGCTGATGTGGTTCCTCGGTTGCAGATGCTGAGGAGAGCAGCCCCTCACCCTCCAGCACCCCGTCTTCCTCTGCCTGGGAGCGCTGCCGTGTCCCTGAAGGTATGGAAAGAGCTGCTGGCACTCGGTGCAGCTGCATCGAGTCCGTGGTTTGGGCTTCTGCTGAGTTTTGGAGAATTTTAAAAAGATTCATGACCTAAAATTAGGCTTGTGAGCACAGGGCCTGACTCATTCTGAGGTGCAAAGGATGGAGCCTGATGTGGCTGTTGGTGTAAATCTCCCCCAGGTTCATTTTTTAGAGGTGTGGGAATTTTATTATCCATGTAGGAAAAACAAGGCAAGGGGAGAGGAAGGGTTTTGCCAAAGATTCAGCAGCTGAACAAGCCACCTCATGTCCCAGAACCTTGACTCTGCTCCCTTTTGCTCCCCTGCAGCACCTTGTTTTACCCCCAGCACTGTGTTTCTCCCCAGGGCCTCTCCAGAGCCTGTCTGCTTCCTCTGCACAAGCCCAAAAATCCATTGAGAGGCTCTTTTCTGCCAGGTAGGAGCCAGCTCGACCTTCCTCTGACCTCAGCAGGTTTCACCTGCTTGGGTCTGATGTGAACACAAGCCAGGGGGACAGGAGGGACCCCAGGGACAGCGGCTGGAGCTGGGACCAAGCGTGGTGCCAGTGTCTGGGGAGCAGGGGTGGTTTTGGGGGGAGGGTGGGTGTCAGGATGAGCACAGAGGTCACGGACACCTTTTCATCCTCTCACAGGCTGACCCTCAATAAAACCAGGCTGCTGGTTCGAGCTGCCAAAGGCTTCATGAGTAAATCTCCAAGCAGAGGGAGCGAAGCTGGCTCTGAGGGCGACAGTGAGAGCATGGACTACCTTCCCCTGGTGAGCAGCTCCTCCCTGGGTCCTGTTGGGGTTGTGTGGTCACTGGAGAGGAGCAGAGGAGGATCCCCCCGGATCTTCTTCCTGCTGTCTCTGACAACCATGTCCAGTGACCTGCTCCGAGATGGAGAGCTGTTCCATCCATCCATGCCTTTTTCCTGAGCTACCCACAAGTGGTTGGTGTGCCAGAGCTTCCCTTTGTGCCTGCCATCCCTTGCAGGTGTCCCTGCAGCTGGCCTGCGGTGCCTTTCTCCTGAATTCAGCCTTCTGCGACGCCGTCAACATCCCCATGGAGAAGCTGAAGTGGACATCGCCCTTCGCCTGCCACCGCCTGTCCCTCAGCCCCTCCGGCTCCTACAGCACCAAGAGGAACAGTCCCTCCTCGGAGCACCAAACCCCGAACTCCAGCCAGCAGCTCCTGGTCCCCAGTGGGCAGGGGAAGGGTCCCGGCACTGGGGACGTCGCTCGGGGAGCGGTGCTGGAGGACAGCGGCCGCCCCCGGCACTTGTCGGGCAGCGCGGCTGAGAGCGTCTGCAGAGCCCTGAAAGCCGAGCGGGAGCTGTCCCCCCCGGCCATCACCATCCGCCGCTTCTCCTCCCCGGCCGAGTGCCGGCCCGGCAGCGCCCGGGGCTGGGGCACCGACGGCTCCGAGGTCCAGGCTTTGCTCTCCGACGTGGAGCTGCAGCAGCAGACCGAGCCCGAGGGGATGCTGTGGGCCACAGCCGTGGCCCTGGCGTGGCTGGAGCACAGCTCGGCTTCCTACTTCATCGAGTGGGAGCTGGTGGCTGCCAAAGCGAGCCTGTGGCTGAGCGGGCAGGACTTCCCGGAGGGATCCAGCCTGGCCACGGTGAAAGCCGCAGCCCAGCAGCTCTTTGTGCTGCTCCGTCACTGGGATGAAAACCTGGAGTTCAACCTGCTGTGCTACAACCCAGGCAGTGTGTAGAGAGGAGGAGGAGGGAGGCTCGGGCGGATTAGTGAGGGCACAGGAGCAGGGATCCATCCTTAAGGAAATGCCTCCAAGGAGCTCAACTCCTCTGCTGCAGGGATGCATGTGTTTATTAGAGCAAACGCTGCAAACGGAGCAGCCTGGGCAGAATCCTGCACTCAGCAGTCAGGATTTTGCCCTGGGAGGGAACCTACCACTGCCTGCAGTAGATGCACTTTATTTTCAACTGGAGCAGCACTTCCAGCTACAGCAGTTCCCTCTGATCCTGGTTTCTTCTGGTGCCCAGCCCGGTTTCCAGAGCAGATCTAGTGGCCTGCTCCACTTGCCCTGTCCTTGCTTATATGCCTCTTCCCAGCCCTGAATCACTGCCAAGCCCCGCTGCAGCCCCTCAGCCCCGACTCCCTGCTTTCCTGAGGCTCCTGCCTGGCTCCTGCCATCTCAGATGGCTTTCAGAGAAGGCAAAGGTCTGGCAACATGCTCATCTCATGGATCAGAGAAAGGGAATCTGGGCTGGGAATGACCATGTGAAGAGCAGCCCCACTGTCACAGCCAGGAGGATCGAGCCCGCCACGCATGAACAAGCCAGGCCAGTTGGAGGCTGGGACCAAACCCCATCACATCCACACGGTGCTGGGCTCCCTCAGCCCCTCTGCAATCCCAGAAGGCGTTTGTGAGATCCCTTGCAGCCAATGTGTGCCTTTGGAGCTTCACAGGCAGAGCCAGGGCGCCCGGGAGTGAAGGATCAAGTGCCTCCGGAGGGAGTTGCACGGCAGTCTCCAGCGATGCCCGTGGAGCCCATCCAGAACCTGCTGCCTTTCGCTCCCTCCCGTGGCATGTAGCAGCCTTGCCCTGTCCCAGCTTCTGTCTCGTGTCTGTGTGTCTGGGGGTGAGACAGGAGGGAAACCAGTGCTGGGGACCATGAGCACCCCTCTGGTCTCTGCTCTGGTGTCACCTCTCCAAGGTCCCCAGGACCAGGAGCACCCCTATGGTCTCTGCTCTTAATGTCACCTCTCTGGGGTCCTCAGGATCATCCTTCTGGTCTCTGCTCTCAGTGTCACCTCTCTGGGGTCCCCAGGATCATCCTTCTGGTCTCTGCTCTGGTTTCACCTCCCTCGGGTCGCCAGGAGCTTCCCTCTGGTCTCTGCTCTCAGTGTCAGCTCTCCAGGTTCTGCAGAACCTCGAGCATCCCTCCAGTCTCTGCTTTGATGTCACTTCTCTGAGGTCCCCAGAACCGTGGGTATCCCTCTGGTCTTTGATTTGGTGCCACCTCTCCAGAGTCCCCAGGACCACAAACATCCCTCTGGTCTCTGCTCTGGTGTCACCTGTCCGGGTCCCCAGTGTGGCCGTGCTCGGTGGTGCTGCAGCTGCTGCAGGTTTGCCGGCCGGGTGCCTCGGTGCAGTCGTGCTCTGTGTTGTTGCAGAAGTGTTGTTGTCCCAGTAAATCCCAGCCTGCTCTACTTTCCGGTGTGAGTCCTTTGTTTTGGGGTGGGTTCTTGGTGGGTTTCCCCGGGGCCACCCCGGCTGGCTGGAGCATTGTGTGGCTGTTCAGTAAAATACCCCCCAAAAACCCCCATCATAATTTAGGGTGTGAGTTTAGGTCTGGGTTTAGAGGGGATAAGGAGCTTCCTTCAGGTTTTGGGGAGTTTTGTTTTGCAAACCCTGGATTGCACAGCATTTGGTAAGCTGATGGATCCAGGATTTTAAAAACCAGGGGAAATTTGGTTTAATTATTCTCTGAGGCAGAGATGGAGCTGAGAAATCCTTCTGCTGTCTTACTCTCAACAATTTCACCTGTCACCTCAGTCTGTGCAAGGAAGCAGAAATCCTGCCTTCATCCCACACCTTCTTTAATTAGTGTTGTGATTACAGGTGTTAATAAAGCAGCCATTGTGTTTTCCAATCCAAAGCAGGACGTAGGAACTCTGCCATCCATTTTTTCCCCCTTGGCAAGCAAGGACCCCTCTGATGCCCTCCTGCTTTTAGTGACCTCTGTATATATACCCATATCACAAAAAATATCACTTCTGGCCCCATTTCCTCCCTCCGGACTCCATCTCCGGGGATGGAGCGGGTCTCCAAGAAGGGGGGATTGTGTCTCCAGCCCCAGCACCTCCGGAGGCCCCCTCAGCACCCTCTTTGCATCCAAGGGGATTTTCACCCCGTTAACTCATCTCCTTAAGGAAGGGCGCTCTGGTGCTGTTGCCGGGGTGACCGCAAGTGCCTTATTAAGAGAAATTAGTTTGAATACAGTTGTCAGCTGTGGCTTAATAAATAATCCCCTTTATGCTGTGTAAATAAATATTTGCACGCAGCGTCTGCACGGGGAGGGAGCGATTTCCCAGCCAAGGGGCGTTTTGGGGAGATAACCGGCCAAATTGGGGTTATGGCGGGACCCCGCAGAGACCCCTCCGTGTCCCCCCCTGCCCCGACACACCCGCGGTAGGGAGATTTTGCTGCCCAACTTCCCTCCTGCCAGGGCCGCGGCTCCTCCTCCGCAGGGGCTCATTAGCCGGGAACCGGAGGAGCCTTTTCGTGCTTTGAAGGGTTATGAAACCTGAGGGAGAGGGGGAGGACGGGAGAGCTTAAAAAAGAGCCGTCGTGTCCCCCCCCGCCCCACAACCCAGCCATCGCCTGCCGAAGGAAAAGGGCTGGCAGCCGTTCCAGCACAGATTGCGCCTCTGCCCCCGTCCCCCGCCAACCCGCCGCCGACGGGCGATGCCGCGGGGTGGAGAACTTTGCTAGAAAACGAGGTTTTTAACAGAATTTGCCGTGTCTGGTGTGCGTGTGCCCCAGTGCTGTGAGGAGGCTGGGGGGCAGAGGCCACGCTGCAGCCGCAACCCCCCGGGAGCACCCGCAGCGATCCAGGGGCTGCTCCTGGTGCTTTTAGCTCCCGATCTCTCCAGATTAATGCAGCGTCTACCTGCGATGCTGGGGAGGGGGTCTGAGCCCACCAAACAAACCCTGACCCCCAAAACCTGAACCGGGGAGCAGCGTGGAGTCGTCTTGTGTTAACTACAAAATCGTTTTGCTTCGGGCGTGTTCTTGCCTTTGATTTTCCCCACGCCAGGACCCCGGCAGTGCCGTGGGGGATGCAGCCGCTTGGTGCCGTGGGCTCCATCACTCCTGAAATAGAGCTCAGGGGCAGCTTTTGGGTGTCGGAGGCATCTGAGTGAAGTCATGTGGATGTTATGCAAGACTTGATGATAGGTTGTAAACAGCTATTAAAGTGATTGACAGGCCCAGGACGAAGTTTTGAGGGGGGGGAAGAAAGGGGAAAGATGAGTAATAATGATTAAAATAATTATCAAATCGAGACGTTCTTTAAATTAGGGGAAAGTTTGGTGAGGAGGGAGGAAGATGGGGTTGGGAGGATGGAGCAGATACTGAGCACATAAAGTTTGGAAAGGAGGGTTTTTCTTCCTCAAAACCAGCTAAAAAAGCAGTTTCAGCAGAAATTCGGCAGATTTGGGTTCACTGAGTGCCACTGGGCGCTGGCACCCCCAAAACCCAAGGGCTGAGCAGCCCAAGGAGAGCAGCCCCGAGTTAATTAGGAGAAACAAGCAGATTATGGGGAAGACAGCTTCTATTTATACATAAATACTCCAGTAATCAGCAGTGAAGAGCAAGGGAAATCCAATAGAAATATGTGACTGTTTAAGAAGCTTTTTGAGCAAAACGTTACACAATCAGTTGCATTTGCCTGGGTCTCGCTCCAAGTCCCAAGAAATTAAGGGGAAAAAAGAGTGACCCTGAGCAGAAGGAAGGAGAAGGAATTTGTAGAAGCTCCTGCCTGTCAGATAAGGGAGAATCTTGGGAGCCCAAATGGAGATCCCACGGGTGCCAGCAGCTCGCCTCGACCCCAAAACCCCCAGCTTTGCACCCAGACCCAGCGACCCCCCAGTGCTGGGGGCTAACGTGGAAGTACAGCTATGTACAGGTGGATTTCTCTTGGAAAAAAGATGCCTGGAGCTCCGCTCTGTTCCCGGGGTGGTGCTGTCAGTGGGTGCTGACACAGAGCAGAAATAGCTCCGGCCGCCCCACGATTTCACACATCGCCCTCGCTGCCTCCCGCAGCTCCGCTTCACCCCAGCACAACAGAGACTCTGGGGGGTTTCGGGGGCCCCACATGTGCCCTCTGCTGAGAAATCACCTGAATAATGTTTTTTAGTGGCAATTGGATGGTTGGATGCTCACCTTGGGGCTGGGAGCTCTTTAAGCACCTCAGGTTTGTGTCCTTTTGGGTTGTTTCCCCTCCCGAGGCAGCTGCACTGAGATTTTGTGATTTGTTTATCCTGAAGGCAATATAAGGCCTGAGGCTGAGGTTTGGGGGTGTCTCAGAGGAGGGATGGGTGCATACCTGGGGTATCTGACCCTGCCAGTGAGCTGGCTGTCCCAGTGTCCTGCCTTTGGGGTGGCTGCTGTCCCCATAGAATCATTCCCTATATAAAGAAGGAGGATGGAAATTTGTCCCCTTGTCTGCAAGGAAGCAGCATCACTGCCCAAGGGTCACTGGTGAGAGTTTGCTTCAGCTCTGGGTGTGCCTGTGCCTTTGCAGTGTGGGTTTTGGGGGTTGTATTTCCATCAGGAGCATCACCCCCTCTTGTGCAATGACCTGTTCTGGTTTTCTCTTTTCTGTGCCACCTGTAAAGTCACCTCTGCCATGGGAAGTTCGTGCTGGGCTGGGACGCACATGGGTCCTGCAGGTGCTTGTCCCCTCTGTGTGCTGCCTCTTCGGGGTGCCTTTTAATTGTTAAAATCATTAAATCTCCTCAAGACACAGATATGACATTGCTCATGTTTAAAAGCCAAGCTAGAGGTCTGTGGGCTTCTCTGCTCATTAAATTAGAGGATTTCTCGGCTTTTTGTTGTGGTTTTTAATCCTTTCTTTGCACAAGGCAGGAAAACAAGGGGTGTGGGTAGTGAGAGAATGTGGGTTTGTGTGGTGGGAAGGAGCTGGGGTCAAAACATCAGCCCCAGTGCAGCAGGCACAGCACCTGGAAATCCTGGAAAGGAACCCTGTAAAGGGAGTAAATCCCTTGGGAAAGGTGACCTGGTTGGGGTTGCAGGTTCTTACAACCCTCTCTGGCCACGTGCTCATTGACAGCCGTGGAGTTGAGCCAGATCCAAAGCACCACAGTGGGCAGGAACAATGTGGTTTAGGGCATGAACGATGTGTTTTAGGGCATGAACAACGTGGTTTAGGGTGAGCTGCCCTGTGCCAAACTACCAGGGTTTGGCCAAAGGCACCCGTGGGTGCTGACGTGGTGCTGGTTAAAGGCAGTGCTTATTCCCCCTGGAATGAGGACTGGGAGCCGAGGGCCGAAGCTCACCCGCCTGTCCCTCTCTGCAGAGGCTCCCTGGGAGCCCAAGCCCTGCAGGATGCTTCTCCAGCACCCGCTTGCTTAAAAGGCTTTTAAAAACGGTCTTCCCTTGGGACTAACCGCAATTCCAGGTCTGGAAGTGGCAGCAGGCGAGTGTTGGATGCCAAAAGCTGGTGTGCAGGCTGCCCGCTGCCTTTGGGAGTTCTGGCAGCTTTCCTCCAGCTGTTAAGGGTTGAATTCCTGCTGTTTTCGGTCTCTCCAACAAGGATGGTGAAAGGATGGGGTCAGTCCTGCCGCAGGGGGTTGCGTCACCTCGTTTAGGGGTGGCCATGCGATGCCCTGCGCCAGATGCCACGGGACCCCTGTGGGATACAGACGCTTGCCACGGACCCCATCCCGAGGCGCGGCTTCGGGACTGTGCTTCCCGCTCGCTTTTCCTCTCTCCCCGAGGCTGCACACGCCGCTGCCGCTTATGCAAGCGCCGGGAGCCTTGTGTAACGGAGCCGCGGGCGGGGCACGGCGCGGGGGTGGGGGCGAGGGTCCCGCCGGGCTCCGCACGCCCGGAGCATCCCTATCCGGGCTCTCCCTCCGGGTCCTTCCCGAGGTGTGCGCGTATCCTGGCGTTCAGGACTGGAGGATGGATGCTCTGGGGTCTCGTGGCTCAGAGCATCCACCCCAGAGCCAGGCGAGGGTGCAGCAGAGCTCCTGGCTTCCCAGCTGGGAATTAAACCGGGAATGCTGATACAGCTGGGATGGGCTGACGGGATCTGTGCCGAGCAGGGGTGATGGGATGGCGGGCAGCTCCCCAGTCTCCCTGGAAGAGCTGTCCTGGAGGGTTTGTGTTGGGTCACAGCTCCCAGAGCCCGGCCTCAGCCTCCCCTCACTCCCGAGGCACTGAGGTGCAAAGTGATTTTCTGTACCAAACCCTATTTTTTGCTGCTCATGGGGTCCCCGCGAGCTCCCTCCTCATTCCTGCTTCCCAGCACCCGCTGCCGATCTGGGGCCGAACCTGTTGCTATGGAAACTGGTTGTGGATGCTGAGGATGCTGCCGGGGTCTCATCCTGATCCTGCCTTTTGCCTTTCCTTACCCTGAGGCGTGGGGATGGTGCATTAATCTCGGATGACGCCGGGATCAACCCCGCCCAGAGAATCCCGGGGGGTTAAACACCGTGGGGGGCTAAACCCAGCTATAAAGTGCTTCACCCCCATGTGTTTGTCCAGATCCAGCGGGAATAACCCACGGGCAGCTTTCCTAAGGCACCTCCTCCAAACTCAGCCATCTCTTGTGGTTTTCCATCCCTCTGGGGATGTTGTGGGATGCTGGGGCTTGGAAAGGGCTGGGGCTGGATTGCACCTGGGTGGGAACTGAGTCTCATCCCAACTCCACCAGCACCCACGGCCCCTCCAGTGCTGGTGTCCTGGAATGAGGCATCGCCCCCTCCTCTGGGCAAGGTCTCCACTCTGTGCCGGCTTCCCTTGTCTGAGACCCATGGGAATTGGTGCTTCACGTTTAAAACGATGCTAAGCTGAGAAAATACTAATTAATTAGAGCTTGTTGGAAAATCCCAAGTGCTTCCTTGCCCTGGCATCAGCAAGAACCTCCTGTGTGTGTGTGTGTGTGTGTGTGTGTGTGTGTGTGTGTTTCCCCCTCCAACAATACGTATGTTAAAAAACACTTTAAATACTGCAAAGGTTCCGAGGCCTGGCTTTTGTGGGATGCTGATGTGTCCAACCTTTGTGGCACCGTCGGGAATTTGGGGGGCTTGAAGGGGCTGCTGCGGGCTGAGCCCCACCATGTGTCTCTTAGTCACGGAGTATTTATTTATATTTGAGCAGGTTTGGAGCAAAAATGGGAAACAGGAGTTGGGGGGGGACACACAAACAGGCTGCACCGGCTGCCCGGGCTGAGTCAGAGCTGGATCAGCCCCA
>VWZT01005478.1:101432-127086 GCA_013397055.1 Pachycephala philippinensis
TCCTGCGCGGCCCGGCGGGCGGGCTGGCGGCCGTTGCGCGGCGGGGCCGCGGCGGCGTCTGCCTGGCGCTGGCCATGGCGCTGGGCCTGGTGGAGCCGCGCCTGGAGGAGCAGCGCCGGGCCGAGGCGGCGTGTCGCCACATCCAGGTGGGAAGCGGGCCGCGGGAGCCGCGGGCCCGGGGATCCCGCTGGGCAGCGCCTGGGGCGCCCTCCGTGCCGGGGTGGGGGGCATTGCTGGGGCGGAGACCCTCAGTCACCCCCCAAGAAGGGCACGGGGGTCGTTGCTCTGCGTAGCCCTCCAGACATCCTTCATGAAAGGGAGGGGGGATCCTTGATGTGAGGCGTCCCTTGAACCCCACCCCCCATGAAGGTCACAGAGAGTCAGTGCTGTGGGGAGCCACTTAGACACGCCCCCCATGAAGGGAAGCGGGGGTCCTTGCTTTGGGGAGTCCCTCAGACACCCCTCAGTAAGGGTAGTGGGGGGTTCATTGCTCTGGAGAACCCCATAGACATCATCCATAAAGGGCAAGGGGGATTCTTGCTGTCGGGAGCCCCTCAGGTGCCCCCTCTTAAGGGGAGGGGGGTCACTGCTGTGGGCAGCCCCCCAGACACCTTTGGTGATGGGGAGGGGAGAGCCTTGTTTTATGGAGCCCCTCAGACACCCCTCATGAAGGGGAGGGGGATCACTACTGTGGGGAGCCCCCCTGAGAACCCCTGTGAAGGGCACTCTGTGGGGACCCTCCCAGACACCTCCCCATCTGTCCCCAAGGAAGGTGGGGGTTACTGCAATGAGCAGCTCTCAGGCTCATCCCCAAAGGCGGGCACTGCTGGGAGCAGCCCCACAGACACCTCTTCCTCCCCAGAAATAGGATCCTGGGGAGGCCTCTCACTCAGCAGCCCCTCATCACCCTAAAGCAGGTACTGGGGGGCCCTCGCTCCGTGTCCCCCCACAGAGGGATGGGGTCGGGGCCCTGTTGATGGGGGTCTCATGTCCCAGGACACTGACGTTGATCCCGGGTCCATCCCCTCTGCCTGAGACAGATGGGTACCCTGTGGTGCTGGGCCAGGCCGTGCTGGCAGGGCACGTGGGACGGATGGTGCTGAACATATTTCCTGGATAAAAATAGACCTTTGGTGCTCAGAGCCAGCTGTCACCTGCTCCACCGACCAGCAGACACATTCCCTGAAGTTTCTCAGGATGCCTTCTCTCTTCTGCTCTCACTGGATAGTTCCATTTACTGTCCCTGGGTCTGTGTCCCGTTGTCCCAGGACACATCCCTAGGGTGGTCACTGGTGCTTTGGGGCTGCAGCTCACAGAGAAGGCCGCTGGTTTATATCAGTCCAGGTGATAGCTGGGGCACCACCAAACCTGTAGGATCATGAACTGTGATTGAACTCCAGAACAGCCTTCTGTGTGTTGTTTTCTCACATGTCTTTACTTCCTCCCTCAGCTCCCTCCCATCATGGATTCACTCTTCGTCAAACTAACCAGCCCTCACAGTTGACTGCCGCAAAAGGGCAGTAAATAATTGTTTTTCCTGTTGCTGCTTTTAATTGGATTTTCTTTTAAATGCTGCTAACCTGATTTAGTTATGGAGGGGAAGAAAAGTGTAATAATGTGTCTGTTTTTAGAATCGTTCAGTTAAGCTGTTCTGTACACAGCCACAGAATCACAGACTGCTTTGGGCTGGAGGGGACCTCAAAGCCCATCTTGTCCCACCCCCTGCCATGGGCAGGGACACCTTCCACTATCCCAGGGTGCTCCAAGCCCCAGCCAACCTGGCCTTGGACACTTCCAGGGATCCAGGGGCAGCCACAGCTTCTCTGGGCAAAATACATTTATATTCTAGGTTAGCAAATGACTCCCCCTCCTGGTTCTTCTTCCCTCGAAAAGGGCATTGTTAGGAAAGACTGGTTTAGGGGTAGATTGTATCAGACAAAAATATATGGCCTGCAAATTATCTTCCATGTGGTTACAGTGATTTGAGCCCAATGGTTAGAGGCTGATTGTTGACTTTCGAGTTGGACCAACCCACTGGGATGTGTAATACTACTGAAACACCGAGTTCTCCTTTGCTGGCAAGTCTGGGATAACTGAGCGGGTTTTCCTGTTCCTGTTCCTTTCAGACCGTGTTTGTTGGGAAGAACAAGCCGCAGAAAGATCCCTTGAGCTCCTTCCGCTGGCAGGGCTTCAAGCTGGAGGAATATCTCATCGGCCAGCCCATCGGGAAGGGCTGCAGTGCTGCCGTGTACGAAGCAGCCATTCCCTTCTGCCCCAATCCTCGGGATCGTGCGGAGAGCAGCCGTCTCCCAGCCGTGCAGCGGGACCATGGCTCAGCTTCCCAGGGGGCTGAAGAGGAGCCTGTAGTGGAACACCAACCGAAAGGGGCTTTTCCCTTAGCTATCAAAATGATGTGGAACATTTCGGTAAGGAGTCAGCGCTGAATCCCCGTGTCTGTTGCTGGGGAATTCTGGCTGGAATGTTTAATACTGAAGTGTTGAAAGCACTAATTATGGAGTGCAGGATGAGTGTGTCACAACAAAGCTGTTGGTAGGTGACACTGGAGACGTCGAGTGTTAGTGAAGAGTCCCAGAGTGAGGTAATTAGCATTCATCATCCTCTGGAACCGGCACTGAGAGCTGCTGCTGCTGGAGCTATTGGGTATGGAGGTGATGTTTTGGGAAGAAAAGGTTTTCTGAGGCTAGCTCTGATGGGAAGGTCTAAGAATGGGAAAACCACTGCTGCCAGTGATTTAGGAATTGGTGCCCTGCCAGTGTCAGGACAGAGGTGGGTTTTCTTCCTGAAGAGTCAGTGGTCTCAGGGTGGGCAGTAACCTGCCTGCTGGGTCGCTGTGCCGTGACGTGACTGTCCAAGATCTGCTCCAGTGTTTCCCAGCCTGGGTGACTGGTGATCCAACCCCTCAGTGTGGCTCTTCCATGTTTAAAAAAATCCATGTGGCTTTCCCCATTGATGTGACAAGTGAATATTTCAAGAGAATCTTCCAAAATGCCAGCATCTGGAATCCCTTGGGCTCCAGAAGTGCCCTGGCATTTAGCTGTGGGCTCTTCCACCTGGGTTTGGCAGTTGAAAGTGAGTGTTAAGGTGTAGTTTGGATTGCTGACAGTCAAGGATGCATTTGAAGTGACAAATAGATTTCTTTCTGCAAATAAAGGCTTTGCTGCCTCCCTTGGTGAACTCTCTAAGAAGTTAATTGCCTTCCCTGATTTTCAAGGGAGGGAAGTCCTGGAATCGAGTCTCAGTCGATCCAGCTCCAGACGCAGTGCCAGCAGCAGGATTATCTGCTTTCAGCTTGTGTTGGGGCCGGGTGATTTCAGAGCTGAAACCAACGCGGGGTGTGATTGTTGTTGCAGGCTGGTTCCTCGAGTGAAGCCATCCTCGATGCCATGGGCCGAGAGCTCGTCCCAGCCACAGGCGTTGCCTTGTCCGGGGAGTACGGAGCTGTCTCTGGCCGCAGGTACGGACGCTGCGGAGATGGCGAGGCGCTAATTTCATCCCTTGATTAATTCTGCAGCAATCTGCACTGTTTAAAAGGTGGACAGAGCTTTCTAGAATAGCTGCTGAAAGCAGATAAACCTGGTTAAGTTTGTTGGCATGCAGGGAGTTGCATTGCTAAACTCTGTGGTCCAGAGGGGGTTGGAAGGGTGTGCCAATAATTTGGGAGCATTTTGGGTCCTGCCAGGGTCTGGTGGGTGGCTGTGGCTGTGTCTTAGCTTCCCTGTGTGTGAAATGTGTTGGCATTTGCTGAGGTAAAGGCTGGAGGAGCTCAAACACCACGTAAGTTTGCCTTGTGATGCTTTTTAATTGCACCCCTGCAACTGGTAACAGTTTGAGTGTATTAAACATCAAATGATTTCACTGTAATACAATTTGACTGTGAGGTTTGAGAACTGGTTTGGTGTAAAATGGGTGCTGGACAGGGAGGTTGAAACTGTTTTAGTGCAGGAAAACTGGTGAGAAGGAAAATGGAAATGACTCGGTTCCCACTCTTTCACCTGAGGGGGAAGTGAACAAACAGCATGAAGGTGGAAAATTACGTGGAAACTTAAAAATTACCTCAAGTTAGCTATCTTTTTGTTCAGAAATGCATCTTTTTGTTCCATTTGAAACAATGGAGTCCACAGCCCAGATTGTCTGATTTAAATTTCAAATCCATCCTGGCTGCCAATACAAATGAATAATGAATGCTGTGCCCTACGTGGCTGGCTGGGAATGCAATAGAGCAGCCAAAGGGATATTTGACATTCAGGGGATGAGAGATCTGTGTTGCAGACAGATAGGTAACCTGCTTTTCAGGGTAGTGAGAGCTTCCTGCCTGTGCCATAAAATAGAGGGTCTAAATTGATACTCCCAGCATGAAGTTGACCTTTATTATATGTCTAACAAAGTAATTGCGTTTGGGTGTTATTCTCTAGAGCTGCTGCTCATTCTTTTTGAATGGAGAAGCAGCCTGTGCGTGGCTCTGCCTTTGTTAGCAGAATGGAAGGGGTCAGTGGGGCTTGAGTAAAATGAAAAGCAGCATGTTGTGTGAGGGTTTTTATCAAAGCTGTGTTTGCAGTGCAGGTGGAGCACCTTATTTCCTGTTTGGCCATTGTGAACAGGGAAATCCAGTTACAGCAGAGCCCCTGTGAGGCCTTGGTTGGCTCAGTTTGCTCTGGGAGGCACCGGGGTGGATTCTGAGCTCTGGAGAAGGTGCTGGGAGATGCCCGTTGCTGTGGTGGATCCACCCAGGCTGTGGGTGCTCTGCATCCACCTGGGAAACGCTGGGCTGAGATGCTGGTTGGGAAATGGGCCATGAAACTGCTGCCCATGTTCTTCCTCAGTGAATGGATTCCAGGATGTGAGTGTCTGACTATTTGCTTAACGTGCAGTCCTGTAATCCACCCTGTGCAGCTTTAATCTCCCTCTGATGAGGCTTCCAGTGCAGAACAAACATGTTTGCTCACTGCTGGGGAACCCTTTGATGTGGAGGATGGGCCATAATAATGAAAAGTAATTCCAGCAATCACAGCAATGTGTCTGCGATCCATCAGAACCGACTGAGGGATTGATGCGATCTGTGGTGTCTCTCCTCTGCACAGAAAACCTGGCCTTGGGAGGAAGAAGCTGCAACCTCATCCGAATATAATCCAGGTGATCCGAGCATTCACATCCTCTGTCCCTTTGCTGCCCGGAGCCTTTGCTGAGTATCCCGACGTCCTTCCGTTGAGCCTGAACCCCAGAGGGATCGGTCACAGCCGCACGCTCTTCTTGGTGATGAAGAAGTAGGTGGAGAGAAGCTGGTTAACGTGACTTGGGTACTCTATCCCTGCAAAGCTTGGGCCTGGGCTGCTGCCAAAGAGCAGAGTATGCTCTTGGAAACGCCTCCCAGGACCTGTTCCAAGTCCTTGAGGTTCTAACTGTGCTTCCACAATGAAGACAAACTGTTCTTTTTAATAATTACCCCAAATTAAAGTGAGAAATGTGGAGTTTGTCCCCATTTGTCTGCCCTTCTAAGCCTGAACTTCACCCCTAGTCTGAGCACGCTGCTAGAGATGGAGTAGAATCAGTAATGAGATGAGCCAACACTGAGGTTGAACTGCCAGCGATAAGCCTGCAGGATGCTAATTCCCATTTTTTCCTCGTTCTGCCTAGTTACCCCTGCACGCTGCGCCAGTATCTGCGGGAGAACACTCCGGATGTTCGCCTCTCCACAGTGATGATTCTACAGCTCCTGGAAGGCGTGGACCATCTTGTTCGACATGGAATAGCACACAGAGACCTCAAGTCTGACAACATCCTGGTTGAGTTTGATTCTGGTATGTAGATCCCTGAGGATAAATGCCAGTAAATTCACAGACGGGATTTGGTCACGTAGGTTTTCGGGGAAGTCCCACCCAGCTGTGTGTTTGGGGAAGGAAGCATCAAACCTTTTGAATAATCTCAGGTTTAGTTTTTAGCTTAGTGTTTGCTGTCACTGCAGCAAGTCATTGATCCTGTCTGTGCCTGAGGTTTTGGATCATTAACATGGACATAGTGTATTGCCGAGGTGATGGATTGCATGAGCACAGCCAGCATTGACCGGAGCATTCGGGAACACATTTGGGATGCTGCAGGAGCCTTTGCTTCAGGCTCTTGGCTCTGTCATCTCTCCCAAGCCAAAGAGCACAGGGAGCCTCTTAAAATCCGACCCCGTGGCCAGGTTAATAGTGCTGCACCCTGGGATGATGAAACATGGGCTGGGAGGGAAGGGAACCGACGCAGTGTTTTCATCGGTGTGTTCTCCTGTCAGCCTCTAACAGAGATTTTAATTACCTGAGCTCTTTTTCAGTGTGATTGAGATTCAGATGGGCAGGAAGCCATAGCAGGCAGGCAGGTCTGTGTAATTAGGAGTGTAAGAATTTGGCTGAAGAGTATCAGAGAGAGAGACAGAGAGACCACTGGAATCCACCTGCCTTTGTGGAGACAGGCCCAAGAGGCAGACGATATGGAGGATTCTCTGTTCCCCAGGGCTCAGGATGTAGAATCATAAAATCATGGAATGACCTGGGTTGGAAGGGACCTTAAAGCTCTTCTCATTCCAATG
This sequence comes from Pachycephala philippinensis, assembly GCA_013397055.1. Classification (NCBI taxonomy): domain Eukaryota; kingdom Metazoa; phylum Chordata; class Aves; order Passeriformes; genus Pachycephala; species Pachycephala philippinensis. The sequence continues at coordinate 108,016 of VWZT01005478.1, forward strand.
CCCTGCCATGGGCAGGGACACCTCCCACTAGACCAGGTTACTCTACTGATATCTTTACCCAGAATCCTGATGAGGGGATCAGATGCCCACTCAGTCAGTTTGGAGAGGACACCAAGCTGGGTGTTGGTGTGATGTAGTGTTTGGTGCAGCCAGGTCATCCCAAACTGAACCCTAACTCTGGCAACCCTGCATTGTTCATAGCTGGCTGCCCCTGGCTGGTCATCACCGACTTCGGCTGCTGTTTGGCGGATGAAAACATCGGCCTGAGGCTGCCCTTCACCAGCTCCTACGTGGATCGGGGTGGCAACGGCTGCCTTATGGCACCTGAGGTAAATCCCTCTGTAGCAGTGCTTTGTGGGGCTGGTTTTCTGCTTGTCCTGCTGTCGGGACTAGAAGTTTTGGTGGCATGGTAGGTTTGTGTCCTACCTTAAGTTAGGCTTGGTGAACATCTGTGCTGAGCTGTGTCGAATAGACACCTTGAGCTCTAACAGGTGAAACATAATCAGTTGATGTTACGAGGCAGAATCGGCCTTTCCCCCCTCCAAATTTACTCTTTAGTCTTTATTGAGGCCCCTTTCCATGTAACTATAAATAATTTATGCAGCAGTCCTTGTGTTGCAACAGTGGCTTTTGGCTGGAGTTCAAGGCCGTTGTGAAATTACAGTTCCTTTTTATTTCTCTGATGATAAGCCTAATAAAAGCCAAGACACCCTTAACTGTCTGCTGGACCTGGAGCACCTTGCTGTAGTGTTGGCTGTTCATCTGCAGGTCTCCTGTCTCCATAATTCCGGCAGGAGACAGCCCTTGGGACTCTGGGAATGCTGGTCAGGGGCAATGGCTAAAGCCTCGGTGCAATGTTCAAACTCCTCCCAGCATCCCAGTGGCTGAGCAGTGCCAGAGGCTTAGAGCATGCCAATAGGGAATATTTACACCACAGATTCAGATGCAACCCACCTTTGGTTTCAGTCTCTTTAAGCTTATTACAGGGAAAATGCTGATTGGAGCATTAAAAATCAAATTTCAGCACAGAGGCCACACTCGAGCTGTTTATTTGAGTAGCCCCCTCTCTGTGGCAGGTGATCACAGCGTCACCTGGTCCAGGCACTGTGATCAACTACAGTAAAGCCGATGCTTGGGCTGTTGGAGCGATCGCCTACGAAATCCTGGGCCTGGCCAATCCTTTCTACGGCCACGGGGACTCGACTCTGGAAAGCAGAAGTTACCGGGAGGACCAGCTGCCCAGCCTGCCCCACCACGTGCCCCTCGAGGTGAAGCAGGTGATAAAGATGCTGCTTCAGAGGGATCCCAACAAGGTAAGAAGCTGTTGCCCTCACGATATCCTCTTTGGGAGTATCCCTGGTGGATCTTTCTGCCGTGGAGGGCTGTGGATGCAGGAGTTAATGCAGATCTCACTGCAGGATCAAAGGACAGCATAGGGATCAAAGCCAAAAAAAAGTCTTTGCTGAGTGGTGCTGAATCATTTCAGGGATTTCAGGAGATGTTTGTGTCAGGACTGGACCTCACACGGGAGGGTTACACACAACATTATATATCTACAGTACTCGTCTCAAAGAGCTTTCTAATTCACAGGGTGGTGCCTCAGGGGAGGCCCAGGGAATTTTGGAGGTGCCAATGCTCTGTGCTGGTGATGTGGCTGAGTGCAGCAGGATCAGCTAATCTCCCTCCCCTTCCTCTTGCAGAGGTTGTCTGCTAGAGTTGCTGCAAATGTGCTGCACCTGAGCCTCTGGGGTGACAGTGTTGTAGCGTCCAGGACCCTGAAACCCGACCAGATGATCGCCTGGCTGCTCTGCCAGTCTGCGGCCACCCTGCTCACCAACAGGCTGGCAGAGAAGAGCCAGGTAGAAACCAAAATGAAGATGTGCTTCTTGGCAAACCTCGAGTTTGAAGACCTCTGGGCAGCAATATTCCTGTTGCTGGCCTGGAGGAGCCACTCTGGGTGAAGAAACCTCCTGGAACACGAGCATCCCACATAAATGGCACTTTCTAAAGGCACATAGGAACCTGCCCTTTCTGTCTGTCTGGAGTCCTGTAGTGCTTTAGGGAACAAGCTGCAGGCCTGTGTTTAGGAGCTTGAGTTTCTCTCTAGCAAGTGTTAACCACGCTGCTTTTCTGCCCCTGCTAGAGGAGATGCCCTTGCTTCCTGACCCTCTGGGGGGGAGGGTGTGTGGACCTTGCAGGTGTCCAGAGGTACGTGGTTGGTTTTGCTCCCTTTTGGGAATTAATTTACTTGCAAATTGTGTGTTGAGTGAAGCAGGTTCCTTTCAGAGGGGTGGCTGGGAGGAGGCACTGTCTGGCTGCATTTTACAGGGAAACAGCACAATTTAAACAACACACAGAAATCCAAGCTGACAAAGGGACCTGCAGTCTCTGTTCTTGGGGTAACCGGGGTGGTCTGAAACTCATATTCCTCTGAGCTGTGAAATGACAGCCTGAGAACTTCCTGATGAGGTGCTGCCTGGTAACGTGAGCGTCAGCAGCTCTAAAAACCTCGCAGTTGTACGCACGATAGTGGAAGCACATCGTCCTCAAATCCCGCTTGTCTTTGTTCTTAACTGTTGTAGCTCTGCGGTGGCGGCTGCCCCAGGGTCCAAGGCTGAGTCAGACTCTCCAGTTAGGGATAATGCTCCAAACAAAGTGAGGCTGGGCAGCAGCCCCTGCTTAAAGAGCTTAGTGTCATGCTCTGCTCTTTTACCTGCCTGTGTTTCCTTCAATGAAATAATATCCTTTGGTGGGGAGAACGGGAGACATCAATCTTTAAATAACAACAGCCATGTTGATGAGACATCATTCGATTTCATGGCTATAATTGTGTTTAGAGGAACTTGGGGAGAAAGTTATTTATGCTTGTTGCACAATAAATTGAAGATTAAGCTCTGTGGCTGTGTGGGTTCTCTCAATCCAATTTGGGCTGTGGAGTGTTGGTTCCGGGGTGTCTTAAATGCAAATTCAGCTCTTTCCAGTGCTCACTGTGGAACATGGTGTTTTACTCCAAGTGGAATTTCCCAAAGAGGAACAGACCTTGCCTTGGGGATGTTTCGTACTCTTCTGCATGGTACATCACTGGCTGCTCCTGCAGTTTCTAGGTGGATGACAATGGCTGATACATTGGATAATCATCACAGGATAACCTGCACTCAGGGTTCTGCACATTGTTCCGGTGCAGCAAAGAGCGCAGAGCCTGGGGAATCGGGGAAACTGAGCTCTTGGGGGGGGAAAGTTGCAAAAAAAGACGTTTGTAACATTGATCTGACCCAACCAAAGTGTGTGCTGCTGTTTCTTACATTACTGAGTTCTTGCAGTGTGTTTCTGCTGCCTTTGCTTTGTGTGTGCCTGGGTCCGGCAGTAAGTCCCATGCTCTGGACACTCTCTGGAGCCTTTTGAGGACTAAATGCTGTTGCTGTGTGGTGGATCTTTACTCTGAGCCCTCTTTCTGCCATGAACATTCACGTGCCTTTCCCTCTCTCTCCCAGGTCCAGTCGCTATACAAGTAGGGAGCAGAATTAGGGGCTGAAGCCATCCAGTATCGAGTGTGTTTGTATTTGCCCAACCAGGGTTTTATCTGCACTGATGAACTCCACTCGTTGGAAACTTGCTTTCCCTGGAAACCATTTCAGTTCTGTCCTCAAAAATGGCCTAAAATGCTTGTCCTGCAGCCTGTCCCTCTGGTCCTTAAATCCCTGTTAATGCTTCCCCTGTGCTTGCATTTTGTCCCCCCCTGTGGTTCTGCTGAGGCCAGACTTTCCTTTTGTTTTCTTTCCCTTCTGCCTTCCGCTAACGAGACGTTTTTGTCGTTCTTCAGCATTCCGGGTGCTTTTGTGAAGTGCAAGTTAAAAGTACAAGCTGTTAATGCAACAAATGCTGCCGTGCTGTCTGTCTGCAAATGCCCGAGGGGAGCAAACTGGGACAGCTCCCAGCTCGTCCCTCCTGCCCTGTCCCTCTAAGCCCTGCACAGGCTCTTGCCCTCACTGCCGTGTTTGTTCCCAGTGTTTGCCAGGACTATGCCATTGGGAAAGGGGGTGGCTGGGAGGGTGAATGTGGAGGCTGGGCTGGATTTCTGCCCTTCCTTGGGCAGTAGAGTGTCCGGCTGCACTTTGATCCCTGGAGGGAGGCTTGGCAGAGGCAGCTGGCGCTCTGCCCGAGCTGGGACCGGGCTGCACAGCACCCCTTGCTGCGTTCCCTGTGGGACAGAGGCAGGGAGTGTGTAGGTCAGGATGAGGCCCATGCTCTGGGCTGCCTGCAGCCAGCTGCTGCCCCGGGGAGCTGGGCTCTGTGCTCCCAAGCCGGCTGTGACCACTATGGTGACCGCCTCACACCACGGCCTGCGGCCCCTGGCCCCTCTGGCCACCTCCAGCTCCTCACCCAGTGCATCCGCAGCGTTCCTCCAGCCCCTGGTCCCAGGATGCAGAGCCCCCAGCCGCTGGAGCTCGCAGTTCAACGTGCCCCCCAGTGCCCTGCTCGTGGCCCGGCCCGTGGGGGTCTGCTCCATGATGAGGCTTCCCATGCAGGCATCGGCGGAGGGACTGGACGCGGCGTTTGTTGGTGTTCCGCTGGACACGGGCACGTCCAACCGGCCGGGAGCCAGGTAAGGGCCAGCCGGGGAAGCTGGTGCTTCCCTCTGGCCATCACCTTCCCGTGGTGAGAGGAGTGCTGGGAACGATGCCTGGTGGCGTTTCCCAGCCGTGCCATCGCCCAGGTTCGGCCCGCGTCAGATCCGCGCCGAGTCCGCGATGGTGAGGAGGTACAACGGCAGCACCGGGGCGGCACCGTTCGACTCCCTGCGGGTGGCCGACATCGGGGACGTGAACGTGAACCTCTACAACCTGCCCGACAGCTGCCGCCTCATCCGGGAGTCCTACCGGGACATCGTGGCCTCCGGCTGCGTGCCCCTCACCTTGGGTAAGGAGCCCGTGTCTCCCTGTCCCGCTACCGCGTCCAGCTCCGTCACACTCCCTCTCCTCCTCCTCCCGTCATCCAATCCAGACCTGGCAGAAGGCGAGCGCTGAATCCGCCCCCTGCACGGGTTGTTGTGCTGTATCGTGGGTAAATTCACAGGTTCTCCACTGAACAGAACGTTCTGTGATGCCTTTTGCTTTGGGTCAGAAATGAGGAGGATGGGTCAGTCTGTAAACACAACCAGTGACATGTTTTTGGTGTCCTGTTGAGCAGGACCCAAAGCAAGAGCAGGTTTTGTCCCTTGTGTCCCTCCAGCTGAGTGAGCACCAGGCTTTGCATGAGGCCTGATTTGGGTGCACGGTGAAATTTGCAGCTGTTACAGCTTGGCATCACTGAAGGAAGCGAGTGTGTGGAGTAACCGAGGGGCAAGTCACCAGTTGCAGCATCCTCAGAAGCTGATCAAATGTCTATTTATAAGCCCAATCAAGGGTCCTGCTCCACAGGCTGTCCCTGCTGGCAGTCCTGCAGATCTGCTCCTCCCTACAAGGAAGGCCAGGAGAAGAGAGGACCCAGGAGGGCAGAGAGGAAGCAACCTGCACCTGGGAGTGTTAGTTTCCTTTGGCAATGAAGCCCTGCATAAATAAGTGCAGGATACATGGAAAGAGGGAAAAAATTACTTGGGAACAAAAGTAATGAGTGCTGAGCAGCTCTTGTAGTCTGTTCCCCCTCCTCCCTGTGTCCTCTTGCAGGTGGAGATCACACCATAACATACCCAATCCTGCAGGCCCTGGCAGCAAGGTAAGTTTCTAATCCGGAGATGGAGAGAAAGGACCTGGGAAAGAGCCTCAGGAAGGCTCCTGGTGTGCTGTCCCTGCTGCTGGCAGGGCCACCATGCACGGGACAGGACTGATGTGGCCACCCTGTCTCGAGCAGGCACGGTCCTGTGGGACTGGTGCACGTGGACGCTCACACGGACACCGGAGACACGGCTCTGGGGGAGAGGATCTACCACGGGAGCCCGTTCCGGCGCTGTGTGGAGGAAGGGCTGCTGGACTGCGGCCGCGTGGTCCAGATCGGCATCCGAGGCTCCTCCTATGACCCCGATCCCAACAAGTACTGCCGGGAACAGGTAAACTGATCCGCAGCCGAGCGCTGGGTGCTCTCTCTGCCATAAATACCACGCCACCCATATTTACTTGGCTTCAGCAGGGAAATGAATGCATTTCTTACCTCTTGTCCCATGCCAGCGGCTTGTCCTGCAGGACAAGCACTCCTGGCTCACTGAGTGTCAGCTGAGCGGAGAGTAAAAAAGTGTGTGTGGGGAGTGGAAGGTGTTTCCAGGTGCACTTCTGCAGCTTCGCCTCGGAATGAGGATTGTTCCCACCAAATATTCCCCAGCAGGGCCGGGGATGCTGCTCATCTGCCCCCTTTCCCTAAGCAGGTGCCTGTGTGTCTGTGTTCCCACAGGGTTTCCGGGTGGTCCCAGCTGAGGAGTGCTGGATGAAGTCCCTGGAGCCGCTGATGAGGGAGGTGAGGGCGCAGATGGGGGACAAGCCGATGTACATCAGCTTCGATATCGACGGGCTGGACCCCGCGTATGCCCCGGGCACCGGCACCCCGGAGATAGCCGGGCTGACACCTGCGCAGGTGAGGGGACACCACTGCCCTTCCCAGGGGAATGGGATGGTTTGCTCCCTCTAAAGGAGGTCATTTCACCAGCACAGCAAAGTGGAAGTTTAGGGAGGAAGTGTTTCCTCACGGTAATGGGGAAGGGAAATGTGGAACTGGTATAATTTGGTCTGTGGAGGTTGGGTTTCCTTACTGGAATATGGGGAAAGCAGAGCCCTGATGGGTCTGCTAGGTCAGATGCGTTTCTTGGTCCCAAATCCTTTTTTCTCTAGGCTTTGGAGATTATTCGTGGCTGCAAAGGCCTGAACATAGTGGGGTGTGACCTTGTGGAAGTCGCACCGATGTACGATGCCTCTGGTGAGTCTGAAGATGCCTGAGGGCAAAACAAGTGCCTGGCACAGGCGGCTGGGGGTGAAAGCTGTTGGATATACACAGATTTTTTCCTTTTGTTGTCTTGTTTTTTTAGGCAACACAGCCCTCCTGGGGGCAAACCTGCTGTTTGAGATGCTGTGTGTTCTCCCAGGAGTGAAGACACTGTGAGGGCAGTTCCCACCTGCCCTGGGGCGACACTACTCCGTGTCCTCAGCCAGGCTTTCCCTGTCCCCTTCCCTTCAGCTGGCTGCAGCCAGCATGGGCTTTACAGCATGAAATAAATGCCATTTACCACTAGAAAAGGTACTTTTAAGCTGAGAAACTGTAGTGAACAGACTAAGACGCCCCCTTTAATTGGGGTCTGGAGCTTTGGAGTTGGCCTGGGAAAGGGATAGATGAGGCTAATGCCATTTTGCCTCTGGAATGACTCACCCAGCTCACAGGGCTCTTGGAAAAACTGTCACTGGTAAAAGGTTTGTCCCATTAGGATGTGGCAGCAGGACAATGAATGCAGAAGAAAGGAGGGCATGAAGGGGGCCTGGGCCTCCTGCTGAGAGTAGGGAGATACTTGACTAGATGTCCTGCTGGTGGAATAACCAGGAGTTTCCTATGGCAGGAGCGGTTTAATGCTCCTGGAATTTCTGAGAGGACATGGAGGTGAGGTTAGTTTGTACATGGAGACACAGAGCCACCTCATCACACATTAAAATAGTTTATTTTGGTTGCGAACCTGTAATCGTCTTAAAACGAAATGACATCAGTGCCTGTTCACAAATACAAAAACAAAACAAAAAAAGAACAAACCAAACAAAAAAACCCAAAAATAAAAAAGACAAGTTTGCCAAATAAGTTAATTCCCCCCCTCCCAGTATCAAAAGTGCAAAATAGGTACCTAGTTTTCAGTCCTACTTGTCAGGCTGCGCTTGTGTCCTGGCTCCTGGTTGCTGTGGGTGAAGGGCAGAGACAGGGACAGGGAGGAGTTTGGGAACAACCTCCACTCTGGGGCCTGTATCCCTTCGCCTCAGCTGCGAGCACTGTGCCATCGCTCAGATCTCACTAGGAAAGTGCACTAGGACCGAATTTCCTCAATCTTTGGATTACGAACCACCACGCGCGGAACAGAATCGCAAATGTTCAGAGAATGATGGGGGGTGACGGCTCACGGCTGCTGGGACAGGGCAGGTCCCGGGATAAGCAGCTCTGACTGCAGTCTCAAGACAGCAAACACCCGGAGTGCCACGCTGGCACTACAGCCAACTAACCCAGCGGTCAGAGCAGCCTGGCTTTTGCTTCAACCCAGGCAAAAGTTTCCACAAAAATCCAGGAGCTGTGCTCCTGTCCAGCCATAGCCGGCACGGGTGGACTGATGCAAGCACTCCCTCAGCTCAACTCCAGCTGAAAAGGGAGGCTACCTGTGCTAAAAAGAAAATATACCCAAGGATTCTGGCAGCATGCAACACACACAAGGGATGTGAAGGCTATAAAGCCTTCTCCCCTTCCTCAGGGCAGGGCTGAATTCCCTCGCTGTAGCATAACTAGGCACTTTTTTTCACGAGTTGAGGGTTTTCTTCTTGTTTCTGCCCAGCTGAAGAGACAGCAGACACAGAGAGCATTCTTCTGCTTTTGCAAATGTTTAAGACACTGTGTGGAGCCTTCTGCTGGGCTAAAACCTATTCCAGCCACATCCTGCATGGCAAGCTGTGGGAAAAGTGCAGGAGTGCTGTGGTGATTGCTCCAGCCAGGTGGAAATAAAGTCTAGAAGCATCAGGCTGGTGTTTCATTCCCCTTTTGCTCTCCATCAGCGCTGCCTGTGCGTCTTCACACGAGCTTCACGGGAGCTCCTGGGCAGGGAGAAGACCTCACCTTCCTTCCTTCCCTCTACTTTAGTGCCTCATTCCGCGGCCTGGAGTCCACTGGGCTGGAATTAATTAACCTCACGTAGGGTTGGTTTGTAGCATTGCAGCCTTTATTTGAAGCACGTTTTACAGGGGGCCTGAGGTACCTGTGGGGGCCGGAGCAAGCCAGGCTGCTCCCAGGATGGGGAAATGTGGTGAGGCAAGGCTTTGGGAGCAACTAGGGCAGGTAGGAGTGCACTGACTGGAGCATTCCCGGCTTCTGTGCGGGATCAGCAGCTAGCTCAGGGGTTATTCCTACTGACTGGCTGCTCTGCTGAGATGGTAACTAAGGTGGCAAGGGCCGAGTCTGGAATTAACACCACGTGCTTACTGAGTGCTCTGTGTTCCAAGCCCTGTGGCAAAGGCCACTGGCCCCTATCCCTGTGCTTTGGCAGTGCCGGAGCCCGATGGTGCCACAGGGCTCCAGATCCACGGAAGGTGCCGGTGTCAGCCCCGGAGCAGCGAAAAGGAAGAACAAACCTCACAGGATTTCAGTCCTGGCCATAAAGAGAACCCCTGCTGCCTCGCTTGGTCACTCGAGGAGTGTCCAGCAGCCACGAGGCTGCTGCTTGTCCTCCCTTTGCCTTACCCAGGGCCACCCTTTCCCTGTGGTGTTGGAGGCGGCCGTTGGGGCACTGCTACAGCAAAGCATCGTCCAAACCCTGTGCTGTGCAGCTGTTCTAACCTCACACGCCCCCACCGCTTCCAAAAGACGAAAGAAATACCCAAGCAAACAAACACAAAGCCACGGGAACAGCCTGAGTGTGGAGGAATGGAGGTGTGGGGCAAGAAGGAAATGGGCGAGAGGCTGAAACCCAACATCTCAACCCCCCGCCTAAACCAAAGGAGCTTCACACGCACGCAACAGTCTGATGATACAGCACTTCTGGGGCAACATTTCAAGAATACAATCGTTGAAGGATGAGGTTCCTTGATACAAAGGAAGGTTGGTTTGTACTACAGCTGGAAGGGTGTTTGCAAGGAGCCCTGGTGACTCCCTGGCAGCTACGTAGAGTTTTTTTACACATCTACTGGCTCATAGCAGCTCACGCCTACAATCTGAGGACGCAGGTAAAATTATGGCTCTAGGATACATCGTCTAAAATCGACAGAAGCAGAAAAGGCATCTGAAAAATCAACGTGACATTTAAATGGCTCAACACTTTGACAGTATTTTACGGCCGTGCCCTCTCCCTCCCCATTATGGTTCAGCCGGTGAAGCTGCAGGTGGAACCATGACACGAGGAGCATGAAACATGCAGATCGCTCACGAGCCCGCACCACGGGGGAGTCCCAGCTAAGGTTTGCTACAAGGGAGATGCTCCTGACTGGATTCTGCAGCACTTACCATGGGGAAAGCCGAGAGAGTACGACTGCCTGGTGGGAGGAGGCCTTTCGGAAGGGCAGGGCCTGGAGGGTCTGCAGGGTCTTGCCAGAGTTACACCATGCACCATGGGCTAAGCACACGGGGATGGGGAGGGAGAACCACGACCCGGCCTGCGTCACCGGCCGCGGCTGGTCCGGACCCAGCGGAGTCACGGCCTTCTTCAACCGAGGTAAAACAAGAGATGGGACAGGGGCGACTCGGGAAGCAGATGTGGCAGGACGAGAAGGGCAAAACAGACATCTTAGCTCTTCGGTTGTACGGCGTCCAAACGCACGGCGGGGCGGTGGAGGGCACATGGGTGCACTTGGCTGCGCTCCTGGGCTCCGGACGCGGGAGGTGTGTTCTAGTTGCCGGCCCCAGGAGAGTTCATCTAAAACCTAAGGTCCATTGATTATGCTTGTTTGAGTATTCCTGGAAAGAGCTGTCCCTTGTCATCTTCATAAAAAGTTTGTCCCTTAGAATCTCTGTAAAATCCCTCAGTCTAGCGCGGGCCACGAGGGGATATAGAACCTCTGTAAGGAACCCTCTAGAAGGCGTTCCATCCAAAAGGACAATTTGTGTAATTTGTTTTTAATGGATCTAGATCCTGGGCTGCAGGAGGGTTTCCCTCTGGCTTCCACATGTTGTAAAGCATCGTAATCCTCGCACGATCCCAGGGTTCCCCCCTCATCCCCCGATCTGTGAGGCTTAAAGAGGCAGAAGTATTTCTTGTGGCCGTTCAGAGCCAGGACATAGCCCGTGTAGTCACGCTCAAGGAAATGCTTGTCGTACTGGTTTGGGATGGGGGCCGCATCCTGTGCAAACTCCAGCAGATACTCCAGCCACTCTCGGTGCTTGTCCAGGCTGAGGAAGGAGAAGTGAAGAGAGCTGCTCCTGGGGGAAGAGCAGAGAAGATAAAGGGATTAGCATGTGTCCTGAGTCCGGCTGAATCCCTACTGGACAGGTAAGGAATTGTCAACAAGGGCAGGGCAGTGCTGTGTTGCTGCAGCTCCTTTGTCAGCTCAGTGTATGCAGCACTGTCGTGCTGTTTGTCAAAACACAGGTACAGCCAAAGTGGCACCAGCACCTGACTCCTCTGGCCACCAGCACCAAATCTGGCTGGGAACGACCTCTCGGTTTTTGGTAGCTCATTGCCACTGATGAGGGCAGAGGCCTCTTCGCTTGCCAGAAACGTTCACTCCTGGCAATGGAGCTGACCCCGCTCCTCACATGTCACCAGAGAAGATCACACAAGTGGTTAGCACAGCAACAGAAGCCCAGGAAAGGCCCCTGCCTACCCTGTGAATGTGTAGACTTCCAGGGCAAACTTCTGGAGCAGGGGGGTTTTGGTGGAGTTGGACAGGATCAAGACGACGTTCATATGCCCTGGCCTCAGGCGCACCAAGTTACTGGTGTAGTTGATGTCTGTTAGCTCAGTCACCTCAACAAAGCCCTTTTTGGGAATCCTGCTGCAACAAAAAGACCGAATGAAAGGCGAGCAAGGGACTGGGAGCAACTGAGGATGGAGAAACTGTGAGCGCATTTGCCAGCCCATTATGCCAAGCCATCCCTGTGCCCTGTAGCCAAAGCCAGTGTAACTGGTGCAATGGCTTGGTTTGGATCTCCCTCAATGAGTGGGTGAGACCTTTACCTATCTCCTGAGAATGCTGTCTTGGGCAAACTTGGTGGGAATTGTTTGATAAGCAGATTAGTGTCCCCCTGTCCTTGCTGGCTGGGTCCTGGCTGTGCACTGGTCCTCCTTCCTTGCTGTGCCTGCACTGCCCCACACAACAACTGAGCTATGTCTGTGCAACTTCAGCACTTCTCTGCTCGTCACTAACCCTCCCTGCACAGGCGCTCCCCGAGCAACGCTTCCACACAGAACATTCTGGAGAAGTTAGAGAGGGAACCTGTTACTCTCTTTGCTGAAGCTCGCGTCGTTCTTCTCCATCTTTGTGGCAGTTTCTTCTTTCCCTGAGGGTGGAGAGTCCCTTGTGTCACTCGAATCACTGCAGAGGAAGGTGATTTTGTGTGTGTTTAAGGCGTTGGGTTGGACTGAGGAGCTACCCCTGAGGGCATTTTGGTGTGCACTCACCTGAAAGCCTGAACAATAACAGTGCCAAAGAGAATGAAGAGCGCGGAGAAGAGCAAGGACAGGAGTGGCATCATTTCTCGCCTGAGGGGAAAGATGTGCAAGCAGCAGTCAGGTCTGTGAGTTCACATTTTCTGCCTCGATTTCAGTTCCCGCCTACCTCAGATAACACTGTGTGCCTTCCCTAGAAACTCAGCTTGTTTCTTGGGTCTTAAAGACCGTCAAGTTTTTGAGTGCTGTCCTGCTCCCACCCAAAAGGGAGCTAAAATTGGATCTGTTTTAAAATAAGGCGACAGGGAAGCAGTGAAAACCAACAGTGGATGCCCAATCCGTACCAGTTACTGTGAAACAAACTGTCCCAGCAGTCTGAGACGTAGTCCAGCGTGGAGTAGAACCATCGGACAAGGAACATCTGTTCGAAAAGAATGAAAAGCAAAAAACAAATGACAAAACTGCCATAAAGAGCCCCAACAGGTTCAGAGCACGCCACGAGCTTCCTTCCGTAAGCAAGAAATCTTTAAGAGTCTTGCCTTGGTATTTTAAAATATAAATAATGCTTCGAACAACCCTAATGGGACTGTCCACAAAGGTAACACGGATGTCAGGCATCTGCAAAGGCTGTGCACTTACGGGAGCGAGCTCGTCGTTCAGGTCTGCCACGACGGTCTCTGATGAGAGAAGGCCAGGGTCTGTCCTCAGCTGGTCCAGGAGATCCAGGAGGATGAAGTTGTCCTCTTTGCTGCCTTGCCACGCCTCCTCCAAGGCTTTGTAGGCAATCTTCCCTGCATTATTGCGTCTCTCCAGAATGACCACCTGGATGAGCCAAGAGCATGGCAGATGTCAGAGAGGAAGGGGCTTTTTTTTTTTCTAGACAGATGATTCATTTCAAACCACTGCCCAGAATTAGATGTCAGATCAAGGTACAGCATCAATTAAATGACAGGCTAAAAGAAGAAGGGATTTAAAAAAATAAAAGGAAACCCTCACAGCTGATCTTCCACGATACTTCTCATCATCCATCAGCAAGGCATCTGCAAATTCTGGCTGCCGATCGCTGTAGATGTGCACAAACTTCAGTGTGTCTTTTGTGTTGGCCACAGCAAAAGTCAAAAAGGCCTCATAAGCCTCAGCAAACTTCTCTCCTTCCCCGGTAAGCAAGACCACACAGTGCCTGGGTGACACAACGAGATGGGGGATTAAGAGCCAGTTTGGAGGTGAGAGGGAATGACCGACCGCTTTCCTCTTGCCAGAACAATCCTGATGAGCCAGAAACCTCTCTGACAGTGTGGATATTTGGCATGATCCAATGCAGTCATTGCTCTTTTCCCTCAGAATCAAACCAAAAGTGACTCTAAGAGCAGCCCCAGAACCTTGGGAAACAAAACAGGGGGGCACTTACTTCCGCTGACGGTGAGACTTCTTCACAGGACACAGCTCCTGGAACAGCCTCTGGCTGGTGAGTCTGGCCACCATGAGGAACTTATTCTGGGAAAGGAAGTCATCAATGAGCTGCTTCTTCATTTCTCGTGCCTGGCAAGGACAAAGAAAGCAAAAGTCACAACTGAGCAGGAAGAGGAGGGGAAAGCTGTTGGATGTTCCTGGAGAAGGCTGCCAGCCCTTGTGCCAGCCCTCCGTGCAATCACCCAAGATGTTTAGAGGCTCCAAGACTCTGAAGTTACATGTGTCTTCCTTCCCCGACAGGCTGGAGTCCCCCAAGCTTCCCCTGTCCTACCACTCGCTCTCCTTCTCCTCCAAAGCCTGAATTTAAGCTGAGAACAAACACTCTTCCTCCAAACTGCACCACTGACCAACCCCTCATCGCCAGCTCGCTCAGAAAAGCTCCACGCCTGTTTTCCCTAAGCTCTCGGAGAGGGCTCTGAGCGATACCTGCACAACGTCAGCGGGCCGGTCGATGTGCTCCTTGAAGATCATCATGGTGGGAGTGTAGACGTTGATGTTGTACTGGCTGGACAACTCTTCAGTGCCTCGGAGTCCGACGTACACGTACCCAAAGGACAGGTAATCCCGGTAGGCAAAGGCCGTCAGCTGCGTGGGAGGAAATCCCCAGCACGTGTTCATGTTACAGAGTGAGCATTTTCTCCCCCCAGTGCCCATGGTGACTTTGCTCCAAGAACACATCCTGCTGTTTGAATGCCATTGGATGTGCTGTGAGAGGTATAAGCCTTTCCTCTCCCTCACTGAACCACATTTTGTGTCCTCTTAGTCCTTGTGCTGGGAGCCTCCACAAATCCACGGCTTTATTTACAGCCTGACATGTTGTAGGGTAGCAGGGGCTTCTTAGGAAATGGGATTTTCAGTAACCCAAATTAGATATGCCACAAGCATCTCCCATTCCCAACAAAGGTTATGCACCTGCGTTGCTGCTATCTCTGAAACACACCTGCACCTTCACACCCACAAAAGGTAACGGTGTCAGGACACAGAAACAGACTCCTAACAAAGCTGGTCACCTGGCCGTGCCATTTCCAACCAGCACAAATCGCCTGCCTCTCCTAGAACCAGTCAGTGGTGCCTGGAGGCATCAGTCCACCTCTGCTCACAGCAGGGGCGTGTTTTCCTTTGGAACATCTGGATTTATAAGCAAGTCAACGATGCAGTGAGAGAAATGACATTACCTTGTATAACAAGGGCACAACTGGCATGTGATCGAACAGCAGCACGTGGGGCTTGTTGTCTTTCTTCCAGTCGGACAGGAAGCGGATGTAGTTTTTATCTGTAATCTTTAGACAGAACCAGAACGTTATTTTAACCTCTGAGCTGTCAGACACCGGCAACGCTCTGCAATGAGGTGTCTGAACAAGGACTTAGCCTGAAAGGGCTGTCCAGGTGTTGTAGGAAGCAGACTGTAGGCTGGTCTTTCCACCAGCTATTCCTGATTAATGAATGAATTAAAACCTTGACCTCCCTCAGCCCTCTTAGTTATTGCGGCCTCTGTCGATGCCATTCCAAGTCAATGCCGATGGCACTGTTATTCTCCTGTTTGCTGGGATCATATTCTTCATATATATATATAAAATGGGAAGCCAAGGGTTAAAAGGCACCTGTAAGCTCCATTAAACCTGCTCTGTTTCAGGTGTGATGAGGATAGGTCCTCTCAGAAAGCACATAAATGGCTGCATTTGCTGTAGAAAGGGAAACAGACCCTATATTTGGGGTGAGGAGTCCAATACCTCCAATACCCAGAGGACAAATCAAGAGTCTGGTGGGGAAAGTGGCCCCCGGTGAAGATCCCAAGGGAAAATGAGGTGAGGTAAAGAAGGCCACGAGCAGAGGCCAGGCAGGTGAGAGTGCTGTGGGAGCTAACCCAGCCACATTGCACTGAAAGGGGCGGTAGGCATTTCAGGACTCTGCCAAAAATCACTGGAAGGCTGAAATACAGGAATATTTATTTCATCAGTTAGGAGGTTTACTTATGACTGTGAAAGGGCTCATGCTACCAGCTCCAGTTTCAAAGTTTCTGAAGGAAAACTGGACAAAACAAACAGGACTCTGTGTCAGGGAGTTTTAGCAGACATGACCTATGAGGTGGCAAGCAGTCCCTAATCTGCTGGAGGAAATGCTGAGAAAGGAGGAGGGAAGTGAAACCCAGCAGGTTCCTGTCCTAGGGGTAGCTTGGGTAGAGCCCTGGCAGCTGTGGGGTGTCACAGATGGGGGCAGCTGGCACTAGAATCACTGGTGTGACCACAGGGTAGCAGGATCAGCCCTTTTCAAGGAGAAGTGTTACGGAGCTGCAGGGTGGGAACACTTCTGACAGCTCCAGGGTTTGGAGCTTCGTGACACAGATCAGCTTGGAGCCCAAATTAAACAGATTAGCAACCAAAACAGCCAAGGAGAGAGATCTCCAGGCAGAGAGGAGAAGCAGCATCTGACACCCCTGCTAGAACCCACCTTTTCAACAAGATTCCCTGGCAGAAGGTTCTCCACGAATTGCCGCAGGTTTTCCCGAACGACAGCATTGTGGAAGAAGGTTATTTTCCCGTTAATGAGCCCCAGCAGGGTGGGAGTGCTGTGGGCACCCAGATGATGGGCAAGGCGCCGCTCGTACCCCGCGTGAACGACGCCGATTCCTGCTCCTGGAAAAGGAGAGCACCGGGTTCACCTGAAAGATCCCCAGCGACCCAAATGCCCAGTGGAAAACTCATGACCTGCTCCTTTGCCCAGCACCCTTTGGAGTTAGGAATGTTTGGGAAAGCATCAGGATAAAACCCTGAGGAAATCTACGGGTTAAACTGGGTCATGCAAACCTGAAGGCAAACCACTGCAGCCTCACTGGGCGAGGGACACACACCCAACCCCAACAACCTCATCCTTACCCAGCGCCTCCAATTCCTGAGCAACTTCCTTCCACACGGGCTCGATGTGGATGCAGCTGAAGCACCAGTCTGAGGTGATTTTAATGAGGTAAGGTTTCTTGAAACTATCGGGCACGATTTCATTGATGTAGTGGGAAAAGTGGAGCAAGTACTTCTCGTCGGAGGTGTCGCGCCTCTCCGAATTGAAAGGGAAATGGAAGAAGGACTCGTCAAAATAGAAGCCGTCGTGGAAGCGGTGGAACTGGCGATGCTGCTGCTGAGCAAAGCCCTGGCTTTCCCCGGCATCTCCGTAGCGATCAAAGTTCGCCCTCTTTTCCTCATTGGAGAGAATCTGGAAAGCAAATGATAGAAAAATGATTGCCTGAAACCATGAGGGGGAGCTGCCTTGACCATAATCCCTTAGTAAACAACGTAAGGAATGTGCAGCCTTTGCTGCGCATCAGAGGGATAAATATTTTGGAAGAAGGAAGCATCACATCCTTCTGGGCTCACTGTGGTAAATAAGGGTAAAAAACCCTCAAAGCCTAAAGAAAAGGAGCCCCCAAATCCAGACTGCTGTACCCTCTTCTGTCACCAACAGCTCTTTGGGTCTGAACAGCCTGTGTTCTGAGCACAAATGCTCTTTTCTAGAGTGGCTTTTGCTGGTCTCTCTTTGAATCTGGAGGGTTCAGAAAGTGCCAAAAGTTTCACTGAGCAGCCAGAAGCCTTGCAGAGAAACTACATTTTTTAGCAGGGAAATCAGGATTTATTTTGATTTCCATGGGTTTGGCTGCCACAAACTGGGGCAACCAATTTCCAGAACAACATGCAAATAACTACTGCTAAGAATAATTTGAGGTGACCAAAGCCCTGTGATAATTAACATTGCTTACATCACCCCAAAATGCTTTTATGTATGTGTGACACAGTCAAGACGCTGCCCAGCTGGGCAGAGCTTGGGGAATACCCACTCCTTCCTCCTTTGAGGCTTTTTAGCCAAAACAGGGCAGACCCATAGCAAAGTATTTGCAGCAGAAACCATGCTGGTGACTCCAGTGGTTCTGTCAACAAAGCTCAGCAAACTTTTTGGGTGGGTAATGTCCACCTCCACAGGGTCAAGCATCTTTCCCACGTAGAAATACACAGGAAAAGCACAAAGCCATGTATGGAAAAATAACGTCACTTAATGTTAACGACAGCAGGAGTTTACAGGAAGCACGTGTTACCTCGTAGGCCTTGCTGATCTGGATGAATTTGTCCTCTGCTCCCGGGTCCTTGTTTTTGTCAGGGTGCCTATGGGGCAAAACCAGAGGAAAAGGGGTCAGTGTGGGGCACAGGGAGCTGTCGGCCTCTGTTTTGAGGTGAGGAGAACACGGGCAGTGAGGGCATGCAGTGACGTCCCTGAGGCTGAGATCAGATTTAAACCCAGCACGTGCTGTCCCTGCCCAAACCCCATCCCAAAAGGCAGCACTGGGATGTGTGCCGTGTGCCTGTGGACCTGTCCCTCTGTCTGCTCCATCCCCAGCAGCCTGAGCCCAGGACATGGAGCGCATCTGCTTCATAGCAATGCCTCCCTTGGCTGCTGCCCTACATAACTACTGGGTTCTTCCTTAAATCACCTCCTGCTGTGGCCTCGGGGATGTCTCACACAGAACAACACGGGCTCTAAAAGCTCCAGGTAATTTTATTCGTTTTATTTCTATGCCTTAAGCCTGCCCCTCACCTGCATGAGGGGTGTGAGATTTGCGCATCCAACACATTTCCCTTCCACAGCACAGCAACTGAACTGCCCTTGGACATCGAGCTATCAAGCTGAGACTTCAACCCCTGTGTATTAGAAGTTCCCAGAGAGGAGTTTTTCTCCCCACAGCCAGACTCCAGGAAAACTTTCCCCCCCATCACTTGACTCTGGGAGAACTTTTTCCCCTTGTAGCCAGACTCCAGGAGAACTTTTCCCCCAAAAGCCAGACTCTGGAATAACTTTCCTCCCTGTAGCCTGATTCCGGGAAAACTTTTTCCCTTTGCAACCAGACTCTGGAAGAACTTTTTTCCTGTAGCCAGACTCTGGGAGAATTTTCTCCCTACAGCCACACTCCAGCAGAACTTTTCCCTCCGTAGCCAGATTCCAGCAGAACTTTCCCCCCGTAGCCAGACTCCAGGAAAATTCTCCCACCCTAGCTTGATTCTGGGAGAACTTTTTCCTCTTGCAAGCAGACTCTGAGCGAACTTCTCCCCCAGCAGCAAGACTCCCGAGGGTTTTACAGCACGGATCGCTGGCATGGAGCATCTACGTGTTTTCAGGCTGCCTCCCGGCCTGCGAGGAAGCCGGGGCGCACAGCCAGGCGAGGAGACGCCTCATGCCCCCACGGCCGCGGGGCCTGCCGCTGTCACCGAACCGACACCGGGACCCGCTCCCGGGGCCGGGCGAGGGGGGGAAGGGCAGCACCTACCATTCCCGGGCGAGCCGCTTGTAGGCCTTCTTGATGTCGG
>VWZT01005478.1:150549-167989 GCA_013397055.1 Pachycephala philippinensis
CTGCCCACCGCCCTCCATCAGCCATCACCGTCCCTTCAGACCCCCTCCCCTCCACCGGCAACGCCGGCGGGTTTCATCCACGCCCCGGTGGGACCAACCCGGGATGATCCTTAGGGTCCGGCATCACCAGTGGGTCCCATAGCCCGGTGGGATCCCCTCCGGGCCATCTTTAGGGTCCCTTTCAACCCAAACCAACCAATGAACCAATGAATCCTTAGGCTCGAAGGAGGTTAAAGGGAGTCTGGTGCACTCACAGCCACCTGTGCTATTGCCACCTCCATCCATTCCTGACCCAGAGTTTGCCAAAGGTGGCATGGGGAGGACACAGAGTCACGGAGCAGCCCAACACCTCCAGATACACCTGCAGAGGATGCCCACGGCAGCATCTTTAACCTACACAGGCATACAAGGCCATGCCTTCCCCCAGAGTAAACCCAGGCATTCAGAAAGGGAAGAATCCAGCTTCTCCCAGCACATGGAGCAGGAAAACCAGGCCACACCAATTACCAGGGCCCCACGGCACTGCCATTGCCATTGGGGATCGGCCACTGTGCACACGTGGGTGCTTTGCATGCCTACAGACGCTGCAGCCCTGCATCAGCCCGCTGCAGCCCTCTGTGCTGCCTCCAGACCTCTTTTATCCCATTAAAAAATAAAGACCAAAAAACCCCAGCGGGGCTTTGCTCACATCCAAATTATCCTCGGCTGAAGAGGTCTGCAGAGGACTCGGCACAGGGGCTGCTCTGAGCGATGCTGAGGCAGAGCGGCTGCAGGGATGATGAGCTGGAGCTGCCTGTTGCCTGCAGGGAGCCCCCTCCCCACAACACTGCTGCTCCCCAAAACCCAGGGTCTGCTCTCGCCCTTGCTAATGACAAGAATCAGTGAGTGACCCTGTGCCATCACCCTGTCCCCACCCACCAGCACATCGCTCTCATCTCCCCGTTGTCCTCATGCTGCTGCTGTGTTGGTGTGGCTCACACAGGTCCTCTTCATCCCCCTTCCCATGTGGCAGGTCCAGTACTCCTGGGGTGTCCCAGGAATTCCAGAATTCTGTAGTACATTGTGCCTTACGTTCCAGTTCCCCCGGGACACGATGGGGACTAGAGGACACGGGAGGTGCAAGGGATTTTTCAAGCCATGTCAGCTTCATGTGCTTAAGGCCACTTCAGCAAGGACAGGATACACTCCCTACAAGTGACTTCACACATCACTGGGCTGTATTCACACACACAAATATACACCCACATGTGTACACTGGACAATATCCTCACCACCTTTTCCACTGCCATAAATCCAGGACGTGGAGTGTGGGAAAACAAGGTCCTACATTGTACAGTCGCACCAGTGTGCCCAGGAGCTACGGGATACAAACAGGAGCTCCTCAAATGCACCCACACCCCACACCACCTCCACCTTCACAGAGTCCACAGCGATGACCTGTTCCTACTGCAGACCACCACCTAGTGAAGGTTGCTGTGGTGCCCCTCCTAGGACCTTCCCGATTTGACAGCATTTGCCATGTGCTCTTTGGCCTTCAGCTTGCCCAAGCAGAGAGGCTTTGTGGCTCCAGGCTGCAGAACGGAGACATCAGATACAGCGGTGACCACGAGAGCTCAGCATGATCTGCTCTTCTCCCTCGCCCTCGTACATGGCACAAACCCATCGCTAGAGGTGCCTGTACCACCTCCAACTTCATCAAGGGGTGCTGCCACGATGCTGTGCCTGGGTGCTGGGGGCTCGGAACCTCCAGCCTCTCGGGATGGTCCGACCAACCACTCCGTGGATGGCTCCCAACAGATGGAGCTGGCTGTTGGACAAAGTGCAGGAGTTGGGTATTGCCTTCTCACCTTGTGCCGTTTGGCCGCTTGTCGCAGCCTCTTCTCCTGGTCCAGCTGGAGCTGCGTCCTCTCCAGAGCCTCTCGCAGCAGAGCCTTCTCTTCTGCCTCCCTGTGAGCTTCATCTTCCAGGCTGGAGATCTCCTCCTGGCACCTCTGCAGGGACGCTTGGTTCTGCCTGTGCAAAACAGGAGGGGAGGATTCTGTCGGTCTTTTGCCCTTATCAACGCCCTGACCCTCAGCTGGGCTCTCCACGCCTCCCTTTGTCCTGCTGGCACCGTCCCCTGCCCAGCCAATGCTGCTGCTGTGCCAGGCTCCAGCCACCCTGGACAAGGGAACCTGTCAAGGCTTTCCCAACTCTGACACTGCTCAGCCCTGTGAGGCTGCAGAAGGAACCACTGCAGAAAACTGAGAGGACCTTTCCCCACTCCTCCTGACATTTGGTTTTTGTACCGTGGCCACACTGTGGCTGGTCCCAGACACACACAGGACCCAGCAGTGCTGCATCACTCCTGCCCCAAGCTCCCCGTCACTTGGCATCCAAGGACCAGGTCTTGTTCAGAACTATGACCTTGCCTTTCCATACCTGAGCTGCTCCACACTTCCCTCATAACTTTTCAGCATTTCTTCTTTCCTTTCCAGGCGAATCTGGAGGTTCCTGATCTTTTTGTACAACAGCTCCAGGGCCTTCTGTCTCTGCAGTCCCACTTCTGCCCTCTTTTCCTGAGGAAGGTGCTGCAGAGGCTGCATTCCTGACAGCTCCTTCATCTCCATCAGGCTTCCCAGAGCACCGATTACATCAAGGTACTGTGGGAAGAAGAGGGAATGCATTATTTACCAGGTCTGCTGCATTCCATCACGCTGCTCAGCCATCTGCTTTCTGTCTGCTTTCCTGAGGAGATGACAGTGTCCCAAGGAAAGTAGGTTTCCACTTCATTCCCAGCTGCACGGCTTACTGGGATTGG
This sequence comes from Pachycephala philippinensis, assembly GCA_013397055.1. NCBI lineage: Eukaryota > Metazoa > Chordata > Aves > Passeriformes > Pachycephala > Pachycephala philippinensis. The sequence continues at coordinate 153,350 of VWZT01005478.1, forward strand.
ATTGCCTCCTTTTCTAAGATGAGTTTTCCCTGCTGGGTGTTTCCCTGCCCTTTTTGGAGGGAAGAGATGACCTTGCCCAACCCAACAGCTGTGCTACCCCTGGACCCCTCCCCTGGCAGCTCCCTCCATTGCTCCCCAGCCTCTCTGATGCACCACGGCATGTTTTGGGGTCCCAGGATGTCCAGGCAGACGCACAGTGTGCTCTGGGCCACAGAATCGTAGAATAGTTTAGGTTGGAAGGAAAATTCAAAGGTCATCTAATCCAACCCCCCTGCCATGGACAGGGATGTCTTCAACCAGACCACAGAGCAGTTCATCCTCAACATTCCTGCAGCATCCTGATGTCACATACCTCTGAAACGTGTTCAAAAACCATCTAAACTCTACACACACTGGGCATGTACACACTACACATGATTTACCCCATCTATCCCTGACGTACCATCTTCTCACCGAAGTCTGTCGCCTCAGCCATCCCCAAGCTCGCTGTGCTGTTGGTGATCCTGAACGAGCCCCCATTAAGCACACTGTCAGGAACCTGCACAGACAGGGAAAAACCCGTGGAGTTCACTTTGGGCCTGGATTTTGCTCAAGTGGCCTCGAGCCTCCCTTCCACCTCATGGGGAGACCACCCCAGTATCGCTGTGGTCCCAAGCCTCCCACCCCGCTCAGCCCATGGCATCCCTGGTGCTATCCCAACAGCACCCGGCAACGTGCTGGTCCTGATGGAGCAGCCACCCTCTGCAGCACTGCCTGCCGTCCATCACGCTCCATCTCTCACCCTGACTTCTCATGTAGCATCTCTGAAAACCTATTTCTCCCTTTCCCAGGGCATACTTTCCAAACAAAGCCACGGGCATTACAGCCCATACACCGCCACCCTACCTTGCCAGCCTTCAGTTTTCCTCCCAACACAGGTGCAGGGTCCATCTCAAGACCTCTTTGTTGGACTATTTTCTCTGCTAAGTCTTTCATCCGGACCACCAGTGGCTCCGAATAGCTCTTCACAGCACCTGGAGGCAAACAAGCAGCTGCCAAATTGTTTCACTCTCCACACAGCTTGGAGGCTGGACAGCTTTCCCAGCCTCTCTCTGAGGGTCTTGAGGCCCTGGCACAGGGTGCCCATGATGCCTTAGGTTTTAACTTTTATATTTTTCAAATTCTGTATTCCCAGTGTGTAACTCTGCAGTGTCCTGCAGCCTGGGAGCTGCTGCTCTCTCATGCTGAGACAGACAGAACAAAGCCTCTCCAGGCTGCTCTCCAAGGACACCCAGCCCGTCCTAGACCCAAAATGTGGAAACCAGCATCTTGAGAAGGGGGGCAAGCTGAGGGGAAATTCCATCATTAGCTAAAGTTTAATTGGTGAAATTGGGTTGAGATGCAAATGGAGCAAAGCTATAAAAGTGTGAAGAACTCGTGACTCGGGGTCCATCTTGGGTGCAGCCTTTGGCCTGCCCAGGGTGTGCCTCTGAAGGCCTTTCAAATAAATATCCACCTTTATTCCCTTACTGCTGTCCAGTCTCTGTTTCTAGGTTGGCCTCTTTAGGCACCACCCAGAGAAGCTGTGGCTGCTTCATCCCTGGCAGTGTCCAAGGCCAGGCTGGACGGGGCTTGGAGCAACCTGGGACAGCGGCAGGTGTCCCATGGCAGGGGGTGGAACAAGATGGGCTTTAATGTCCCTTCCAACCCAAACCATTCCATGATTCCTGGAGAGCCCTGCTCACCTGAGCACTGCCTCTTCTCCAGCATTTTTACTCTCTCTCGGAGCTCAGCCAAGCCTTCTTTTTGGCGCTGGATCGTTTCCTCGTGCCTGAGGCCTCGGCATTTTGCACCAAGCTCAGCCAAGTCTGATGGTGGCTCCTGCAAGACGCAAGCAGAAGACTGCTTCTTGCCCAGTCAGCATCTGGTGCAGCACAAGCTCAACATAAACACAGCCTCGTGCCAGGCACTGGGCACTTGGCACCTGCCAAGAACAAAGCCTGGGGAGCATCTCCAAGGATTTGGGGGCGTTTAAGAGACTTGTCAGAGACCTCTTTCCTGCTCTGCTGTGCCATAGTCAGGATACGAACCCTGGAAATGCTGTGGAGAGCTGGTTGAGGGATGGTGCACGGCTCTGAACAGCCGTGTTGGTGTTTTTCCCTTGTCCTTTGCACCACCACAGAGCATTTACCATCTACACACAGACACCGATGCACTTCACAGACTGTGTCCCAACACGAACTTGGACATTATTCTCTGCATATGCACTGCCCTCTCCCAGCCCCGTCCAGATCCCTGCATTATCACAAACATCCAAAAATCTGTGATGGGGCTAGGGCCTGTCAGTGTGCCCTGTGCACAGCTAATGATGGCTGCAGACCCCCAGCTCCGGTCTGGCTGCTGTCACCCCACAGCTCTGCCCATCCCGCTCCCGAATGGCACCGCCAGCACTTGGATCTTCCCCTCCCCATCCCAGAATGTGGAACAGGACGGGCAATCCCTCCCGCCCGCTCATCAGCTGGCTGTGAGTCACCGCCCGGCCCCCGCAGCCAGCCGGCCTCGCTGGCACGCTGCTGGCTGCCACCGTCGCTGTACAGAATGTACAATTCCTACAGTCCCTCCATCTGCTGCTGCCACCACCTGCGAGTTCTTCCCTTTTCCAGCCTCGGGGAAATCAAATAGGAATTTGGCGCAGGGGAACGAGGAGTGTTTCTTCCTGTCCTGTGCAACAAGCTGCCCCTGGTCCTGCACACACAACCCTAGAACTCGTTCTGCATTACCTGCACAGCCAGCATCCACTGCTCGGCAAGCTGGAGAAAGGAGGGAAAGCCTCCTGCATGTTGCTATTCCCTCTAATTGGCAATTAACGCAGCCATTAGCACACACAACACTTCGAGGTTCCAAAGTGCTGTGCAAACATCGGCTCATTAACCAGCAGCAGCCTGGTGGGGCTGCGGGTACCCCGAATCACAGGCGGCACAGGCAGCCCTGGCTCGGGAAGGGGTGCCCGGCCATCCTGTCCTCGGGCCAGCGTGCAGCAGCTCCAGGCTTGGCTCTCACCGTGATGCTGAGAAACAGCGTGTGCCACCCATGCTCCTGGCAAACCCACACCCCGGTGCTCTCCATGAGGTCTCACCCTCTGGGAGGCTTCACCCGCCTGCACTGGCGTCCTGGGAGCATCCTCTGGGTTCTCTGCTGTTTGTTGGGAAGCATCCCTCAGCCCCTGGCAGCGGGTCTGAGCTTGGCTGTGTGGAGAGACAAGACGTGGGAACCCATGTTGGATGAAGGTGACCTGAACAGCTTGTGGAGAGCAGCACCCTGGGCACCCACCGATGACTACCACGGTGTGGGTGGGAACACTCAGCTACAAGTGCCTGAGTTACACATCCACTGGCATGAGCTCCACTAAACCCCCATTTCGGTTCCTGTGTCATGGATTCAGAGCTGAGCTCCATCCTGGTACTCTGGGGAGAACCCACACATGTGCCTTTTGCTCTGGGGAGAACCCTGAACACCATCAGCTGCTGGGGACACACAGAGTGGCATCTGTGAAGCCTCGGATGATGTCAGGGTGTACCTTAACTCTTCAGCTGCTGCTTTCAGGGCCCGATCCTTCTCCTCCACAAGGCTGGACATCTCGGAGAGCTTCTCCCTGAGCTGGTTCACTTCCCACTCCCGGTGTTTCAGCTGCCTCTGGCTGTGCTCCAGCTCCACCTTCTGCTCTTCACTCAGCTCCCCTAAGCACAGAACAGCCTCGTGGGATGCTGGCTGACTCATCACCCAGTCCTGGGGGATCTGCAGCTGGTGCACCCTCATGGAAGCTGACAGCAACAATGGGGGTCACCCCTGCCCTTGACAGCTGCCCTCAGGTCCTGGGCCATGCCAACAGGACATCCTGGTTTACTAAATCCCAGTCTCTTTGTGGAGGTATAAGCCAGGGCAATTCCTTGCTGTGGCAATTTTCCTTCAGACTGAAGGGGGACAGGTCCCCAGCATTTTCTGACTCGCATCTTTTGACTCCACACATTCCTCATGGGCTCTGTCCCCATGTTCACAGCCCTGCCCATGGAGGAATCCCAGGCAAGGCTCTCCCACTCCACTGGCTTGGAACACCTTCAGCTCCAAGAAGTTCACCAGTGTGATTCTGAGCTCAGTTTTGTCCACCTGCTCTCCCCCTGATTACTCTGCTCTCTCATTGTCACTGCTATTACTTAGCCAAGGATGGGGAGAAATTCACCTTCCCAAAGGGAACAGACTGCCTGCTTTGCCCCCAGCAGGACAAAGCATTGCCTGAGGACGGTGACATCCATTTCTGCGATGTGTGTGTGCCCACCACACTGTCACTGCATGGAGGAGGACGGGCACGATGGCAGCCACACGGTGCACGTCACCCACCTCTCATGTCTGACATCCTGGCTCTGGTTTCTGACAGCTCCCTGGTGAGCCTGCTGATGGCTGCCTTCTTTTCCAGGAGCGTGCCCTGCGCCACTGCCAGCTCCTCCTGCAGTTTCCTGGGAAAGATCAGCGCAAATCTCACAGCCATTGGGAAGCCTCATTTCAGGGAGCCCATGCACACCTTCCTGTGCTGCATCTCCTGATTAACACTCACACATTCCTTTTTTTCCTGCCTTTTGCTCCCCTGGGGTCACCCTGTGGAGTGGGATTGGCCACAACCCTTGCTCTTACCTGGAGCCATCCAGATGGGGTGGCAGATCCTCATGTGCTATTTGGCATCCCTTTGATGCTCTAGGCTCTTAGGATCACTTCAGCCTAGCAAAGGGACTCCAGTCCTATCCCAGACTAAAAAGGTCTCAGAACAACTTGTGTTGGACTTCCTCAGGCTCTCCCAAGAGGTCCCTGCCATTCTCCAAGCCTCTCTGATCACCATCAGTGAGTGCTGCTCACCTCAGACAGACATGTGACTCCATGGCAGGACAGATCTCCGGCCAAGCTCCTGATGCTGACCTGTGGGCATCACACTGAAGTCCTACAGGACACAGGAAAAAAAGGCCAATTACTTCTTTGTAACACTTACATGCTTGTTGCTTCTGCTACACAAATCAGTTCCTTCATGGCAGCTCTGAGGACTGAGGACTGTCTCTTTGGGAAACTCATGTCCCTGAGAGCCCAGTTCCAAGGCCAACTGGACAATTCCTGACATCCAGCCTTGCTTGGGATTGCTTCTGTTTGGGAGCAGCCCAAAGCACCCCAGTCTTGTTGTTCTGAGGGTAAAGAGTCCTTCTCCCCATTTTAGAAGGCAAAGCCCTGTCTACTGACAGTCTCCAAAACCACCAAACAATGAAACTGCTTCTGCAGGGCCTCACAGAGCTTGTCCTGCAGGTGGAATAACCTCCATTCAACAGCTTCCCAATGTTTTCTGTAGCAGCAAATTCACTATTCCATCTCCACACACATATCATGTTAACCCAGCTGGTTCCTGGTACAGGTGCATCCCATACAACCCTTACCTACCTTCCATTTTTTCCACAAGTGCTGCCTTTTCCTCCTCCAGCCTCTTCTGCTGCTGAGTGGCCTCTAGCAGCCTGTCCTCTAAAGCCAAGATGGTCAGGGAATGCTGCTTGCTTTGCTCCCTATATCCTGCTACTTCTTCATGCAGTTTCTGCCTCTGTAGCTCATTTTCCTCCTGGACAGCCCTGAGCTGCTCGTCCTGCTGCAGCACGTGCTGCTCTAACATCGCCTGGGAAACAAGACATGGGAGCTCTGGGGGTTTCTTTTGGGATCACCATTGGCATCATCTCCCCTGGATGGCAGTCGGAAGAATGGAGGGAAGGGAAGGGTTTCAGGGATGGGGAAGCCTTCTTCTCCAGCACTGCATCCTCCACCTGCATGGGTCCGTGCAAGTACCTCTTGTGCAGTGATTTTCTTCAGCTCACGCAAAGCTTCTCTCAGTTTTCCCTCTGTCAGCTCCTGCTCCTCTGCCTTCTTTGCTGTTGCCTATGGGAGGAAATTAGCAGTAATTAGGTTAGCCAGGAATCCACCTTCCTTTCTGCAGAGCTGCATCTCTGTGTATTTGGCAGGGGTGAAAACCTCTTCGTCCACTGATTTGAGCCCCTGGAGCATCATGCTACAGCACACGTTCCCTTTTCTTCATTCCAAGAGTGAGCTGTTCTGCTTCACCTCCTGTGCTCACCTCAGCCATGCTTCTTAAGTGGCTTTCCAGCTCCTGGATCTTCTTCTGTTCTTCCTCCACAGATTTCTTACACTTGTCCTTCTCCTCGGTGACAGCGCTCTCCAGAATCTGTGAATCACCAGCCCACAGATTCACTTCAGGAAAAAAAACCTCAGCTCCAAGGAGGAAAGCAGCAGGGAGGGTCATTGCTCTGGAGCAGGGGCAGGTGATGGGAGAAAAGCTTGGCAGGACATGAGGTGACTCAGTGAAAGAGAGGATGGGAGCACCTGGGGAAAAGTACAGCTGAGAGACCGGGTAGGAGCTGCTGGGCTGCTCCTTGCCTGAATCCTTAGAAAACTCAACACCAGGAAACCACAATTCCCAAGGTGCCAGCCACAGAAGCAGACTAGAAACTGTCCTACAAAGCCACCACGATCACAACACGCACATGGCAGAACACCCACTCACACCCTGAGTGACACTGCATCCCACACCAGAGCCACTGGTGCGATGGCCTGGGCTCCCCTGGGACTGAGGGGGGCTGCTGCCCCCTGCTCCACAGGGATATCCTTTTCCAGCCAAAAAGGAGCCAACGGGAGCCCAGCATGGGGAGGGAGGGAGAGAAGGCTTGAGAGGAAGCAAGGCAATGTTTCCCTAAGCTCATGGACCACGATGCTCCTTGCTCTCCCTTCTCCCAGTGACTGACTGGCAGCCGTGCATCCTGATGTCACCTGCAGGTGCTTCCCAGTTCCACCTGGATACTTTTGGGACTTTACATCACCTGGATCCATATCAGAGGATATCTGATATCCACTTGGGATCCCATTGGGCCCTTGGGACTGCACTCAGTTCAGAGCTAGAGGTTCCTCCTCTCGCTAGCCAGCACTCTTACAGACACCCATCTTTCCTGCATAACATTCCTTTTCTGAAACACCAACCATGTCACTGTACCTCTCTGCTCTCCTTGTCCTTTTCCAGGATAATTTGCTGGATTTTTAGCTGTAAGTCTTGCTCATGTTTTGCTTCCAGCTCCTTTGTGTGCTCCTGCAGCAGCTCTGCCTGCAGCTCCTGGAGCTTCTCTAATTGCTCCTACAGGGAGACACCGAGGTATTAAAGGAAGTGTGTCAGCAGCAGGGCAAGAAATAAACCTCCTGTGTACATTCACTCACAAAAAAAATCACAAAAGAGATCTCCTCTCCATCCCTGCTGCATTAGGGATACGGACACACTGACAGTGGGCTCTGTCTCCTTTCCCTTGCATTTCCTGTAGACTCAGGGATCTCAGCTACAGCACGTCCCCAGTCCAGGTGCCACACTGGCTTGCCTGGGACTGCCATCATATTTACCCAGAGAAAGATTCCAGGTCCACCTGGTTTATGTGCATAAATATTTCTGTACCTGCAACATCTGATTCCTCTGCGCCATTTCCTGACTCTTTTCCAACAAGCTCCCGAGAGCAGCCAACAGCCCTGCAAAAGTCAACGGAGCCTCGCTGTGTGGGGTGCTCACACACCATATTATGGATATCAGGGAGAGTTTCTTTATGAAAAGGATTGTCAGGCATTGGAACAGGGCACCACCCCTGGAAGTGTTCAAAAAGTGTGAGACTGTGGCACTTGGGAACAGTGCTGACTTAACGGCTGGACTCAGTGACCTTGGAGGTATTTTCCAGCCTTAAAATTTCCACGATTCGGTGATTTTCTCCCCAGGGAGATGGGGAGGTTCATGCTGGACTTTCTCCTCTACACCTGGCTTGCTAGGACATCCCACACTCCCAGGGTCACCCAGCAGACACAGACCTTTGCCGGGGGTGTGCAGGTCCATCCCCGCGCTGTCCAGGAGCTGCTCCACACCCTCCAGCCAGGACAGGGGACCACGTGCCATGTCCACCACTGCTGTCCTGATGGCTGAGACAGAGGGAGCCAGGCACAACTCCTCCAGCTGCCCCAGCTCCCCTCGCAGGCTGGCGCTGCTGCAGGGGCTCCTCAGGCAAGCCTGGAACAAATGGACCCAGAGGGGAACAAGCCAGACTGCACTGCCAGTGGCCTTCAGGGACTGGCAAATGACACAACATCTCGGAACATCTCAGGCCAGGCTGGATGGGGCTTAGAGCAACCTGGTCCAGTGGAAGGTGTCTCTGTCCATGGCAGGGGATGGAACGGGATGGGCTTTACGGAGAATCTGACAAACTCCTGGGAACAACCACGTGAACACTTTGGGATGACGTTTTGTTTCAGGGTTGTATCTTTACTCTGACCTATCCTCAGGCCAACAAAATGCCCTGTGTTGCTATCTCCCAGCTGCCACTTGGTCCTCAGTATTTAAAGGGCTGACCTGGAGCTTCTGCAGGGAGTTGTTGAACACCTCGATGTTTGCAGACATCTCCTTCTCCTGTGCGAGCCTGGAGCTTAATTCCTTCTGCAGACTCTTCTCCCTCTCATGACTTTGTTGGTTCTCATCAGAGATCTGCCTGACCTTCTCTATCACCTGGCAAAAGTGGGTGAAGAAAGAGGAGGATAAGGCTCACATTGTTTTCCAGGGATGGTCTCAGAGAGCAACAACTGAGACTTGCTGCACACTGGCAGTCCCATCAGACTCCTGGGCTTGTCCCTGTTGCAGACCACTGACTCCCTCCAAGCTTTGGGAGACAAAAAGAACTGTGTCCCTTTCATGTCATTGACTGTGTCCCCTTCACTTCATTAACCTGGGACAGCCACAGCACAACTCCTCATCTGGAGAGGCTTGGACGCTCCAGCCCCACTGCACATGGAGCAGGCATCACGGCCACTCCACAGAGGCTGCCTTGAGCTGCAGGCACCGAACATCTCTGTGAACTGGCGTCCAAACTCACCTGCTGCTCTGTCACAGATTCCCCTGTGCTGCCTGCTGCTGATGGAGAACAGACTTGCATCACTCGGGTCTTGAAGGACTCCAGCTGCAGCAGGGATCAACACATGGAGACAAACATCACCGATCATTGATAGCCACTCTGCTGATCACTGATGATCAATATCTAGCATGATGTTATCTGCAAAGGGCTGTCCCTGCCCAGAGCAGCATTACCCAGGCACTGAGGAGGGTTTGTGTGGCTCCCAGATAGTGTAACTAAGATTAGAGATTCCTTTTCTGTATCCTATTAAACTGCTCCGTTGTCCATGCTGCTCACACAAATCCTGTGGATAAGCCTTTTACACTTCACCCAATGACAAGGTGAGTCCCGTGCCAGGGTTTTGTGCTCAGGACTCTGGGTTTCCATTCCCACAGCACATCCTTCCCCATGGGAAGCCGCATCCCTGTGCTGCCCATGGCCCCAGTGGTGATGTTCCCATCCCTGCCATTTCCTACCTGCTCCCTGGCTCGCTGCACGTCAGATTGCAGCAGGCGCTCCCTGCGCCCCATCTCCCGCAGCTGCCCTGCCTGCTGGGCCCAGGCTGCCTTCAGCTCCTCCTCCGCCTGCAACGAGGGCTTCGGCATCTCAGAGTGACATCCAAAACCGTGCCATGGGCATTTCGACCCTAGCTATCCACTGTTCCCATCAGACAACTCCACGTGTAGCTTTGGAGTACCAGGGGGCAGGCAGCAATCCTGTTGCAGGGGGTGGGGTTGCAGCATCAACCCCTGTCGGCACTTTTGCCTGGGTTTGGTCCCTGGGATATTGTCCATCCTTGACTTCCCCACCCAACACCCACACAGGGCACTCTGCTATCTGAGTTCTTCTTCTTCTTCCCTCAGGGTCCATGGCAGAGCTCAGGACAGCTGGACACCCTGCCCGTCCAGCCTGAGCTCCCAGGGATAGCTGGTCCTCATCCCACCCCTCTGGGATGATGGGACCTGCCCTCTTCATGTCCCCTGCAGCCAGCTGCGTACCTTGGCTTTCTCAGCCAGTTGCTTTTGGACACTCTCATGCTTCTGGATCTCCCCCTGCAGCCCCTCCAGGTCCCGCTCCAGCTCCTCGATGCGCTGCAAGAGCCCAAGGAGGACAGGGGTCTCACCAGGGCAGCTGGGCATTGCCCCTCTGGATGACCTCCACCGATAAGCAAGATTTCCTTTCCATCGAACTCACTTTTGTTTACCCTGGAATTCTCTTCTAACCTATATTTACTGTGGCTATATCAGCTTACAAGTGGAATTCCAATCTGATTTCTGATCACATCCACCCAAGCCCCCTCTCCCCTGCCCTCCCGTTCACACTGTAACCCAGCATTACAAATCCAACAGAGTTTACACTTCCCCAGGTCCTTATGGCCATTATGTGCCTTTCAGGACAGGAGCTGAATTCCAAACAATTCCCTTACAATGTCCAGTTAATTATTCCCTCACTGATGCATTCCTGCAGCCACGGCTTACCCCAAATGACTTTCAACTCACATTTCTGCAGGAGATCAGTTCTTGCTCTCCGAGTTCACGCTTTGTTTCTTCTTTAATTCTGGAGCACTAGAAGGAATGGCAACCAAGGAAAATAACCATCAGGGCAGTGATACTATCGCTCCTGCTGTGAATGGGACACAGGCACAGGCTGCCCAGGGCAGTGGCTGAGTCACCATCCCTGCAGGGATTTAATAGACACTTGGGGACATGGTTTAGTGGTGGCCTTGGCGGTCCCCGGGTAATGGTTGGACTCAGTGACCTTACAGGTCATTTCCAACCTCAGTGGAAAGGATTCCCTGTCAATCCCTGTAATCTCTTCGCACACTGCAGCCAACAGAGCCTCTGCCCTCATCATGCTGCCAATGCAGCTCTGCCCATTGAGGAGGAGCTGCACATGCAGAGGAACGAGCTGCTGCACAAGCCACTTTCTTTAAGGAAAAATCCAGGCCAGGCCACAGGGAGCCCCACAGCACAGTGACAGGGTTTCCATGGCTCCGCGGGAGGATCTTGGCAGGAATATTTTGTGTGTACGAACAACTACTGCACTCACAGGAATCCAGGGCACACGGGAGCTGATGCAGAGCAAGGAGGGAGATCCAGCTGGGGAAGGAGACCCTGATCCGAAGGCATCACGGCACACCCGGACATGGCCATGGGACCATCACCACTATATCCCAGTGACACAACCGCTACCATCCTCACCAGAGAGAAGCACAACCCTTCTCACCTGCTTTCCCACCTTAATCCCCAAGTCAGACCATAACTTACTGAGCCCCTCGTTAGTGCTGCCAACCTTGGCTGAAACCACGGCCAGCTGATTGTCCTTCTCTCGGTTTTCCTTCTTCAATTTTTCAATCTCTTGCTGGAGTTGCTGGATTTTCTGCTCCTTTTGCAGGAGTTCCCTTTGCAAGCTACTCACCAGACCTAAGGAAAACAACTCTGGTCAGAGGTCACCCAGGTGTGACATTTAGATGGGACATTGGGAAGAAATTGTTCCCTGTGAGGGTGGGGAGGCCCTGGCACAGGGTGCCCAGAGAAGCTGTGGCTGCTCCTGGATCCCTGGAAGTGTCCAAGGCCAGGCTGGATGGGGCTTGGAGCAGCCTGGGATAGTGGAAGGTCTCCCTGCCCATGGCAGGGGGTGGAATGAGGTGGTCTTTAGGGTCCCTTCCCACCCAAACCATTCTGAGCTTTGATGATTTCTACAAGCCACTGGGAATAATTTGTTGCCCGTACAGTTTGGCCAATGCTTGCTCCTTACCCAGACCCAGTCCCAAGCTGCTTCATGCCCTGACCCAGAGCTCCAGGGAGACAATACCTGCAGTCAAAGCCTGGTCCCTCTTCAACTTCTCACTTTCTCTCCGCAGCCTCCCGATCTCCAGGTCTCTTTCATGGAGGGAATGGCTGAAAACCTGGCTCGAGCCTTTCTGCAGGTCATTGATCTACAAAACACAGATTCACCGGTGTTCCTGACCAGAACGTTCACTGACTCTGCTACAGCCCCTTCAGAGAGGGGCATCTGGCACTTCTGGTTTGGTGGGATTGCTCTTCAGCATCTTCAAATATCACCTTAAATGTGCTCAGACTGTTCCTGCTGAAATCCTAATGCCAGAGGCATTTGAGAAGGAAGGGAGGGAAAAAAAAGGAAGGATGGAATAAAGGAAAGAAAGGAGGGAAGGAGAGAGGGAGGGAAGGAAAAAGCCTCCCTCCCTCCCTCATTTCCCTTGATTGCAGACACACAAACGGCTCCTGCCCAAACCTGGGTGTTACACTACAAACACACCTCTACCAGAGAGGTGTTTTCCCTGCTCAGAGCCTATGAAACATCCAGTACCTGTTCCCTCAGGGCTTTGATCTCCTCCGTTTGGGCTCCCAGCTCTTGGTTGAAGGTGAGCAGCTCCTGGGTCAGCTCAACCTCATTCCTCACTGCTGCCTGGGCCAGTTTCTTTGCCATGGCTGCAATCTCCTGCTGCAGGTCTCTTATCACCACATCTCTCCCCTGTGACTCTGTTCCCAAAGCAGAGAGGTGACCCATTTCCTTCTCCAGCAGCTTCTCACCCTGAGGGCAGATTCAGGTGCCAGTGGCCAGTCTGCAGCCACAGAGACTCCAGAGCCCTGCCCAGGGTACCGACTCGTGGCCATCAGCAGGGGACCTGCTGTCCCCGGCTTCCCACATCCCCCAGCCACCCACTGTCCCCACACCCTGCTGGGAGTCCCAGCAGGATTCACCTGCTCTGCCAAGGACAGGGATGGCATTCCTCCCTCCCTCCCCAGCATTACCTTCTCCCGCAGGAGGAGATCCACCTCGTGAGTCCCCAGGGAAGGGGCTCCCCCCACGCTGCTTGCACCATCCCCTGAGATGCTGCTTGAGACTGGAAGACAGCAAATTATCAGCAAGAGAGGTGGTTGCAGGCAGCAGAAATGCTCCATGCAGCATCCTTTTCCCTTGACCCAAAACTACTCCAAGGCAGTGGCCACTATTCAGGGCATGAGCTTGCTTCACAACCAGCAGAGAAACCAAAAAAAAGACACTTGCAGTGCAAACAGTCTGCACAGAAGAGAGAGTTAATTCACCTCTGGGAACCAAAACAGCTTCAAAGCAGCAGAGACACAGCAGAGAGAGGCTGCCCTTATTTTCCAGCACTGCCCAGCCCCTCAGAAAGCCCTGCTTTTTTGTCTTCCCACATGGGAACAGCTCTGCTCACTGTCATTAGGGCATGGGGATCCTTTGGGCTGTTCCCAAAAAGAGGAGTATGTGCTACCCTGGCTGTGTGTGTCCCTCCCTTCGCCCTCGCTGTGGTTTCCAGTTCAGCACTNTTCGCCCTCGCTGTGGTTTCCAGTTCAGCACTGGGACTGCACGGTGCTGCCTCCACTCTGCACTTTGGCACCTCACTGTTGACTCTGTGTGGCTTATGACTGCTCCAAAAACCCAACCTCACAGCAGGAAAACCACAGCACTGTGCATCAGGCCACAACATTCACGGCAAATGTCACATCCTCCAGCTGTGCTACTCCCCCAAACCCTCACCTCTGCCCTGCTCTATCACATACTTATTTCCAGAGGTGCATCAGCTATGGATCTATTTTAAAGTGTTCACTCGAGGCAGCCACTTCAAAGGAGGGAAAAACACCACTTCAAACAGGAGTCAGGAACAGGCATGAGTCAGTGGTGCAGATAAATCAGTCATGGACCTTCTGGGTCCCACACCAGGAGAAAGGAAGAGGAAATGTCCCTCTGCAAGGCCAGCAGCATTCCCCCTGGGATGTCACAGCTCATTTCTTCCCTGACCCAGATGCCACCCAGGACCACACACGGATTGTGATCAGCTCCAGGGGACAAGGACTCGCACCCAGTCGCTCAACAGTCATCACTTTTCTGTTCCAGTCAACTCCACTCAGCACTGAGTTGCTCTGTGAGGACACCAGGACACAAATGGCTGGTTTGGCATCATGGAGTACCTGGCCTCACCGCAGAGGTCCTGCTGAAGGTGTCCAGAGAGGTGGCACTGGCCGTGCTCCTGTCCCGGGCACTCGCAGGTCGCCTCGGCAGCACCGGATGGGGCACGTGGCCGAGGGCTCTGGGGGCCCCACTGCCCGGGGAGTCAGAGGGAAGCTGCCACTGCAGCGAGGGCAGGCGAGATGCAGGAGTCGTGGGTTTGGGCTCTGCAACCACCTGGAGCTGCCCTGCCCAGCCTATGCGACGTTTCAAGGGGAGACAGGACTTCTGTGGTGGGAAAACAGCATGTTATCTGCAAGATTTTAGGAAATATTTTAGCCTTGGATTCACGTGCACTGTGTCATGCAAAACCCAGGCACAGGTCTCAGCAGAAGCACAACTTTAGTTTTTTCGCATTTCCATTACTCCAGGATCAGATTTTACTCAGGGCATCCAGACTTTTTGCTGAAACAAAAGGAAATTATTGGGGTTTGCTGCTTTTTGAGCTCCTCCCTCTCCGACTGCCCTAAATCTGCACATCATGTGCACGATCCAGCAGCGCTCCCTTCACAGCTCTCCTGGCTCACACAAGGTCCTACCCCATCGCTTCTCCCATGCACCCAGATGAACCAAAGCCTCTCATTGTGCTCCTGTCTTCCCATCAGCTGGGCCTGTCAGACTGGGAATTAGGACACTGCCTGCTGTTCTCCTGATGAGCAGAGCTCTCCAG
>VWZT01005480.1:2431-13440 GCA_013397055.1 Pachycephala philippinensis
GGAAGGAAGGAAGGAAGGAAGGAATTATACAATATGAGCTGCACCTCTCTCTTCCACACAGGTGAATTCCTGTAACTCTTCAGAAATCATCAATATAAACATCATCAATGAAAAACATCATCAGTGAAATGCCAGCTGGGCCTGTTCCTAAGTGAACCACCAATTGATGTGTCCTCTTAGCTGTTCCTGTGCTTTCCAACCTTGCCCAGAAAAACTAATTTCTACTTTATTATTCTACTCAAGCTTAGCATGGCTTCCCAGGGCACTGTTTAATATGAAACTTCCTTGATTTAGTTTAAAATCTGAAGTCTATTCTCTGCTTCCTGGGAGCAACTTCAGGCCACACTCCGTTTGTTGCCTCCCCATACTTCACCTGTGCAAAAATTCAAAGCATCTCCTTTATCTTTGTTTGTCCCTCTAAAGAACATTAACCTCTTTCTCCACTCGCTTTTCCAGACTCCGAGTCCTCTCCATCTCCATGTGGCCTGGAAGGGAGGGCAGCACGAACCAATGCCCTCGGTGTGAGGCAGACAAAATCTGTGAGACGCCACAGGTGTGTCTGTCCTCGTCCCAGCAAAGGGGGGGATTTTGTTTGGTGGGGTTGCTGGCAGGACAGAAGGTGTTTAGAGAAGGTGTTTAGGCAATGGCCCTGCCCTTTCATCAAGCCAGACGGTGAAAGTGGCTGGGGAAAAGGGAAAGGGCCCGGCTCATCTCCCTAAGGAGTCACTCCTGGCCAGCCCCGTCAGCCCAGCAGGGCAGGCAGGGCAGCCAGCGCTGGGGCTGCTCTCAGCGTGGGCCTGAGCCGTGCTGGGTGAGTCACCTCTGGGCACCGGGAGGGCCGCAAAGGGAAAGCTCAGCCCGGGGAACGCTCGTTTGGCACCGCTTTGATGGGAGCCGGTGCAAATGAAGGACGCTGGGTGACACAGCCCATCCAGGCGCTGACAGCACAAGTGTCGGAGATAAGCGGTAATGAAGCGGGCAGCTTTCCTGCCCGTCTGGCGGGGGTTTGTCATTGCCTGCTCGGAGCACGGCATGCCGTGGCCGAAGGAGGGTGCCCGGCAGGGGCAGCGCTGCGGGCTCTGGCCGGGCTCCGCGGGGACACGGCGCTGCCGAGGGCTGAGCTGTCACTGCTCGCATCCCTCACTCATCCCGGACAAGCAGCAGAGCCCATGGAGGGGTCACATCCAAAAACGGGTGCCCAGCAGCGCAGTCAGTAAGTGATGAACCCGAACTCTGTCGAGAACAACTCATGAAGCGGAACTGGAAAGGGTTGGAGTGGAGCAGGGAATTGCCTCCACACTTGGAGCAGCACCCAACACACTCTCATTTTCAGGAGATTTCGGTTCATTCACTTTAGAAAGTGAATGTCTGTAAGGAGCTTGGAGAATTTGAATACTCTTACAAAACAAACCTCTCGTTGCTCCCCTATCATGGATCAGGGATGCAAGGAGAAGGTAACTACTCAGTGAGGCAGGACGCTGCTCTGGAGACAACAAAAGCGTTGTGGGTCCCTGGCAGACATTTGCCAGCCAGACAGGGCTGTTCTGCTCATCAAAGCTGACTCCAGCACAATGGAAGGCATGGAATTTTGGCCTGAGATCCCTGCCATCCCAGAGACCTGTCAAGGCTCTCTGACTGGTCATGGGATTTGCCTTGCAGCTGGCACACCCCGTGATCTCCTGATCTGGGACCTCTCCGTCAGCTGTAACCTGGTGTGGGGCCACGGAGGAGGAGGAGGAGGAGGAGGAAGAAGAGGAGGAGGAAGGTGGCTGTGGGGCTGCACTGTGAGGCTGGGGCAGTGAGTTCCATTGCCAAGAGCTCTGTGGTCCCAGAAAACACAGCTCCTGCTGCTGTCCTGCACCACAGGTGCAGGTTCTGCTGCGAGCGACCTGGGACACTTCCCACACAGAGCTTGGGATTTCTCATGTGGGAAGAGGAGAACCTGCAGAGGCTTGTCAGGATGCAGGAGCTGATATTTGCATCATTCTTTCTCCAAGCAGAACCTTGTCCAGGGAAGCACGGGGCAGCCTGGCCTCCTGGAGGGCTTCATCCTGCTCCTCTGGAGAGGGCTTTTAGTATCAGAGCTGATCTCTTCTCTAGCCTGGGCCTTCATAAGCCGAGCCCAATTATTCTGAGGCAGAAAAATCGAGTCTGTACTGTAATGACAGAATGAAATGTCCTCAGGAGTTTGCGCGTAGCCTTAAGTTACCTTTTATAAATAGGTTAACAGCTGGAGGGCCCGTGGTTGTTTAAAGGGAAAAGACATACAGGACATGCCCTATATGATGTGTTCCATCCTAAGCAATTCTGCCACTCTGCTGATTTATATCTGCAGATTAAAGGATTTGCCTTTCAATCAAATTATTCTCCTCAAACTCCCAAGTGGGGGACAGAGGGGATTGTGACATTCCCCACTCGGCGCAGCTCTCCCTGGTGCAGCCATGGATGTTTTCTTCCTTGCTGTGCGAAACACGCAGCTCCCAAATTGCTCCCGATCACTTTGATGGTGATTTGCTATTTCTGTCCTGCTTCTGGTGCACAGGACACTTGGGGGACAGGAGAGGGTGAGAGGTCTTTGGGCCCTGAGGAGCTCCCAGCCTGAACTAGACGGAGCATGTAACCAGGACTGACAAAAGCTGCCTGATGAAACAGAAGATGACTGTTCTGGGGGAAAGCCATCTGCAAAGAGCCCTCTCCATCAGGCCTGAGGGTCTGCAAGAAGTTTTGTGCAAGTCATACCCTTCACTGACAAGGAGAGTGTGTCAGGGACCAGGGCCTGGGTTGGTTTCATTACTGTTCCTTCCTTGGGTACAAGATGAGGTGCAGCAGAGGGGAAAGTTCTGACCACTCACCTGCAGGTTGGGAGGAGAGGCCCGAGGGTGCTGAGATGAAGGACACAGTGTCCAGAGGATTTCCAGGCCTCTGCTGTGAGAGCTGCTGTCACTGCTGGGACAAAACCAGGGAATTGTGAAAGGCAGCCAAAGGCCACGTCTGGTGTGGGACCTTGTGTCTGGGGACAACTGTGCCAGGGGTGCTGTGCCAGGCACAGGCAAGGCCAGGCCAAACAGGGGTGATCTCCTCACTCTGAGTCTCCTCCTGGGCTGCTTGGAGCTCTGGGACAGGGCTTTTCAGAGCACACACTTTCCACACCACTCCTTAGGACTGTTCTGGGCAGTCCTGGGACCCAGCAGTCCCCTCCTTTTCTGAGCCCTCCTAAGCCAGGGGCAGCACTTTCTTGTGGCTACAACTTACAGAGTGTGGTGGTCCTGCCTTCCAATTCCTCTGTTTTCATGTTACAACAGAAAAAAGGATGGAAGCTTTCTGCTTCATCTTCTCTTGGCCGTTCAGAATTTGCTCTGGCTCCATCCCATCATTTCTGACCTCTCCTGAGGTGGCTGATCTCTCAGTGTCTCACCACATTCTCTTCTCTCTTCCACAGGTGCCCTCCCTGCTTTTGGTGAACTCTCCTGAATCTCCAACGTCCTTGCAGTGTGCTGTGGGAATTGCCTTGGGAAAGGCTGTACCATGTACATACATTTCCTGCATCACTCATCCATGTTCCAATACTTCCATTACCCTTCATCTTCCTTCTCTTAAATCTCTAACACCTTGTTCCTCTTGCTCCCAGCCTGGGCAGAAGTCAGGACACTCTATGTGCAGTAGCACCCAAGTTTGATTTTGGAAATGCCACTTCAGAAACCTGACTCCCATGAAGTTCCCCTGCTCATGGAGATGGCTGAGGGCACTTTTCCTGCCTGAAGAATTCCCAGGGCATTTCCTGTTGTTTATGTTCAGTTTGGGCAGGCAGGCCATTTGCATGCACCCTGTGAAGGACATGTGGGCTGGGAAGGACACGTGTGATGCTCGTCCTGACCTGTGCAGCCACTGCACACTCAGCAGTTCAGGCATGCAAATAAAGGGTGTGTGGCTTCCATGCAGATGCTGCAGCCCTAAATACGAGCTGCACAGGAAAATTGCATGGAAAACACCTTTTCAGGCTAGGAGCAAGGTCTCTGTGTGGATTAAAGGCAGTGTCACCTTAGCACTGAGGGCAGAGCTCAGCCCTGCTTGAGTAGAGAATTCCTGGTTTGGCTGGGAAGGGACCTTAAGGATCATCCCATTCCACCCCTGCCGTGGGCAGAGGGTCCCAGCCCTTGGAGCAGCTCCGTGGCCTCCTCTGGACTCGCTTGAGGAGCCAAAGCTGGTTCCTGTCCCTGACAGCCCCTCAGTCCCAGCTGCTCGTGCTGGGCTGCACTGGCAGCTCCCAGTACCAGGTAACGAATCCCACCCGGCTCCACAGCCCTGGAACGTGAACGTTCCCCACCATTCACACATCCCCTCACCGAGAGCATTCTCAGGCTGCAACTGGAAAAGTTTCCTGCCTCTGGTCCCAAGCCCTGGCTGCCAAAGCAGAGCAGAGTGAATCAGCTCACCCCTGGGGCTGGGCAGAGAGGTGAACTCCAGGGAATTGTCTCACATCCAAAGCTGGAGTAGGACAGGAAGGAAGGTAGAGCTGGGATGAGGGTGTGACTGCAGAAGCTGTCCCAAGGAGCACAGTGGAGTGCAGCACAGGCTCATGGCACCGCTGCAGCAGCGCTGCTCCAGTTAGAGCTGAACCAGAGCGTGGCTCACGGTGGAATTAAAAGTTGCCTGGAAATGCCGAAGGATGAAACTCAATCTGTCATCTGATTTAATCACCATGTTGTTAAAGCCCAGCTTTCTGGAAGAGACAACGTAAACACAGGCTCTAGAAGGCGATTTCTTCCCTTGGGACTCCACATCAGACCTGGAGACCTGATTGTGAAATCCCATCATTGCAGGGAGGAAAGAAATGCCAATAATATCCAAAGCTTGTGCTCAAAGGCCACAAACTGCCATGATTTTTCTACATCTCTTTCTGCTCCTGCTTTAAAAAGACACAAGAGCTGGGGGAAATGACAGCAGCTCTCAGTACTATGGGGGAGAATTCCCATTTAAATTCTTATTCATCTCCCAAAAATGAGCGACTTTAAGGAAGGGGGTGGAGGGGGGAGTGAATGCGCTGCAGTTGCTTGGAATAGGAATACAACTCGTTCATACAAAGCATGGAAAATAATGATAATCCAAGGGGAAAAAAATCTTGGCAGGCTATGAAATTCAAAAAAGGCAGAAAACTAGAAAGTCTGAGCAATGGCAGAAGCAAAAAGACTGAGAGACAGCCCTTTTCCAGCCTTTTGAGAGATAAAACAGTCTTTGGGGAGAGCAGGCAGGTCTTAGGGCCCAGCAAAGGAGGCTGTTGGCAACTGATCTTAAGTATTATCTTGGCATTTTAATTTTTGCAGCCAAGAGGATTTATCACAGAAAACAGCAGGGCAGCAGACAGGCAGGAATTAAGGAAAATTTAGGCCCCCGCCTCTGTGAATTGATTATAATTGGAAGCATCCACCAGCCAAGGATCCAGGCAACCAAACACCCAATTCAGCTATTTTCAAGTTTTTGGTAAACTGAATGAATCCCTAATAGCAGCACTCAGCTGTGGAGTGGTATCTGCATTAAAAACTGCTTTGAAGGGGAAGAAAACAAACTCTGAAGGGATCAAAGCCCCCCTTGTGCAAACTGCTCCCAAATTATTCGATTTGAAGAAGGTTTGTGGCCCCTGGGAAAATGAAGGGCATGAAAAGCCACGCAAAGTAAGTGATAAAGAAGTAAGTGCTGAAGACATCTATAAATAGAGGTGTTCAGTGCCAGCATCAGTCATTGAACAGGGGATTGTACAGGCAGAGCAAGCTTGGGAAAAGGCTCCTGAGAAGGAGTGGGGAAGATGACAGGAGAGTCGTGAAGATCAGAGAGCTCTGTGGCAATTAACTCATGTCAGGCAGAGATGAAGGCGTTGGCGACAGACAAGCAAACCCTCAGGACATCAAGATGCCACGTGAAAGTGGGGGAGATGGTGGCTGGGGAGCCTTAATGGCTCGAGGATCCTTTCCCAAATTAAAACCAATCCCCAGAGGTCGTTACACATCATAATGAACCACTCGGTGCAGTCTCTGCTCAAGAGCAAATCCCTTGGTTCTCAGTGGGCCCAGGTTCTTGCTCTAGACCTGGGAGCCACAGACTCACTGAGGGTACGAGGGGTGGATTGAACCTGAATTGAGGTAACAGGAGAAGCTGTAGAGGCAACAGGGAGTTTGGGAAGCTGTGGGGTCATTTAGTGCCCAGACAGATGGGACAAGGTGTTTAAGGTGTCTCAGCACATCCCTGAGGGTGACCTTCAGGCCATTCCTTCCAAGGGGAGCATCTACGTCCATGGGAGAGCTGCTGGAGTTCTCCTCCCCATGGGAGGAGCCTTTGCTGTGTGCAGTTCTCCCAGGCCCATATCATTACAAAATCACTGATAAAAGATTTTAGCTAAAATCCGAGCTGCAAACCCTGCAGACTGTGCTTGTGGCTTCTATAAACCCCAACTGAACCCAGATGAGGCCAGGACAGTGTCCAGATCCTGCTAGGAGCGCACTTGGAAACCTTCACTGATTGATTTCAGGCAGCAGAGAACCTTTTAATCTCTCACTGCAGAGAGAGTTTTGGAGAAGGAATCTGATTGAAGTCGTGTCCCATGTGGACATCGCTCCCATTTCTTGTCAATGGATGACTTCTGTCAGAGTTGGCCTCAGAGCAGTTTTCAAAGTCAGTGAATTAATTCTTCTCCCT
The DNA here is from genome assembly GCA_013397055.1 of Pachycephala philippinensis. Classification (NCBI taxonomy): domain Eukaryota; kingdom Metazoa; phylum Chordata; class Aves; order Passeriformes; genus Pachycephala; species Pachycephala philippinensis. Next base: position 9,119 of record VWZT01005480.1, read on the forward strand.
CTGAGAACAGGCTCCCGTGGCTGTTGTCTCCTCTCCTTGGCCACGGAGTCTTTGGAAGGGAGAATTAGGGATAATCAGTTTGTCACAAGTGTCAGGGACGCACTGCACAGAGCTTTACATGCTGACAGAGTAGTGCTGGTTGTAACCAGCCCGAGCATTTCCCTAAAATTAGTCTCTAAATAAATCCATTCCTTTGGGAAAGCATCTGCTTTGGAATTAAATTAGTCCAGATCTGAACATTAGCAGCATTTTTGCTAAACTCGAGCTGTCACCCTACCAGAGCATGATTAAACATTCGTCTGCAACAAATTCCTCAGGAAACCTGAGAAGTCAAATGTGAAACCACTGAGAAGAACCAAATGACTTCAATGTCAAATTGCTGCTTCAGCAAATGGAAGCAGATTTGGGGCAGTGGGGGAAGATGCAATTTCTGGGTTGAGCAGATGAGCCACAGCCATAATGAGTGTTTTGCCAAGCCTATATCTGGTTTCAAAACCTTCCCACAGTCATCCCAAATAAGCACTGGTGAGCGAGAGTTATTAAAGGGGATGGAATAAGAACAGCCTGAGCATTAATGAATGAGTGTAGGTTTGTAACAGAGCTTGTTAAATCGGGGGAACTGCTCAAAGGCTCTCAAACGGGGACAGGGCTCTTGCAAAAGCGGGATGGGGAAAGCAGAAGGAATGAGCCTGTGCTTGGTGGGTCCCACTAGGGCTCAAGAATCTGAGCTCTGCAGCCTCACAGCAGCACGGCTTCAAGCCTCCCTCCCCAGAATGGTTTGGCTGGAAGGGACCTTCAGGATCACCCAGTGCCACCAGCAGGGACACATTCCACTGTCCCAGGGTGCTCCAAGCCCCAATGTCCAGCCTGGCCTTGGGCACTGCCAGGGATCCAGGGGCAGCCACAGCTGCTCTGGGCACCCTGTGCAACATTTGGAACAATCTAAATGTACCCTCCTTCAGTTCAAAGCCATTCCTTGTCCTCAGTCCCTCTCCTGCAAAGGGCTCTGAGCTCTCCCTGGAGCCTTCCCTTCTCCAGGGGAACATTCCCAGCTCTTCCAGCCTGGCTCCAGAGCAGAGGGGCTCCAGCCCTGGGAGCAGCTCTGGGGCCTCCCCTGGATCTCTCCAGCAGCTCCAGGTCCCTGTGCTGTTGGCCCCGGGGCTGGGGCAGCTCTGCAGGTGGGGAATCACCAGAGCAGGGCAGAGGGGCAGAATCCCCTCCCTCAGGATCAGCCACGGTGCACACGGAGCACTGGGATTCGCCTCCCTGCTGCTCCATGTGTCCATCCCCACGGGTGTGAGCTCTGTGTCCCTCTGCGTGTCCCTGTGGCACCTCCAGGGCTCCCACCCAGCCGATCCCTGCAGTGCCACTGGATTCCTGCCCTGCCTCCAGCAGCCACAGTGGGACAGCCCTGCCTCCTCCAGAGGAGCTGCACAGAGACAGGAGAGGAGATGAAAAGCAGGGGGAAAGGGGCCTCTTTGGAGAGCTGCTGGACAGGCTCTTCAGGAGCTCTGGGATGTGACCAAAGCCGTGGGCTCAAGGGAAAGGGGACAGAAGGGCAGCAGTGCCCCTGGTTTCCCTCTTCACTGCAAAAAGCCGTGAGTATAATTGTGGCTGCACTGCCCTGTGTTAATTAAACCCAGACTCGCTGCCTCCACCAATGCACTCAGGTATTTCAGCAGAGGTGACCCTTTTTTTTATCTTTTGGCAGGGCCAGAGGAGTGTTCCTTGCTCTTCCTCACCAGCTTTAAACATTCACCATGAAATAGGAGATTGATAAAACAAAGAAACACTGAAAGAAACTTTCCTTACTTGTTTAGAAACTGAAATTCCAGCACTAACACCCCCAGGTCTTCTGTGGATCAACGGAGCTGACAGGAAGGGCTGGAGCTGGGGAGATCCCAGGAATCAGGACCACAGGAGTCCCTGCAGCTTCCCAATCGTCTCCTTTCACTGCAGGCAAAATGTATCATTTTTTCCCTTGCTGATGGTTCTGCTGACAAGGTCCCACACCAAACTCTCTGTGTGCTGCCACTGAGTCGGGCCTTGGTCTGGGAGAAGAGAACCAACAACAGAATTTGGCAGCGTGATGAAAGCAAGGAGTAAGGATTGTGTCCAAAGTTTCTCTAGGATTAGATTAAAAGATAGGTTGGAAGAAATCTTGGAAGGTTTGTGATGAAAGAGAAATTCTGTGTCTGCATGGTAAACACGCCCCATTATTAAAGCGCATTAGGATGTGATTTGTAACCAAATATTACAAATATGGCTATTTATTACCAAATTACCCCGTGGTAATCCCTCAGGGCTTGCCAGCCAGGGCACTCTGGCATGGAGAGCAAGGAGATAATCTGTCCTCTGGCAGTTGACAACAGACAGGCTCTATTCAGAGAAGAAAATTAGGCCCAAACTGCAAGAACAGCTCAGGAGAAGGAAGGCTGTTCTTAGGGAGGGTTGGAGCATCCACGACTGACTGCTCAACCCCAAAAAAGGCATGGATGGGGGGCTTGGCTGTTTGCTGCTATTAATTTATCACTGAAAATGCACTGAACGGAAAACAATCAGCGTATTTTCAAACACTGATGTTCATTAAAAAAAAAACCAGAAACATTTTCTTCCCTGCCAGGCCAGCGGAGGAAATGGAATCAAACAGCCGAGATGGCACCGTGATGTTGTGCAGAGCTTCACCACAGCCCCCGGGGGAAGCTGCTTCAGCTGAGCCTCGCAGCGGTTCCGTCTGGTTCTAATCTTTACAGGCCATTAATTCTGCAGCAGTTAAAGCTGCTAAACAAAGAGACAGCATAAAATAGCCATTTTGTGCGTATACATCTCTATAACCATGTGCAGGAGGGATTGCTGCTATTGTTTCCTCACGGAGTCATGGAACCGTGGAGTCCCAGAATGGTGTGGGTTGGAAGGGATCTCAAAACTCATCTCCTCCCACCCCCTGCCATGGGTGTGAAAATGAGTAGGTGATGTTGCTCTTTGTCACCTGTGGGTGCCTGTGGCAGGTCCTGCTCCGTGCTGGCACAGTGCTGTGTGCCATGGGAGGTGTGGGGCCAGAGGAACACCAGGGGGTGAAGGGAAGGGATTCAGGGTGCTGCCAAACCCCACACTTCGAAAAAGACCAGGGCTTTCATCCCTGCACCGCCTGTCCCCACCTTGAGCATCCCTCATTCAGGAGCTGGACTCGATGGTCCTTGTGGGTGCCTCCCAACTCAGGATATTCCATGATTTACCTGTGGGAGAAACGCTCAGGGCTTGCCAAAAGCACCTTCTGCCCAGTTTGTCCATGCTGGCAGATAAACCCCACAAAGGATCAGTACTGCTGAAATAATCCCACTGGTACAAATCTTGGCTGCTGTTATTTGAATATTGAATTTCTTCTCTCAGGAAGCTGATAAAACAGGGAAGTGCCTCAGGGCACTGATTGTGTTGGGGGGAGAAGATGGGAAATCCTTGTGTCTCCTGGGCTCCTTGAAGTGTTACAGGCTGAACGTCCCTGCACATGCAGCCGGGCTGTGAAGGGCTGAACTGTTTTGTTCTTTTCTGCTGGAACAGCTTCTCCACCTGGCCTGATCCAAATGTCTTGGACTGGCCGCTCCCAGCATCCCGACCCCGTGACTCCACTGAAACCCAGCCCCAGGAAAGCCGGGCTGCCCCAGGATCTGCTGCAGAGGCAGCTCTGGATGGGCCTGGTCTGCTGGGGAGAGGAACAACGCTCACCACAGCCCAGATCCACGGGGAATCACGGCAAAGCCCAGCTCTGCTTGGCAGTAACCAAGTTATTTGTGAGTGGGTGGGTGTCTACATACTTTTGTCAAGAGCAACATCATCCCACAGAAAGAAAAGACTATTCTGGCTGTCCCGTGGTGAGGGAGGAGAAAGGGCCTGGCAGGAATCCCCTCATCACTTCCAGGAGGAAGAAAAAGCATCCGAGCCCCAGTTTTGCCATCAGTGTTCAGCGAGGCTGGGAAGCCCCTCCTTGGTTCCAGCCGAAAGCGGGGCAGGAGAGGAAGCTGCTTCAAGGGCTGTTAACAAACGCTTGGTGTTTTCCTGCGGCTCTCCTGTTGCATGCCCTGGCAGCAGGAGAGTGTGAATGTGTGCAGCAGCCAGTGCTTCCTGCCCGGGCCGTTCCTGCTGGAGAGGAGCAGCGCTGGGACAGCGCCCAGACCCGGCTCCAGCTCCAGCTCCCGGCCCGGGACAGCACCCAGCCCGGCTCCCGGCCCGGGACAGCGCCCAGACCCGGCTCCAGCTCCAGCTCCAGCCCGGGGACCGCGCCCAGGCCCGGCTCCCGGCCCGGGGCAGCGCCCCGGCCCCGGTCC
>VWZT01005480.1:13492-34022 GCA_013397055.1 Pachycephala philippinensis
GGACAGCGCCCAGGCCCGGCTCCCGGCCCGGGACAGCGCCCCAGCCCGGCTCCCGGCCCGGGACAGCGCCCAGACCCGGCTCCAGGCCCGGCTCCAGCCCCGGCCCCGGCCCTGAGACAGACGCGATCCTGACAAACGGGACCCGTGCAGCCAGCCCGGGAGAAACGGGGCGGCACGGGAGCGCCTGGCTCCGGCTCCGGCTCCTGCGTCATGGCTGGGAAATGCCCAGGCTGCGGCAAATTCCCTGCTGGCCTCAGCCAGGCTCGGGGCAGCTCCAGAGCCACGCTGCTCCCGCTGGAGCAGGGGCAGAGCTCCCGGGAGATGCTCTGAGGGCAGGAGCAGTGACTGTGTGAGTGCGTGAGGGTGTGAGGGGTGAGGGTGTGAGGGGTGAGTGTGTGTGAGTGCTGTGTGTGAGTGCGTGAGGGGTGAATGTGTGTGTGAGGGTGTGTGTGAGTGTGTGAGGGGTGAGTGTGCGAGTGTGTGAGGGGTGAGTGTGTGAGAGTGTGTGATTGTGTGAGTGAGGGGTGAGTGTGCGAGTGTGTGNAGTGCGTGAGGGGTGAATGTGTGTGTGAGGGTGTGTGTGAGTGTGTGAGGGGTGAATGTGGGTGAGTGTGTGAGGGGTGAGTGTGTGTGTGTGAGGGGTGAGTGTGTGAGGGGCGAGTGACACCCACTGGAGAGGGTGACCGTGGCTCCGTAACTCACCTGAACCCCGTGGTGCTCCCAGACTGCTGCTCAGAGGTACCCGGGGCCTGTGATCCAGGGGGATCCGGAGCTGCCAGGTGGCCTCAGCCCATGGGAGCTGGAGCAATCCTGCAGGGAAACGCACTGTGATTGCCCGCCCTGTCCCTCAGCCCCCTCTCCCTCCCACGGGCCCGATGGATCACACAAAGGGCAGCCCTGAGCATGCCGCAGCCCCCACCCGGGATCCCAGGAGCAGGGGATGCTTTGGGCTGGCACAGACAGGACAGGGACAGGGGGGAGCGGCCCCCACCCAGGACCCCAGGGGCACGGGGNATCTCAGGAGCAGGGGATGCTTTGGGCTGGCACAGACAGGACAGGGACAGGGGGGTGCAGCCCCCAGCCGGGATCTCAGGAGCAGGGGATGCTTTGGGCTGGCACAGACAGGACAGGGACAGGGGGGTGCAGCCCCCAGCCGGGATCTCAGGAGCAGGGGATGCTTTGGGCTGGCACAGACAGGCTGGGGACAGGGGGATGCAGCCCTCGGTGCCGTGTGGCTGCTCCCCACCTCACGGCCCGAGTGCCGGCACAGCCCGGGGCCAGCAGCTCTGCCGGAATCCAGCAAAACCCACGCGGAAATTCCCGGAGCGTTTTCCCGGGAGGAGGCACTGCGGGATGATTCCCCTCAGCACCCCTGAGCCACAGCCCCGGGCTGCAGGGCTGCTGTCCCCCGAGGGTGCCCGGTGCCGGGCGGGCTCCATGCTCGGAGCAGGCCCCGGTGCCGAGAGGGGCATTGCCGAGTTGTTTTCCACGTTCTCCAGCTGCTGTTTGGCAGCGCCCAGGGACACTGCGAGCAGCCTCGCTCCTCCCGAGTCCCGGCCACAACAATCGTGCCTTTGTCTGCGGGCTCCCGACGTCTTTATTCCCACTGTCAGCTCTCCAGGCAGGAGACGGTCTCCTAGGCCACGGACACACGTTCGCTGTGCAAACAGCTGCTGCTGTTCCAGGGAATATCCCGCTTCCCTCTCTCCTTGCCGAGCCTAGCTGAGAGCGGTCCCTCCTCGCCTCCCGACCCCTCGGCAGGGCTGGATGGCACGGCACGGGAGCTGGGTTGAAGTGATGGATTGGATCTCGCCTGATGTGAATTTGGGGTGAAATCCCCTGGGAACAGGCCCTGGCTGCAGAGCGAGGGCTGTGCTGAGGAGCAGGGAGCGCAGAGAGCCCTGGTACCCCAAACCCTCGGCCGCTGGTGCAGAGAGTTCCTGGATCCCAGCTCCTGACAAAAACCACACTGTGAACAGCTCCAGCGGTCCCACCAGCACCACAGCCAGCCCAAGGGTCAGCTGGGAGCAGCTGGGAATGGGAATAAACACCCTCAGCGGATCCAAAGACATCTGTGCACAGCTGCAGCATGGGGGTGTGTGTGCGCACGTACCGCGGAGCACACCCGGGCTGGGAGCTCGCTCTGCTGCCCAGGGACGGCTCTGGCAGTGCCAGGCAGTGCCCTGAGGGATGGCTCTGCCCCGGTGAGCTCTGCTTCCCTGGCCAAGGGAGGAGCAGGTCCTGCTGCTTCCCAGTGGGAGATGCTGGAGGTGAGGAGGGCAGCTCTCCAATGGAGAGAGGTGGGGAGAGCTGGGGTGTCCAGCCTGGAGAAGAGAAGGCCATTCCCCCTTATCCTGTCACTCCAGGCCCTTGTCCAAAGTCCCTCCCCATCTTTCTTGTAGCTCCTTCAGGCACTGGAAGGCCCCAGTGAAATCACCCTTCTCTTTTCCAGGCTGAACAATCCCAATTCTCCCAGCCTTTCCTTGCAGCAGGGCTGCTCCGTCCCTCTGATCCCCTTGGTAGCCTCCTCTGGTCTCGCTCCAACAGGTGGGTGCTCAAACTTCTCACCCAATTCCAACCACACTGGATGGAGGGGAGAGGAGCAGCCGAGGGGCTGAGGATTGGTGGGGCTGGTGGGGATGGGACCGGTTGTTCCCAGTGCAGAGCTGTGGCCCCACTCCTGCTCCTGCTCCAACAGGGCCAAACTCATCCCCTCCACACACAAAACACCGGCTCTGCACCCAGGAGAGCCCCAAACACAGCCCCAAATTCACCTGTGCTCGCTCTGCCAGAGCAGACCCCACATTTCCTGGGACTGAGGTGATGCCGGGAGAGTTCCCATGAGCACAACATTCCCCCATGGACCTCGGCGCTTGCCAAACTGGTTCAGTGGGTTTGAATCCTTTGTCATGCTGCTTCCCAAAGCACAGCTCAGCTCCTCAGCCTGCTTCCCAAAGCAGGGCTCTGCTCCTGAACCTGCTTCTGAAAGCAGGGCTGTGCTTCTGAACCCGCTTCCCAAAGCAGGGCTGTGCTCCTGAACCCGCTTCCCAAAGCACAGCTCAGCTCCTCAGCCTGCTTCCCAAAGCAGGGCTCTGCTCCTGAACCCGCTTCTGAAAGCAGGGCTGTGCTCCTGAACCCGCTTCCCAAAGCAGGGCTCTGCTCCTGAACCCACTTCCCAAAGCACAGCTCAGCTCCTCAGCCTGCTTCCCAAAGCAGGGCTCTGCTCCTGAACCCGCTTCCCAAAGCAGGGCTCTGCTCCTGAACCCGCTTCCCAAAGCAGGGCTCTGCTCCTGAACCCGCTTCCCAAAGCAGGGCTCTGCCCCTCAGCCTGCGTGCCAAGGGCTGCAGTGGGTGGTGGCAGAGTTGGGGACCTGCGTGGGCCCTCCTGTGCCTCTGGGACTGCCCAGCCCCGGGAGGAGGAGGATGGTGGGAGGAGGAAGCAGGGCTGAGCCAGGGACAAACCCCAGCAGCGCTGGCACCTGCTAATTACGGCGTTGGCAGTGTCACCCACCCAGGGCTGCGGCTGCCCAGGGCTGTTCCCAGGGCACAGCCCAAAACCCAGCACCTCCTCTGCCCTCTCCCAGGGCACGAGACCCTCAGGACAGGCCAGGGCACGGCCACCTCCTGGCACAGGGAGCCTGTGCCCAGATAGGGGCCACAGCTCCTTGGGGAGCCTCCTCTGATCTGTGCTGGGTGTCACAGAGCCCTGACACCATGTGGGTCACCCCATGGGGCAGCTGCCAGGTGACCCTGGGTGCCAGCCACACTTCCTGACCCATTGCCAGCTCCGGGGTTCCCTTGTGGGATTTTCTGAGCTGCCTGGGGCAGGAATCCCGGTGAGGAGGTCACAGGGACAAGCACCACAGAGCTGGGGCTGTGCCTTCCTGTGGCACCTGGCAGGGGTTGCCTGTGGGGTATTTGCACCCACTGATCTCCTCCCCACAGAGCAGCTGCCATCTCCTTCCCCACCCTGCTTAATTCCTTCAGTGGGGACTCCCAGGATCCAGCCCCAGAGCCCCTCCACCACCAAGCACATCCCACCAGGGTCTCACCTTCCCGTGCCACCAAAGGCGGTGGCAGAAGCCACCCCATGTGGACAATCCCGCAGTGGAGTGGGAGCTCCAGGAGAGCTCCATCCTGGCTCCATCAGGAGCTCCTCCCTGGGCCCCTCTCCCCAGCTCAGCCTCGCCCATTCCCTGCCCGCCCCGGGCCCCCGAGCCGCCATCGGGCCGTTCCCGTCGCGTGGCACCGTGGTGGCAGAGCCGTGGCCACGTCTGGCACAGGGATGTGCCACAGGCTGGGGGATTTCCCGCACGGAGCGAAAGAGAAAGAAAGAACGGGCACTTGGCCACATTCCTCTTGGCCTCCTTCCACTTTCTACTTTTGATGTTGTTCTCCCTTTTTACGGCTCCTTGCTCGAGCCTTGAGCCCCAGCAAGCGTGGAGAGTTCATCCAACAGCAACAGCCAGGGCCGTGTCTGCGGCGGGGGAGAGCAGCACACACAGCCCCGTGCCAGCAGATAAACCCCACAGACAGACCCTCACTGGCTGGATATCCCAGTGACATCCCTTCTCCGAGGGTGCCTGAGGGCCTTAAACACCCTTGAGAATGGCGAGTGGCAGGAGGTGAAGCTGAGGGGCAAAGCCTGGATGGGACATGGAGGGGCCTCCAGGGCCGCCTCCCCCCACACCCCCCTGCACTTTGCCCCTTCAAGGGAGGTATTTTGGGTGAGGAAAACCCTGCCAGGGCAGCCCCTGCCCGCTCCCTCTGCTGCCTCGCAGTGCCCAGGGACCAGTGCTGGCAGCGTGGGGTCGGTGCCAGTGACAGATCTGATGGCACTGGTGGATCTGGAGGCAGGGGCTGAACAGAGCCTGGCCCCTCAGGGAGGAGAACAGGGCACTGTGAGGGGAACCCATCATTCCTTAACGCTGAGCAGATGCTCTGTGCCACCCCCAGACCCCCGTGCCACTGCCTTTGAGCAGCTGGATCCCTCAGCCCAGAGCAGCCTCCCGAGGCAGCTCCTGCCCCCTCGGAGCACCGAGGGACCCCATGGCTCAGCACAGGCCTCCCCACGGGCACTGGGACAGGGCCACACTGGAGCCGCTGCCAGGCCCGGGGCTGGCACCCGCCCGGAGCCTCCTGCAGCACGCCTGGAGCTTGGCTCGACAGCAGGAGATTAGCTTCCTTTCCAGCTTTGCCTGGATTTGGTGACCTCTAACAAGGACCTTCCACCCCGCCTGGCAGCCTCCGCTCCTTGCTCCTTCCCGAGGAGCCCTGGGGAGCTGCTGGGGAGCTGGGACTGTCCCCTCACCCTGCCCGGCTCCTGTGCAGTGACAGGGTGCAGCTGTGCCCAAAGGGCTCTGGGTGAGGGATCATGGCACAGCAGGATCACCCCAGGCAGGAGAGGGATTAGGGGGCCCTGGGGTGTGATGGAGCCCCTGGAGTGTCCTTGTGGGAGCAGTCACCACCCAGCCCCAGTCCCATGGAAACCTGACTGGTAGCCTGGCCCAATCCTGGTACCAACATTTCCAGGAATTCTGGGGCACCACTGCCCATACAGCAGCCCTCCAGGGCCCAGCACTTGGCACTAAAAGCCACTGCCAGGACAAGAAGCCAACGATTTTCTTAACAAAGCAGCTTCTGCCCAGCAAATCCATGTGAATCCCCTTCAGAAAACATCCACTCACCGAGGTACAGCCAAGATTTCATCCGAGGCAATTCCTTCTGTGTCTTCTCCCTGCCAAACCCCTCAGCTTTGGGGAGGGGGGGATCTCCCAGACAGTGCCTGACACCTCCAGCAGCGCTGCTTGCAAACCTGCAGGAGCTTGGTTTGTTGGGGAATTTTAGTGGATTTTACCTGAGGATTTGAACCTCTGCCTCAGCCCAAAGCAGCAGCACTCAGGCCCTGCAGAGTTCCTGCTTTGCCCTTTCCTGGTTCTCACTCTGTGCTCCTGCCTCCAGCTGGGATAATCCCTCCTGGCCTGGCAGAGCCTCAGGTGGGGCAGCTTCACTGGACAAATAACTCCAGAAAATTCCAAGTTTGGGATTCACAGGGGCTGGGGCATGTGCAGGGCAGGAGCAGGGATGTGGGAAAGGAGCAGGGATGTGGGAACAGGCTCCAAGAGGCCTGGGAAGAGCTGCTGCATGAAGGAAACAGAGGAGGCAGAAAGGCAAAGACAGAAGGTTTGTTTGAAGAGCTGCAAAGGATTTTAAAACCACAGAATTGCCTGGTTATGGTTAAAATCACCTTTTCCCTCTTCCTAAGGCAGCCTGAACGCCACTGAGGCAGCATGGGAAGGATATCCAACACCCACTGCCAGGTGCCAAGGGAATCCAAGGGATCCAGGAGCTGTTGGCACAGCGAGGCAGGTGGCCCCTTGCAGTTGGCCTTTATTAGCCCCAAAGGCAGAGCACCAGAGTCCTTTAGGCCACAAAGGTAACGCAGCATGGGAGGGAACACAGAGCTCTGCGGCGCTCAGGAGCTGTGGGGCGAGGCTGATGAAGGTTTAAGCTGCTTTCAACATCAGTTTTAAGGGTGACAGATGGAGGGAAGGGGGAAAGAAACCCCACCCCGTTCCCTGCTCAAGGCTCCCGTGGCTTTGGAGTCACACTGTTGTATTTCCAGCAAAGCTTTTAAATCTGACCCCATTGTTGGCCACCTGCTCCTCACACCCTCCAAACAACAACCCTCTCAGGTGCCCCCCTGGGAAAAACTCCAGCACAGAGCAGGATCCTCAGCCAAAAGCCAGCTGTGACTGCCCACAGAGGAGACAGAGTGATGGGAACACAGCACTGACACTCAGGTGGCTGCAGCCCTGATCACGGAATCCCAGAATGGTTTGAGTTCAAGGGACCTTAAAGCTCATCCAGTCCCTGTCCTGCAGGGACACCTTCCACTATCCAGGCTGCTCCAAGCCCCATCCAGCCTGGCCTTGGACACTTCCAGGGATCCAGGGGCAGCCACAGCTGCTCTGGAAATTTATCCTGGAAGCAATGAGCAAAGACAGAACACAGAAAGCAGCAACCACCAGCCTGGGGTTCTTCTGCCACCACAGTGACACCCAGCAGCTCATCCCTGTCCTGCTGCAAGGAGAGGTGGGGGCACCAGTTTGAATTGTTAGGACTTTACTCCCTTTGCCCACAGCAATCTCTTCGTTTTGAGATTACAGGAGTCTGGATGCTGTCTAGACCCCTCTCCCTCCCCAGGACTCCCAACACCCAGAACCAGGTGGGCTGTGACAGGGGGTCTCATTTCCACCCCTCTGGGGTTACAGACATCCCCAATCCCTGCACAGGGCTCCTCCCTGGCACTGCTGGGACACAGCCACAACACCCACCCACACCCAGCTCCCTGAGCACCAGGGAGTTTGGGACAACGAGCAGATTTAGGGGAAGTGCAGCTGTAAACCAGGGATTGCTGCAATGGTTCTGCTCCAGCTGAGTGACCTTGGAAAGGAGCGTCCTGACCCAGGCCAGTCTCCATCCACTTTTTCTGGCCACGGAGGAAGAGTTAAAACATTCCCCTGGAGCAGCTGCTGGATTGCAGGGGGACTGAGAGATGCTGCCCAGCCCGTGTGGAGCTGGGCTGCTGCTTCACCCCTTGGGCTGGACCCAAGGGCAGTTTGGGCCACTCAGCTCACTGCCCCTGAGTTTCCCCAACTCTCTGGCACGCAGCCTCCTCCCACCCCACATCCCCTTCCCAGAGTTCATCCTTCCCAAGGCAATGGGGGAAATTTGTAACCACCACTTCTGATTTAACATTTCATCATCTCCCCCCCCTGCTTCAAGGGATTCAGCTTTGAGGGAAAACAACAAATTCCAATTTTTTTTAAACAAGAAAGAATTCCAAATTTAATCCTCTTGGGAGCAAAAGGATTAACAGCAGGGTTTAAGAAATAGGTTTAAAAAAAAAAACAAGTTAAAATTCCACATAAGGCACCTCCATTTCAGTATTTTTTGACATGGATAGAACAAAGTGAGCTGAGAACTTCCCAGGTATGTGGAGCTTCCCAGGAGCACCAGTTACACCTGGAAGTTGGTGTGGGAGGAAGATGGATTTAAGAGTTGGGGCTCAAGTGACCCCAAAACCAGCAGCAAAGCAGTTTGGGGGCTTGGCACTGCAGAACTTCATCAGCTGGGGGGTCCAACACAGCCGAGGAAGCTCTGCTTCCCTCACAGATCAATTCCACTTTTCCCCTTCCTGCCTTTCCCGGCAGATGGAGAAGTGGCCACCCCCAGGGCAGCAGTGTGGGAGCAGCTCCCCTGGATCCCTCACAGCCAGGCTCTGCTCCAGGAATGTTCCAGGATAAGGAGAACAAACTCACAGCCTCGGAGGCAGCAGCGACACCGCTGAGAATCTGGGGTCACCCAACTGCTGAACCCCTCAGCTCCCAAAAACCCTCCCTCCACTGAAACACCAACTCCTCCAGAACCAACAAAAAGAGACTGAAATAAAACAGCCTGAAGTAAACGAGGTGAACATGATGTTTATGAACAATAAACAGTTTCCCTTTAGATGGGCTCCCAAGGCTTCCCGCAGCGCTCGGCCAGGTGGGAATCTCAAGCCATCATGGGATATTTCCCATTTTCCTTCCCCACAACATTACACAGAACCAAAACTGCAGCTGAGAAAAATAATGGCCCCCATGCCCCCCAGCAGGTCACCCTGGAGCAGAAACAAGGTTTAAGTACAATCCAGATGATCCAACCGCAGCGGGATTGGCTTCATTTGACTGTATTTAAATAAAATTAAGCATTTAAAAATGAACAGGCACAAAATTCCCTGGCAGTGCTGACACCACCGAGCCCAGCCCCACGAGGCTGTCCCCGCCCCGGGCGCTTCGGGGGCGTCACACAACACAAGAAGCCACAACATTTTCACGAAGCAACGTAGCCAAAACAATCCCAAGGCAGCTCCCAGCCGGCTCGTGGGGCCAAGGTCCAGGTGATCCCAGGGAGGAAACGGCCCAGGGGAGTGGGAGCACAGGAACACGTGGCTCTCCCAGCGCAGCCCCCGGGCTGGGCAGTCCTTGCGGGTCCCTGCAGCCCTCAGAGCTTCTTGAGGCGACTGTACATCTCCCTCTTGCTCTTCTCCCCGGCCCAGGTGCGGCTCTTGGTGCGGAACCTCTTCAGGTCCTCCTTGAAGTCCTTGTGGTGCATGGGCCGGTAGCTCTGGGGCTCGCAGAAGCTCTGGGGAGAGAGGAGCTGGGGTCACCTCAGTGCTGATGCCACCACCAGCAGCCACTGGAACACACAGGGACAGACCCTGCTCCACGTGGGAGCTCCGTGGCAGACACACAAAGCCCGGGGATGCTCAGGTTACAGCCAGCAAAACAAGGGCTTTGTGTCAGGGCTCTCATCCCAAATTCCCTGGCAGGCAACACCCAGGCTGAGCTGGTTTGGAGTTCACCTTGGATTGGCACAGGCTGGAAGGACGTTCCAGCTCGGCTGGGCAGAGCAGGGTGCTGACCACGCCAAGGTCGTGGATCCCATCCACGTGGGGAACAAGGATCACTGCGGGTCCCCCCAGCTCAGAGCATTCCATGATCCCTGTGCCTCGGGACAGGTCCCGGCTCGCAGGGAGCCGCCGTTGGCTGTCCCGTGCTGCCACCTTGAGGCCTCGGTCCCCCCTCCTCAGGACAACCCAAAATCCATGGGGACATCCAAAGCCCGGTGTCCCACAGCCCGGGGGAGCCAGCAGATTGCAGGGAGAGCCAGAACCCCGGGCAGCACTGGCTGCCATCAGCTCAGAGTGCTGGGAGAGCCAACATCCCCCAGGGAAGGAGCTGAGAGCCCCATGCAGCTGGCCATGGACAGGCCAAGCACCTCCCATCTCCCTGAAAAGGAAGGCAATCTCAGGGGTAATTGAAGTGTGGGGGCCTGAGGCCTGTTTGTGTCAGAGCAGCAGGACAGACCCCAGGAGCAGGAGCCAAGCAACAGGAGAAATCCCACCCCTGAAGTGCTGGGGAGAGCTGGGGGGTGGATTTTAGTTTCCTTGTCTCAATTACAGGCTGCAAACTCTAAGCTCAGGTTTTCAATTCTGCTGGTTTAGGACTGTACAAGACCTAAGGTTTCCATTTATTATCCAGCAATTACTGTCAAGCCTTGTCTTCTCCCCTGCTCTGAGCAGCCTCAAATCCCTTCTGTGAGTGACAGTTTGTTCTAAAGGGGCAGAAACCACTTCTATTTTACTCTTGAGACAAGTGGAAAAGCCCTTCAGCTATGGTAGGAAGACAGCTCTGAGACACAGAAGAGGCTGAGCTGCTCTGGGAACAGCCCACTGAGAGGGAGAGAGGAGGAAAAGCCCCCCAGCCAAACCACTCTGCCCCAAAGAGGAGTTTGAATAGGAATAAATTAATATTATTTATCTATTGTTTCTCCTTTGAGTGTGAAAGAGACCACAGAATCATCATGGAATGGTTTGGGTTGGAAAGGGACCTGGAAGGTCTTGTTCCACCCCCTGCCATGGGCAGGGACACCTCCCACTATCCCAGGCTGCTCCAAGCCCTGTCCCACCTGGCCTTGGACACTTCCAGGGATGGGGAATCCACGTTACTCACCTGGCACCTCGAGAAGAAATCCTTGTAGCCCCCCTTGAGCACGTAGAGCTCTGGGTAGTGCAGGTTGGGGTACTCATTGCTCAGCCTGTCCTGCTCCCTCACAAACCGGCACCTGCAGCGGGGAAAATCCCATCCTAAATCCCACATTCAACCAATAACCCCCAAACCTGCCCCCCAAAAACCCCCCATCCCTCGATGGAGGAGCTGCAGCTGCCTGTCAGGGAGAGGCTGAGGAGCCCCACAGCCACAGTTCACAGGCTTTTCCTTTCCCCTCTGAACATTCCAGTGCTCCAGCCCGGGCCCAGCACAGCCACTCACAGCCTGGGCTGTGCCAAACCCTGCCAGAGGTGACACCACAGCCACAGGAGCCACCCCAGGCACTCAGCTGCCAGTGCTGAGGGAGTTCCTGAGCCAGGGACAGAACTCACATGCGAGGGCCCCGCTCCGAGGAGAACTCGCAGTGGAACACCACGATGACCCGCTTGTTCTCCGACGGCAGGATCGGCTTCTTCAGCAGGAAATTTTCCACCTCCTCCTCCATGTGGAGGTTTATGGCACCCTGGAAGGGCAGAGTCCGAGCACTGAGCGGAAGGGAACAGCCACAAACTCATCCCACTCCCTTGGGAGCCAATTCCTCATCTGGGCTTGCTGGAGGAGCTCTGGAACCCTCTCCCAGCACAGCTCCAAACCCCACAGGACACCACGGGCAGCCTGGAATGGGCGCTGTGTAACCTGGACCTGCTTCAGTTCAGCACCTGGAGGTTGTGGCTGCCTGGATCTCCCTCCCCATCCCCTGGATTTGGGAGGGCCTTTGCTCAGGCAGCAATGTTCAGGATCAGTCACAGAATCCCCGAATGGTTTGGGCTGGAAGGGACCTTTAGGATCATCCAGTGCCACCCCTGCCATGGCAGGGACACCTCCCACTGTCCCAGGCTGCTCCAAGCCCTGTCCAACCTGGCCTTGGGCACTGCCAGGGATCCAGGGGCAGCCACAGCTGCTCTGGGCACCCTGTGCCAGGGCCTCCCCACCCTCCCAGCCGGGAATTCCTTCCCAAGATCCCATCCATCCCTGCCCTCTGGCAGTGGGAAGCCATTCCCTGTGTCCTGTCCCTCCAGCCCTTGTCCCCAGTCCCTCTCCAGCTCTCCTGGAGCCCCTTTAGGCCCTGCAAGGGGCTCTACCACCAGAACCTCTCTGGGTGACCTGTTCCTGGTTATGTTTTACACAGCCATTTGTCCTTTGAAGTCTGTGATTTAAATGAAGTTTAACATTCCAATTTTAGCTTCCTGAGACACCAGGATGCTGGACACTGAGTGCCACATCCTCCTCTGGAACCTCTGTCACCCTGACGGCCACAGGCCCCTCCTCTGCTTACAGAGTGGAACACCCCCTCTTTTGAGAGAGAAGTCACTTCATGACCCACGTGTGAGCTCAGTGTCCAAGACACAGCCAGTGGGTGAGCAGGACAGGATCCCAGTTGGGCCCCTCAGGAATAACATATCCACAGGGCCTTGGACACAAACCAGCCCCACAGGGTGCCAAGTGAGCCCAGGCTGCAGCTTCAGACCACCCTACACTGCTCTTCTGGGGCCAACATACCTTGATGTGTCCCCCTTCGTACTCGTAGGGGTATCTACAGTCAATTATCACACACTGCTTGATGAAGCTCTCAAACTTCCCAGTCAGCACAGACACCATCTGAGAAAAAAACCACAAAAAACAGAGTTCAGTTGTTTCAAGATATTTTTATGTTGTTCCCCAGCCCCCAATAAAGAATTTTTCTGGCTCTCCTTGGAGCACTCACCATTTCTGAGTCAATGTATTTTAAGTCTTGATGTTTCCCATCGACAGTGTCAAATAAATAACTCTGGAAGAGACAGGATTGAGAAAATTCCAGCTGTGAGTCATGTGGGTGACAGCACAGCATCCAGCAGTTCATTCTCTGACATTACAGATAACAGATTCTGCTGACCAGAATCTCTGCAGGAGTTAAAACGCCTAAGAATTCTAAAATCAGGCACAAAATTTCATTTTTGGCTCCTACACTAGAGGGATTTTATAGGGCTTTAACCACAAATGGATCACTTTGTGTCCAGCCTGGGACATCCCCTTCTCACCAACAGCCTCTCCTGGTTGTTTGAAGATCAGAGAATTGTTAAGGTTGGAAAAGACCTCCAAGATCAAGCCCAAAGAAGCAAGGCAGGGTTATGAGGGAACAGAAAAGCCTCAGTAAAGGGAAGTGTTTTTCTTGGCTGGTTTGAGACATCTCCCCTAAGAGAGGCCCTTAAAACACTTCACTCAACACTTGGCCATGGAATCTCTGGAATTACCTTGGAGAAGTCCCCGATAAGGTCTCTCTGGTCACTGTCCAAAATGCTCTCGATCTCTGCTGTGGAGGGCTGGGTCCTCACCAGCTTCAGACTCTGCAGGACACAGGTCAGAGATCCATGAGCACCGAGGGCAGACACATCCCACTCCCTGCTTCCCACAGCTCCGAGTGTTCTCCCAAGCCCTGAAATGGCTCCTCAGCTTCCAGCAGGTTCAGGATTGTGCAACTGCTGCCCTGCCCCAACAATCCCCCTGGAAAAGCTCCCACCAACCTTCACAAACCAGCCCCCAACACGGCCTCTCCCCTCATCAATCCCCTGTCACAAACTGGGTGCTGAGCCACCAACCGTCGAGTCCTCGGAAGTCCCGGGCAGGCTTTTCCTCTTCTTGCTTTTCCCTGGAGAATTCTCCTCCTGGGATCTCTCCATCCTTTTCTGGGTGGTTCTCCCTGCAACACTTGACATGGACGAAGAGCCAAACAGCCGGCACCGCTTGGCCTGCGAGGGAGGAGAGGAGTTGAGTTGTCCAGCAAAGACTTATAAAAGAAAATAAACACGACTCAGGCTTTCAGATTATTCCAAACTCGGCCTTATTTAAGGCACCACCACTGCACAGCAACAGGGGGCTGTTAATCTGAATTATCCAGGCTTTACATTTCCAGTAACACTTGTTACTGGGGGAGCTTGGAGCACCATAAGCAAGATAAAGAGCCGGCAAAGTGCTCTACACCAATTAGCAGCCAATTTATCAGCAGATTAAGGAGCTTTCTGCTGGAGTCTAAACTCCTTTCCCAGTCTGTTATCAGAGGATCAGGTTACAGCATTCCAGGTGAGTCTGTGCAGAGTGAATTCCAGATATGTCAAGATCCTGATAAGGGAAGTCAAGATCTTCTCACATTTATGAAGTGCAGGAAGAAATTTTATGCCTATAAACGCCAATTGTTCCACGCTGACCAAGGCTCCCAGGTGAGCTGCTCCAGAGATAAGGAGCTGTGCAGGGGGTTATGCCAGGGCTCGTTCTGCTGCTCTCAGGGATGCAGGAGGCAGTGGGAGCACGGGTCCCAGCTGCCAGGGCAGCCCCTGGCCCTGTGGGGGGACACTCACCCGGCTGTCCGCTCTCCTCATCACCAGCGGCGCTGTCCAGAGACTGGACACGTCCGAGGGCATCTCCTCGTCGTTCTGGGGAGAGAAGGGAGCTCATTCTCATCCATCTCACCACAGGAGACACTGCAAGTACAGCTCCTGTGTGGCTCAGGCAAACATTCCAGCTGGATTCAGCTGTCAGAGCAGTTCTAGGGATTTAATTCCATTATCAGTCCAGTTCTTAAGGAAATAATGGAGCTGAGCCACGTTGGAGAAGGTGAGTTTATCAATTCATTGATTGATTAACAAAGATGAGCCTCCAGGGCTTTAAACTGTTCAAATTCACTTGGAAACAGTCTTGTATTTAAGTGGTTTAAAGCAATCACCACCTCTGACTTTTCCAGCAAGTTTCTGAGGAAAAATGCCAACTGTTCAAATAATTCCCTCAGTTCTCAAACTAAGAATGATCCACTTGTTCACACCCCAAACAAATCCCACTGGCTGCACCAGGGAAGAGCACTTCTAAGATAAAGACATCCCAGTGTGAGTTGAAAAAGAAGCTGAGAACTAATCTCCTTGTGGGAGGTGTCCCTGCCCATGGCAGGGGGTTGGAACTGGATGAGCTTTAAGGTCCCTTCCAGCCCAGACCAGTCTGGGATCCTGTGATTCCCAAAAACTCAGCGTGGTGCAGTTTGAGCACCCTGACTGCAGCCAGAGCACGCCAGACACATCAGGCAGAGCTGATGTGGGGATCTCCTTCCTATTCCCTCCGCACGTGTGTCTTGGCACCCTTCTTGCTTTTTGGGCTCTGCTTCTTCAGAGAGAAACAAAGAGTTAAACTTTGTTTTCCTGAAACTTTAGTTTCTTCTTCTCTTCTAAACTTGTTCAGACATCAGAACATCAAAACCTCACCAGAAAACCATACCCCAGTCCAGAAAGGAGCCCCCGCGCTGACCCAGCTCCGAAGAAAAAAACCCCACACCCACAAAAAAAACTCTTCCAGATTTCTCTCCACAGCAAAGAATTTTAGTATTTAACATTATTATTCTTTTCTGTGTGTTTATTAAATAAATAGTTTTTTTCTCTTTCACTTTCCTCCAAAAAAATTTTTTTTCCTTCCCGAACCTAATTAAAAAAAAAATCCACTGTAACTTACCTTATATCAGAAAGTACTTTCCTCCAAATTTGCCCAAACCACCACAACGTACCTTCAAGTCCTGGTCATCCAGCAGCTCCAGGAAGCCATCGTCATCCTCGCTCTCCGAGGAGGGCAGGGAGTGCTGCTGCAGGAATGCTGCCCTGGAGTTCTCCTGTTCCCCCGAGGCTGTTTCACCCACGGGCAGCTGAGAGGGGACAGAGGGAGTTTTACCAACAATCCCCGTGCTCTCTGCAGGATGCTGCAGGCACGGAGGGGCTGCCACGGCTCCCTGAGCACAGGGAACACCGTGGTGATTCCCAGAGCACAGCACAGCACAGGCAGGAGGCAGCAGCAGGAAGGGCTGCTGGATCCAGGGAGCGGAGACAAGACTTGGCCCCCCAGCTCTGTGTCTGTACAGTGATTTTTCAATTGTTTTTTCTAAACAACAGGGTATGAATAAGGTAAATTTCCTCCCTGGATGTCACATCTGGACACAAAATCCAGCTGCATTTACACAGTTGGGTTTGTTGCTCCAAATGCATCTGCCTGAACATTAAGGATCAACTTCACTGATCATTTCAATCCCACATCAATGTCCACACTCACTTCAGATACTGAGCACAATCTCAGCTCTGTGCTGGCTCATCTTTCCCAGAACAGTGGTTCAAATTTCTCATGAGCTCAATGCCACCTCATGAGCCAAAGGTGGAACAATTTTCTTATCTGGCAGATAAATAAGTTTTTCTGTTTGGCACCCGAGTGACATCACCACCTTAGAACCCTGATAAAGTTTTTTTGATCCCAGAGGATTAGGTGAGAATTAGTTGAAAAGAAGCAAGTACCTGAGCTGGAGATGAATTCTGCCTTGCTGCAGGAACACCCCTTCCATCACGGAAGCAACGAGAAGCTGGTTTGGTTGGCTTCTTAAACTCAAATGATTCCTGAAATAAAAAGCAGCAAAATGATCATTTTACCAAAATTACAAACTGTCTTAAGTTGCTTGGATCCTTTTATCTTTTTTTAATTTTTTTTAAGCTGCCTGACATTTTGGATTTAAGCTCCCTGCTGCCAACAGGAATAGTCTGAAGGTGAATGTTTTCAAATTAAAAGATGTTACAGGAGTGTTTCATTTAGCATAATCCAGCATTTATGATCCTGGCATCACCTACAGGCTTCAGGGCTTTTCTGTTTCTGTCCGTCAACTTCTCTGCAGAATAAATCATTTTTGGAAGCAGCCAAGGCTGTGTCCTGACACCTCATCCCCCATGGGATTCCCAGCAGCCAGGGCAGGCCCAGGACACTGAATCCATGAGGAACCAGGGCTCCTCATGGCAGCAGTGGGAAGAGGGGGTGATCTCCCCTAACACCTTCTGGAGGCAGCTCTTGCAGCCAGAATACATTTTCCTTTGGCACAGCTAAAAAGGGCTCAGGGTCAGTGGCACAAAGGCAGAACTGGGTGAAGTCTTCCCAATTTTTATTAACCTCCCAGCAGTTTGCAGCTACTCTCATCAGAGCTGCAAGTTCCCTCCAGAAAAGCTGAGCAAAAGGTGGTTGTGCCTGAAGTGCAGCCTGGCAGGGAGTGACTGAAGCCTTTCCCAGCACATTCCCTGTGCAGGGATGTGCTCATCCAGCTGTCCCTCCCCTCCCACGGGATCATCACAGGCAACAGGAAACAACAACTTACATTTTCCTTGTTTTCATCCTGTTCCAAGGGCTGGAAAGCATCAGTGTCCAGAGAGTCAGAGTGGTTTCTCTTCAGAGCAGGGCTGGAGCCCAGCAGGCTTTGCTACAACACAGAAGGGACAGCTCAGGTCTGTGCATCAGTCCTTGCACAAGCACATTTTAAGCATTGAAGGGGTTAATAAAGACTGGAAAGTCTCTGACTACAAATTTGTGCACACCCTGTGCAGGAATCCTCTGCTGACATCTTGGTACAGGGACCAAAATGCTTCAGGGCACCAGTGATGGAGCCACATCACGGAAATTTCACACTAAATTAAGGGAGATTTGGAATTTACAAGCTGCAATTTTGACATTAAGTACCCCAGCAGCTGGTGTTGAAGCCAGAAAATTAACAAGTATTCAACTAAATGTATTCAACTAAAACCATGCTAAATCCTGTAACATGTATAAAACATCAATACCACTCTCACTTACTGGCAGGGAATGGATTCTTCTGAAAGGAATTCGAAGGCTACAACGAAGAAGAACCAAAATTTATTTCAACATTTTGCTTTAAAGGGCAGTGACATGAACAGAAATCACCCCCCAATTCCACAATCTAAAAGAGACACTGAGGTAGAATTTAAAAGAGAATTATACTTACTTCAGCCTGCTGGATTTGATTGCTTTCTCAAACCTAAAAGCAAAAGATCAAAGGTTGGACTTGAAGGTCTTAGAGATCTTTCCCAAATTAAATGATTCTGTGGTTCTTAAGGCACAGACGAGCATAAACCAAGTGTTAAAAAATGCAGCTTAGGTCCCCTCGGTGCAGCCCCAGACTGCAGGAAGGTGCCAGGGCCATGGAGGTGGCACAACACCCTCGCTCAGAGGCAGCACTTCAGTGCCCTGGGCACGGGCAGGGCCAGTGCCAGCACTCCAGCTGTGGAGAGGTGCAGCAGGGGAGCCACACTGCACTGTGCCAGCAGAGAAAAGCCCTCACCAAACCTCATTAGCCCACGTTTGTTAATGATGCCACGAGCCAGGTTTATACAGGGTTACTCACGCGTCCTCCATGGTGTCGTGTGAGGTGGCGGGGCCGGGGGAATCCAGAGCCAAACCTGCAGAGGAGACACAGATTTCCCACTGATTGATAGCCAGGGATTATCACACACTGCCACAGATTTCCACAGAAAGACCCAGGAAACTCCTGTGGGAAGTCCCATCTGCAGCCTCACGTCGGTGTAGAATAAATAAGAGTTACAGACACTCCCCACTGTGGGGTTTGGCCGTGGATCAAGTGCCAGTGCTTGGGGAAAAACAGGGATAATTACAAAAAGCCCCCCAAGCCCTGCCTGGGCTGTCACATGGAACAGAGTGCTGGCACTCAGCATGGAATACTCTGTTTAATAAGCAGTCCAAAGGCCCTTCTGAATGTATTGGAATTAACAGGAAGCACCTCAGAAGCACAAACCAAGCAAGACTTTACAGCCCCACAGCATTTCAGCGCAGACACATCCAAAGCCACTCCAACACAGCTTCCTGAGGAGCCACAGAAAGTGAGGATTTAGCAAGGCTGGTTGCTCTGTCCTGCTCTGTGGTTTGTGAGCTGTACTCATGTTCTAGCACTTCACAAAGTTCTTTTTTAGGCTGAAAGTGCCCTCAAAATGGGGCATAAATTCAGGTGAAAACAGTGATTTCCCTGAGCTGGAGCAATGAAGCACCAGGGGGAATCTACAAGTTATGGGGTGAGAGCTTATTTCATTTTACTGATAAAACATCTCATGTGAAAAACAAAATCCTTTCAGAAGTCCCAGAACTGAGGGGTTCCAGATCATCAACCAGCTCTGGGTAACAGGAACACACAGGACAAAGCCACTCCCTGGCACAGTCTGGGTTTCCAGAGAGAAACCACAGTGAGGACTCACCCTCCTCACTCCCCAAAGGGCAGGAGCTCCAGGAGACCCCAGCCAGGAGGGATAAAACACCACCTCCATTTTGCACAACATCCACAAAGCCCCCCAGAGCAGGGAATGGTGGCAGCCCAGTTCCCCTGGGGTTATCCCCAGCAGCCTGATCCACCTCCAGCTGTCCCTGCTGCAGAGCAGGAACTGCTCCCATGAACAGCAGCCCAGAGCACAAGGCACAACAGGGAAAAGGGAAAACGGCTCTGGTGGAGTCCCCCGAGGGGCAGAACCAGTTTTCCCTCCCTACTGCTCACTCACTGTCTCCAGGACAATTAAAGCAAAAAAAAACCCCACCCACGGCCCAAACCATGAGCTGCAGAGGCTTCCTGAGGGATTTTCCAGCTGCTTCCCTCCTTCCAAGAGCACGGGAATGAGAGGGGGCTGCAGGGACCTCAGGCAGGGATAGCTCTCTCTCCAAACCCCGCGAGCCATGGAAAAATGCATTGCTTTCCAATTCTTAATCGTTATTTATTAATTGAGGAAGCCCCACCTGAGTCTGTGGACTCGGAAGACGCCGATCTGTGTAATCCATTTTTGGTTCCCACATCTTGCTCCAGGTTTTCCTGCTGCCTGGAAAAGGAAATTTGGGATTTGCTTTAAAAGCAAGAACTACAACACTGCAGGTAGGTACAGCACAGGTGATCATCACCTGGATTTCCATCAGAGCCCAGTTATCCTTTTTGGAACTGCAGCCCTCTCCTTGGCAGCCACTCCTTTGATTCAGGTTTTGCATAGAAAAATTTGCCAAATATCTAACTCAAACCCATTTTGATAAATAGTTGCCTCCCAAATTTTGTTTTATCTGCTAAACCTGAGCACTGAGAGAGAAGAAAATCATATGGAGCCTCACATATGTAAGGGAAGAGCTACTTGGGTGAGGCTCCAGCATGTGGTAATTAAAAAAAATGTAGCCAGGGCTACAAAAATCAAAAGGCTGAATAATTTACATGGGGGGGACTGCCAATGGTTTGCAGGAATCCCAGGAATCTGAAGGAGGGAAGGATCATAAAGCAGGTGATTGCAGAAATGAGAATGACAGAAAATCAACAAACAAAACCCAGGAGGGTCATTGAGACCTGAGTGGGCCAGGACAAAACAGGAGCCACACAAGGGAGAAACTGTGGGAATAATGGGATTAGAGGAGTTCAGAGACCAGGAAAATGGAGCAGCTGTGGCTGAGGTTATGGGAACAGGAGAGGAGCTGCAGAGCCCAGAGACTGCAGCACATGGGAGACAGAAAAGAGGAGGAGGGTGCAGGAACAGCGCTGGGATGGAACAAGGAAGGCAGGAAGGACATGGAAGGGACACAAAGGTATTTGAGGCAGAGAGGGAAGCCCAGGGAAGGGCTCAGGAGGGAGGTGGATGCCCAGAGCAGAACCAGGGGAGGGGGAAGGTGTCCCGGAGCACGGATCCATGTGGGATGGGGGCAGGAGGAGAAAACCCTGCAGGGGGGAAGGCATCAGGAAAGGGGTGGGGGACCCTAAGGGAGCCATGGAAGTTTGCAAGGTGGGGGGGATAAACCTCCTGAGGCCTCGTGGGCGGGGGTGGGGAGAAACAGCTCCGGGAGGCCTCGTTTTTGCGGGAAGGGTTCGGGAGAAGAGGCGCTGCAGGCCTCGGTTTTAGGTGTGGGGAGGGTGCCTGGAAGGAGAGGAAGCGGGATGAGCCCTCAGTGCCTCACTCCTGGAGGGAGAAGAGGATGCGGAGACCCCCAAGGCCTCCATTGGGGGGGGGAGGGAAAGGAAAAGGAGGGATCCACGAGGCCTCGCTGTTTTTTGGGGGGGGAGGGTAGCCGAGCACCCC
>VWZT01005480.1:40884-51332 GCA_013397055.1 Pachycephala philippinensis
GGGCCGCGACGGGAACGGGCGGGGCTGCGGGGCCGAGAGTGGGCTGCAGGTGTGACTGTGAGTGTTTGTGTTTGTACCTGTATGTCTGTGTTTATGTGATGTATACGACGTGCAGGTGCGAATGGTTTTGTACACGTGCCTGCATGTGGGAGTACATTTGTGTGTGTCTGTGTGTACATTTATGAGTGTGCCTATGTGTGTGTGTGTGCGCGTTGTATGGGGACCTGTGTCTGTGTGTCTCCATACGTGAATGTGGTTGTTGGTGTGCAGGTTCACGTCTCTGTGTGTTGGTATCTGTATACAGGGGTGTGTGCATCCGTGTACATTGTGTGGCTGTGTGTGTGCCTGTGTGTGCATCCATGCCATTACACGCGTGTTTGTGTGTGTGTGCCTGTGTGTGTGCATCCATGTCATTACACGCGTGTTTGAGTGTGTGTATGCGTGGGAGTGTCCCTGTCTCTCCCTGTGTATGTTCCTGTGCCTGGACCTCACAATACACACAGGCGTGTCCTTGCCCAAGTGTGTGTGTGCAAGCCGGGGAGGAACGGGCAGGAGAGCACCGGGAGCACACGGGCACGGGGCCCGCTGTGTGCGCTGCGTGTGCCCGTGTCTGCACACGCGTAGCCGTGGGCAGCCCACGCGAGCGGGGATGGAGCAGCGGCCGCAGAAGGGGCGGGCTGGGGTGAGTGTGAGTGTGAGTGTGTGAGTGGGAGTGCGAGCCTTCGTCTCAGCCGTCCTCTGGGGCGCAGCCGGCACGCTCCAGCACGGTGCTGCCAGCGCCCGCGGATGCTCGGGGTGCTTAAATTAATTTAATCATTAATAACCTGGAACGCGTCCGGGAGCTTGGCCCTGGCTCGGCTCGGAGCTGCCGAGCGGGAATCCCTTCCCGAGGCCTTGCACCGCGATCCTTCCCGAGGCCGCGCGCTCCCCGGAGCCGCTTCCCGGCCACGCGGGCCGGGTTAATGCAGTTTTAAGGGATTGTGTCGGGGCGGCAGCTGCGCCGTGCAGGAGCCGAGGGTAATCCTGCGCTGCCTCCCTGCGCTGCCGGCCCCGGCCTGCTCGCCTGAAATCACCCCAAACCCCCGGCTGCTCCGGGCAGGAGGGCTCCAGCTCCATCCCCGCACCCCATGGCTGCCGGCGCCTCTGCCAGGGTCTCCACTCTCAGCCCAGCTCCAAAACACCGGGAGAGCAGCAGCAGTGCTTGCAGAAGCAGAGCCCCTCGAGCTGCCTCGTGCTTCTCCGCCCGCTGCGGATCCACATTGTCCCTTCTGTGCTGCTGCCGTGGGCTCAGCCCCAGAGGGTGCTGGGTGCCCAAAATCAAGGCCCCGTATTCAGCCGTCGGTTCTGCTGCTCCTCCACCCTCGTGTGCTGCCGGCTGGGGCCCAAGGAGTGTTTTGGGGGGCACCATCCACCCCGACACGATAAAACAATTGAATAAATCCCTCTCCAGGCAGTTCCCGCACTGCAATAGCCGTGCCCTGCCGAATGTCCCTGCCACCCCCCTGCCAGCTTCCCTGCCCCGGTGGGTCCCAGACCCCAGTCCAGCGGCTGTGACAGGTCCCTGCAGCACCCCGGGGTGACAGCCTTATGTCCCCACTCATCTGGAGCCTCTGGGGTGCTGCTGGGGGTACACTGCCCATCTCACACCCAAGTGGGGACAGAGGTGGCTCCTGCTCGTCCCCTGTTCCCGGAGCTGCTTTCTGGGCATGTCTGTGTCCAGTTCCTCCAGCACCCCAGGCCAGGGAAGGCTGGGCGAGTGTCACTGCCCCAAACTGCAGGGACAGGAGCCGTCGACTCAGTGGGTCTCACCATGGGACAGGGCTGTTAATTGCCACCACTGTGGTTTTCAGAGTCGCTGCCACCCTGCACTCAGGGCCACGATGGCCGTGTTGTCCCACTGGCACGGGAGCTGTCTCTGCAGACGGGTTGGTGACATTTGAGCTGCTGAAGGTCACCAGGATGTTGTTAAATCCTGGCAGTGTCCGGTGACCGAGGCTGTCACATCCGTGTGTGGCGGGCGAGGAGCAGCACAAGGGGCAGAGGAGTCACTGTGTGAGGCCCAGTGACACAGAGCAGAGCACGGGCACTGGCAGCCTGGCCACACCAAGCTCCTGGCACTGTGGAGGGGCAGCCAGGCTCGTACAGGCACCTCGGCTTCTTTTTTGCCAATAAAAAGCTGAATTCATCCATTTTTAGGAAGAAAAAAGGATGCTGCCAGGTCCGTGTTGCTGCCAGTGTGACGAACACAAGCTGCTGAGAACCAGAATCAGTTCTGCTTTTCATTTCCCTCTTCCCCCTAATTGCATTTAGTCCTGGTGAGGGAGATGCAGGGAGGCTGCCGAGGGACACAGGGCTGCAGCCAGGCCCTCCTGTCCTGCCCCCACACCTCCCTCCCAGGACATCAGCCCCACCACAGCACTTTTCATGGAATCCCAGAATGGTTTGGGTGGGAAGGGACCTCAAAACTCATCTTGTTCCACCCCCCTGGAAGGGCAGAACACCTTCCACTAGACCAGGTTGCCCAAAGCCTCGTCCAGCATTCAGGGATGGAAGTGTCAGCTCCTGTCAGGCTTCAGGCCCTGACCTGAAACCCCAAACTGCTTCCAGGGAGTTGTAGGCACCATCCCAGCAGTGGGAAGGCAGGAACCTTGGCAGGAGCCTGCCCTGGCAGCCCCAAAATGCTCCCACCCACAGCAGTGACCAGCTGGTGGCTCTCAGCAGCTCCACGTGGCTGTGCTGCCCTCTGGCACTTTCTAGCACGGAAGAAGCTGTTAATTCCACCTTAGGAGGGGTTCCTACACCAGGAAAGTCCTGGATGAGGACTTTGGTTCTGCAAAGGCATTAACAGGTCCTGACAACTTCTCCCATCATCGCTCTGTTTATTGATGCCACTGTCCAACATGAGATCTGACAGCACCAGGAAGGAGCCCGGTGTGCTCCGGGGAGCTGGTGTCACCACCCCAGCCCCAGCCCAGCCCTTCAGCTGGATCTCACCCAGCCACAGCCCAGCCTCAGGAGCTGCAGCCAGGACGAGCTAGGATCCCCAGGAACCGAGCTGGTACAAACAGGAGCTCAAACCAACAGCCAGGAGATGGGTCGTGTCCCACCCACCCTGGCAGCAGGTGCCCAGGAGCAGGGAGGTGTTTCCTTGCAGCCAGCCTGGAGCTGCTCCTCCCCTGGGCAGGAATTCGAGGAGCACACTGTTGATGCCACCGGCAGCGGCTCAAGGACAGCAGAGCAGTTAAACACAACAAGGTCTCGCTCTCAGTCCACGGTGACCCCACAGAACCCCATGGCCAGACCCAGGGCACCCCGATGCCCTCGGTGGCGGCACGGCCAGGCCCCCGGTGGGAGGATTGAGTGGTAGGAACGGGTGTTTGGAGGAGCCTTGCGGAGGCATCCTACCAGAAAAAGGGTCTTTTACTGCAACTAGAATTTTATTCTATTGTATAATTCAGGAGTGCATCACAGCCCCGCGAGCTGGGCAGGCACCTATCAGCGCTTCCAATCTAGACACACGCACAACTTCCTCATCAGCTGCATCTGTTAATTACTCACCTCCCCCCGGCCGGAGCTCCTCCTGTCGCATCCAGCCCAGACGAGGCAGCGCCTCCGCAGAGCTCCTGGACAAAAAGTGACTGTGCCAGAATCAGCCTACAGAGCAGTTAACAAAAAAAACCAAAAAACCAAAAACAAAAAACAGGGCGGGAGAGAAAATCTTGCCCATCCTAAAGTTGCTTATCAAATAAAAAGTTCCTCCACATTTATTAAAAAAAACCAAACAGTAGATTTAAAAAGCAGTTACGAGTCCTACTCTGGCAAAACACCCTGTGTACAGGTTTCTTTTGTTGGTGGTTTGTTTGCTTGTTGGTGAGGATTCCCCCTATATCAGCTGCTTCTGTTAATTTTATATATATATAATCTTATAATTTTGCCGCGCGTTGCTTTCTTTAATTCATTAATTTATTTCCAATCAGCCGAGTCTCCACCAGACCAGCGGCACTACCACACAAAGCTTCCTTGATGTCCATGCCCTGAGCCAGGGTGGGGGGAGATGGATGAAGGGAGGGCGGGAGAGATGAGTGGAGGAGAGGAGGACGAGGAGGAAGGGAGGGATGGAGGGAGGGAGGGAGAGGAGGGAGAGGAAGCCTGGGCAGCCCCTCACTCTCCCATGTGCGTCCTCAGGTGGTACTTGAGCGACTGCTTGTAGCGGAAGCACTTGGTGCACTCGGTGCAGGGGTAGGGCCGCTCGCCGGTGTGCGCCCGCTGGTGCTCCAGGAGGTGATGCTTCTGCGTGAAGTTCTTGCCGCACTCGGTGCAGTGGTAGGGCCGCTCGCCCGTGTGGATGCGCTGGTGCTCCAGGAGGTGGTGCTTGCGGATGAAGCCCTTCCCGCAGACGGCGCAGGCGTGCGGGCGCTCCCGCGTGTGGATGCGGTAATGGTTGGTGAGCTTGGACTTCTCGCTGAAGGTCTTCTCGCACTGGCTGCACTGGTAGGGCCGCTCGCCGGTGTGAGTCCGCTGGTGCCGCAGCAGGTGGGAGGGCCGGGTGAAGTTCTTGCCGCACTGGGGGCACAGGAAGGCCATCTCGTTCTTGCCGGCGTGGATCCTCTGGTGCATGAGGAGGCTGATCTGCAGGCGGAAGCTCCTCCGGCACTCGCCGCAGGTGAAGGGCCGCTCCCCGACGTGGGTGATCTGGTGCTTGCTGAGGCTCGACTTGTGGCTGAAGCTGCTCTCGCACTCGGAGCACTTGTAGGGCTTCCCCGGGGGCGGGGGCCGCGACGGGGGCTTGAGGCCGTGCTCGGGGCGCCGCGGGACCCCCACGCCGCGGCGCGTGTGGCTGCGCTGGTGCAGCAGGAACTGCTGCTTGTTGCGGAAGCTGAGGTCGCACTCGTGGCACTCGTAGGGCCCTTCCTTGAGGTGGTTGCGCTGGTGGATCATGAAGTTGATCTTCAGCATGAAGCTCTTCCCGCACTCGGGGCAGATGTAGGGTCTCTCCCGCGTCCGGTTCCGCTGCTGCCCGCTGGCCGGCTTCATGTCCCCGGAGTCCCTCTCGCAGGCCGATGGCTTCCTGACGCGGGCGGCCAGGCCGCGGGGCTGCGCCTTGGAGCTGCACTGCGCCTCGCAGCCCAGCCCGGCCTCGTGGCTGGGGAACGCCGGCGGCTCGCTCCGGCCCGAGAACATGGCACACGGCTCCAGTGTGTCGGGGTCGTCCTCCTCCTCCTCCTCCTCCTCCTCCGTCTTGATCACGATCCCATCCTCTGGGAGGGGAAACCAAACAGAGGATCATTGGGTGGGACGGGGTGGCTTCTTACACCCCTGGGTGCTACAGAAACACCTGCACGGGCTCCTGCAGCTGTTTGCGCCTGCCTGCTCTGCCGGACCACGAGCTGGCTGCAGCTGGAGCCCGGAGCATTGGGATGGGCCATGTGCCCTGTGAACACGGAGCTCACACACACCACCCCTGGTCAGGCTCCTCCATGGGTGTGCTCCGACCGCCTGCCGAAAGGTTTGGCAGCTCCACGGTGCTGCAGGATGTGGGGGATAAAAGCGCCATGGGTTCGCCAGGGCTCGGGTGGCCGAGTGATTTCAGAGCAGCTCCATCTGCTGCCATTTCACTGGGCTACAACAGCGCTCCCGGCACGGCACGGCTCGACGGAAACACAGCACCGGGCTGCCGGCTCTGCTCTGGGGACAGCACAGCCAGCCCGGGACTGTCCCCTTTCCTCAGCCTCCCCGCCGTGAGAGACCCCCTCCTTCCCAGAGCACCCAGCAGTGGGATGGAATGGCCGTGGGATGGAAAGTCACCGAGCAGGCTCCCCTTCGTGTCACCAAGGCAGGAAGTGAGCGGGGGATTTGTTTGGAGAGAGCAGCCATCCCAGGGACACACAGCAGGACACGTGGCCAGCACGGCCCAAGGAAAGGCCCACAGGGATTCCATCATGTCACCCCACACTGGACTTTCAGCCAGGCCTAAATACTCTCCCAGGAAGAGCAGCTACATTTTCCCAAGAGAAGGAAACCAGTGGGAGTGGATGTATCAAAGCAATGGCCCCCTTCCCTCCAAGGGAGAGGAAAACCCAGGTCCTTCTCCCTGCCCCCCTTTATGGACCTGGGGGCTCAATCCCCCATCCCACCCAGCCACAGCTCCTGCTCAGCCCCACCAGCCAGGCCCTGCACCCTGGCAGAGGCAGTGGCTCTCGGACAAGGATCAGCGCCAGCCCCTCTGGAGGCTTGGCTGGTTTTCCTCTGAGCAGACCACAGGACCCACAAGACGGAGTAGAGGCCCTCAAGAGCCCAACTCTGTGTGTCTTGGTTTGTGTTACACCACCACAAAGCCGTTAGGAGGAGGGAACCCACCGTTCCCAACCTCTCCTCTCCTTGCTCTCCCATCCCCACCCTCACAGCACATCTGCAGGACTCGGCCTGTATCTGCCACTCCACTGGCAGAATTCTACACATGAAACACTCAGTGCCATCATCTCATCTCTCCACAAAATCACCCCATCCCACTCCTTCCCTCCTGGCAGCTCGCACATCACAGAACTCCAGCCACATTCTTCCCTGTCCTCTGGAGCTGCCCCGAGCAACTCCCACACTTGGCAACCTGCAGGACCTCTCACATTCCTCCAGCAGTGTCCAGTGTGCAACCATCCACTCCTCCACACCTCACACCAACATCCTGCCCTCTGCCACAGTGGGATTTTGGGAGCAGGGCTCACCAGGGCTCTCACAGAACGCTGCCTGAGACACATCTTCCCTTGGTCTCTGGGTAACCAGGGCTTTTCCCAGACTCAGAGGGCTGGGCCAATGCTCACTCCACTCCAGAGCGGGACAGGAGCCCTCAGAGACCATGTTCTGTGTCCACCATGGACGTGCTGCCTCCTCCTCCAAGCCCAAGGCCTGACCAGACCCACTCTTAAAACTGCTGCAGCCAGAAACTTTCCTTCTGGGGGCATTTAACTCCTCCCGTCCATCCAACCCTTTCCCCATCTTTTCCCAACCCACCACAGCCCCCCGGGCCTCCTGTCCCTGACACACCCCGTGTGCAGAGCTGTGTCCCGAGTGTCTCACCTGCGCAGCTCCCGTGGTGGACGATGACCCTCTGGATCTCGTTGAAGTCGGCTCCGTACTCGGACGAGTCCCCCAGGCTGGTTCCCGGGAGGTCCCTCGGCGGGGACACGGAGCCGTAGGGGCTCTCGCAGGCCGCCTCCTCATCTGGGCTCTGGAAGCTCCCCTCGGACTGCCCCGACATCCCGTGCAGCTCGGGGTTCTCGGGGCTGTCTTCAGGAAGGAGCTCCTCCGTTTTGATCACAACCCTTATTCCAGCTGCAGCAACGAGAGATTCCCGCCCGCCATCACTCCCGGGATGAAGGATTTACTGCTCCCAGCAATCCCCGCCGGCTCTGCCTGCTGATCCCGCAGAGGGGTTTCATCTCCTCGGCCTCTTCCGCTCTCCCTTCAGCCCCTGCCCTTCACCCATCCCTGCCACGCTCCCAGCTCCAGCCCAGGACCCTCTGTGGGCACAGGGAACTCGTTCCACCCGCCCTGGGGCCTTGGTGGCACAGCTCAGCACCTCTTGGCCACCCCACATCCCCCAGCTGCAGCTCCACATGGGCCCATGGTTTTCCTCTTCCCATTGGCCTTAATTTAATTTCAAGATCCTTGTGATGGAGAGCACAGGTAGGGTGTTGGAGTGACCCCACATCCACAGGCTGGAATCAGGGATGACCAGTGGAGATGACACCATCTCTTCCAGGCCACCTCCTCATCTCCTTATCTGCCACAGCAGGAGTCGCTCTGGGACTCGGGGTCACTGGTGCCCCATTCCCAGCCCAGCCTTGCCCTCAGCATCCCATCTCCCCGCACACAGGATGGGACCAGGCTTCCCTGCCCGAGAGGATGCTCCAAGGATAAACCCAGGCACCATCCACACAAAGAGAGGGTGGAGAGGATTTTCTGGGTGGATGGGCTCTCCCAATGGGACCCGATTCTCCTTCCTTGCCGGGCACACCGGCTCCCCGAGGACCTGGTCTGGTTGCAGATGCTTCCCTTGCTGGGAAGGGCTCCCAGTGCCCAACTCTCCAGGCTCCGCTTGCCCTGGTTTCTATGTTGAGCTGTACCTGGACATCAAACCTCCCATCGGCCAAATTTATCCCATTCCTAGGCAAGGCTTCTCCTGATAAACCCCATCAGCCACAGCCCCAGCAACACCCGCTTCAGCCTCGGGATGAGCAGCTCCCGGGAACACAACCCAGGGCTGCCCTCGTGCCAAGGTGCTGCCTTACCTGCCGTGGCATCAGTAATGATCTCACTCTCCTCCAGGTCCTGCTCATTCCTGCCCCGCGATTCCTCCCCTTGCTCGATCTGAGACAAAACACCAGGTTTGGAAATTGCATAGTCTGTTGAGAGAGAGAGGGGTGGAGAGAGGGGTTACCGCACTGGGAATGGAATATTGACTTCCACCTCTTCCCAGTGCGCGGGGGACATGTGAGGACACTCGGGAACACCCACGGGTGCTGCTGGCTGAGGGAATTCAGGGAGGCAGGAGCTGAGGTGCCACACACAGAGGAACTACATTAGAGAAGAAACCCAATCCCTTTTGTGTTTTTCTGGTGGGGTTTTAGAACTTTAGACATATCCTGGCCCCCCTCAAAGCCAAAAGCATTTCACCAGCTCCCAGCAGAGCTGGGATTTCTCCTGAACCTCCACAGGACATGTCCCAAAGCACAGATCACATCAGACAATTTTTCCCTTTGCAAAATCCTCTGAAGGGGTGCATGGGCTGGTACCCACTGCAGACCCAGAGGATGCAGGGAAGCCCTCCCAACAGCCATGGGGAAGGAGATGGTTTTTGACTGCATAACCGTGGCTGGAAGAGCTTTGGGAGGTCTCCAGCCCACCTGCCCACAGGGCACCCCCCACGCAGCCAGACCACCACCACAGCATGAGCTGGAATGAACCCAGACTAAAAACATCCTCCTGTGTTTGAAAGTCTTTAAAATGGGACATTTGGGTCTCGTCCAAGGGGAGCTCCAAGGAGGAGCCAGAAGGAGCCCCCTGTCCCTCGGCAGGGCGAGGACACCCCGTATTTACCCAGGGAGATCAGAGACTCGTAGTTCCCCTTCATCACATTCTTGTAGAGTTCCTTCTGCCACTCCTCCAGCTTCTCCCATTCCTTGTCATTGAAATAGACGGACACGTCATCAAAGGTCACGGGCACCTGCAATTCCAACAGCGGGTTCAAGCAGGAGCCTGGGCACGGCCAGGCTTCAGCTCCTCCAAGGCCATCAATGAGCTGGTTTTTACATTTAAAACAACTCCTGGGCAGGTATTCCTATGGGAATAAAGGACTCGACCAAACGGATGGTTCCTAGTGATGAATCCGGACTGGGATTTCCCCAAAGGACCCCGAGCTGCTCCTCTCCGTCCCTGCTCTCTGCAGGGTGATCAGGCTTGGGGGACCGTAAGGGAGAGAAAACCCACGAGCTGGGCTGGGCTCATCCCTATTGATGAGCTGACGTAACCCCAGATTCAATTACCCTGGAACTCCAGGGAAAACTCTGCCCAGGCCCACAGTTACCCCATTATCCCTGGTTACTGAGCGCCCACCAGCTGCAGCTCCCTAGCTCGTTTGCCAAGGAATAATTCCTAAGGATAAATTCAGGATGTGCAAACTGTGCTGTGTTGGAGTGGAGCTCTTCAGAAGGGAACGCAGCACTCAGGTTCTGCCCCCCAACAGCACTAATGGGGTGTCAGGGTCTGAACCCCCCTTTTCCTGACCCTCTCTGCTCTCTCCAGGGACATTCCCTTTCCCATGTCCTACACAGTCTCATTTGCACGCTTTCTTTTAGCGGGAAGGTTGTGAAATTCAAGTAGGAACTGAATATTGATGGTGGGCTCTTTCCAGAGTTCGGCTAAGCCCAGGGAGCTCATCTGCCTTCCTGAACCCCAAAGCTTCCCCCTTCCCTGCAGCATCAGCTCCCACTTGCTCCTTCCCCGGCCTGGGAGACATTGCAGCACCAAGGTGGTCAAAATGAAAGAACCAAAAAATCTGCAGTGTTTTTTCAAATGGTGGCAAAAAAAAAAGAACAAAAAAAGAGTCAATGGCCCCGGGACTGTGCAGCACAGTGGAGCAGAACTGAAACCTCTGGCCTGAGTACCAGGATGTCCTCCCAGGCCCATGTCCTACCATATTTTAGTCCCAGGCAGGGATGAGCTGTGAATCTGCAATCGGCAGCTGCAGTGGTAAGAGACTCACCTGTGCCCGCTCACCCACCCCGGTCCTGCCCTGCCCTCCGGGAGCATTTTGGGCGCAGTGTCCGGCTCCCGGACCCCAGGACACCCGGACCCCAGGACACCGTTACCTTGGGGACCTCCCCCTTCCTGCCTGGGGGCAGCCGCAGGATCCAGAAGTTCCTGTTCTTCAGCAGATTCTCCATGTTCTCCAG
>VWZT01005481.1:11552-23068 GCA_013397055.1 Pachycephala philippinensis
CTCCCGCACCGCTTCCAGCATCGCTCCCGCACAGCTCCCCGCGCCTCTCCCGCTCCTCACCGCTCCCTCACCACTTCCAGCACCGCTCCCGCACCGCTCCCGCATCGCTCCCGCTCCGCACCGCTTCCAGCATCGCTCCCGCACCGCTCCCCGCGCCTCTCCCGCTCCTCACCGCTCCCTCACCACTTCCAGCACCGCTCCCGCACCGCTCCCGCATCGCTCCCGCTCCGCACCGCTTCCAGCATCGCTCCCGCACCGCTCCCGCACCGACCCCGCACCGCTCCCCCTGTGACACCCTGGGGACCTCTT
Organism: Pachycephala philippinensis; assembly: GCA_013397055.1. Classification (NCBI taxonomy): domain Eukaryota; kingdom Metazoa; phylum Chordata; class Aves; order Passeriformes; genus Pachycephala; species Pachycephala philippinensis. The sequence continues at coordinate 11,862 of VWZT01005481.1, forward strand.
TGCCACGACAGCCGCTGCAAAGGCCACTGTCACCCCCTGCCAGGACATGGTCCGCCGCGGTGTCACGGGCTCCGCACAGCCGTGGGTGTGACCCAGGGGACACGGGACGCGGAGCGCTGGGCAGGGCACACCCCCGGGGACACGGTGGGCAGGATGCGGCCGGGCCCGGTGGGGACACATGGCAGACAGACCAGCCCGGCTTGGGGACACAGCCCGGTCCGAGGACAGCCCCCCGTGCCCGGGACAGCTCCCCTCCTGTCCGGGGGCTGTGACAGCCCCTCCGCAGCGCTGTGCAGCTGCTGGGCTCCTGCATTGTTCTCCAAATCCCCGCCGGCTCCCCGGGGACCCCCGGTCTCGCCGCCAGCTGCCCACCGTGCCTGGCCATGTGCTGGCCCCGCTCCCGGACCCCGCGTCCCCCCGGGGCTCCCAGGGGGGTGCCAAGGGCGGGGGTCCCCCCCAGCTGTGGCCATGGAGGGGACGGGAAGCTCCTCTCCTCGGCTCTCGCTGGCTGCCGGCCCCGGACGGGTTTGCCCTGGGGCGCGGGAGGGTTTCACTCAGCCCATCCCAAAACTTTTTGTTTCTTCTTCTATTTTGCCTTTTTAATTGTGATTTCCTGCGGAGAGAATCGCTTTCTGGGCAGCATTCCCTCCGCTGGTGGCCTTGCTGCTGCAAATGTCACGGATGGGACGTTTTCACCACATCAAACCTTTTCTCCAGGGCTCTTCTGAAATGAGGAATTTTTCCAGGCCAGCCTTTCCCTGCTGCGTTCCCAGCTTTGGCTGCACACTGGGTGTGCGGGAGTGAGGGATGAGTGCCGGGATGGGTGCAGGGGTGCGTACAGCTGTGTGAGAGCAGTGGGATGGGTACAGGGTGCGCATGGATGAGGGGATAGGTGCACAGTGTGCAGCTTGCTTGATCCTGCAGCCCCTTCCAGCCCCTGGCAGGTGCTGGCGGAGCAGATGGTGCCCGTGGGGTGTAGGGATGTGGGAGTCCTGCAGAGCCCCTGCAGCCGGGCAGAAAAATTCCCCTCCACTTCATCCCTGCCCCTGCAGAGCCCCGCTCTGCCCCCAAGAGGGGCATCGCTGCCGGCCACGCATCCCCATGGCCCCACATCCCCAACTGCCAGCGCCGCCTTGGACAACTGAGCCTTTATTGAGCTTTGTCCCCGCCGCCCCGCGGGACAGACGGTGCCCGGGGCGCGCGGGCTCCGGCCCCGCGGTCACTGCTGGACCCTGCGGATGGACTGGACTTGGCCTGTCTGCGCGTGGGACCCCCACTCCCGCACGTGCTTGTACTCGCCCGCGGGGCTGTCGCTCTCCAGGAGGTACTGGAAGCCCCGGTACCCCGGGTACTGCGAGCAGACCCACCTGCGACAGAGCAGAGAGCGGCGGTGGCTCGGGGCTGGCGGCACCGCGGAGCCCCCGCGCTGCAGGAGGGCCCCGGCAGCTGCCAGAGCATCCTCGGCTCCGCTGCGTGCCCCGGAAGGCTGCAAGCCCCGGCTACTCACGCGCCGGAGCGGACAAGGAAGGAGCCCACGGTGCTGCTGCCCCAGCCCAGGGCGGGCAGCGAGGGGCAGTCGTCGCTCATCTCCGCCCGCTTGCCCTGGAAGTTTTCCTGCTCGAAGAGCATCAACCTGCTCCGCCCGTGGTCCTGCGGCCAAGACGGGCACGGTTTTGGCACTGCCACCCTGTCCGTGGCCAGCGGTGGGCTCCGGGGGTCTCCCCGCGGGGGGAGCCGGGGCGGGGGCACTCACGGCGCAGGAGATGGGGCGGAAGGAGCACATCCTCTCCACGTGGTAGGCGTTGCTGCCGCTCCACGCCTCCCAGCACGGGTACTCGCCGCGCTCCAGCACGAACTGCTGCCCCTGGAAGCCGCAGTGCTCGAAGCCTGCCCACCTGCCGGGGCGGGAGGGGTGAGACCCCCGGGGTGCCCCCCGCCCCACTCACAGCCGTGCCCAGCGGTGCCCGGAGGAGGCAGCCCCACGGCTCGGGTGGCAAAAAGGCACTGGAGGCCTCCATCCTCCAACCCCCCTGCTATCCGTGGGGTCCCGCAGCACCGTGAGGAGGCAGTGCCCCGGGACCCCCACTCACGCCCCGCTCTCGATCTTGCAGGAGCGGACGGTGCTGAAGCCGTGCTCCGGGGTGCTGTAGCAGTCGGTGGTGAACTCGTGCTTCTTGCCCTGGAAGAAAGGCTCATCCCACACCACGATCTGGGGGGAATAGAGGGAGTCAGGGGGCTCCGGGGGTGCCAAGGCCCCGAACAGATGCTGCAGCCCCACTCCCGGGCGTTCACCGGGCGTGGTGCTGGTGCTGCCCAGGCTCCCATACCTTCCAGAGACCGGAGGATTTCTTGCAGCGGTGGGTCATGGTGGCTCTGCCAGAGCACAGGGGAAGGGCACTGTTAAAGCTGCCCCTCTGCACAGATGAAAACGACCTCAGGAGCCCGCGCACATCCCTTCATCAGCAGCGTGGGGGGCAACAACAAGGGGGTTGCTCCATGCTGGAGCAGATGAAGAGCTCTGTGGCTCTCCCCGCCCAGCCGGAGCTGCCACCAGGGCCGTGTGGAGCAGCGGGCACCTGGCCCAGCGGGCACCTGGCCCTGGCAGACATCCCTGCCCGTGCCCTGGGAAACTCCTCCTCCCACTGGCAGCTCCCTGAGCCAAAGCCCCGGTGCTGGCAGGGCAGTGCTGAGCCGGCAGCACTGCGGAGGTGGCTGCGTGCCCACGCTGAGCATCAACACCCTGCCGCTGCCACGNGATCCCCCAACCCCCTAACCCCTGCCACGGCTCCCGGTGCCGAGGAGAGGTCTAGCCCTGGATTTTGGATGCTCCTCCACATGTTCCCGCAGCTGCTCGCTCCCAGGCCCCAGCCATGGGCACCGGGCAGCTGCCCCAGGCTCTGGCGCTTACCTGGGGTGAGGCACTGGTGCCCAGGGAGGTGACATGTCCGGCAGACTCCGGCTGGGTTTTTATAGCCTCCAGATAGAGACAGAGCCCAGGGGAGCATTACTGAAACCCCTAACTCAGCACATGGCGGGGAGGAGGGACCGGGCAGAACAAAGGCGCTGTGTCAGAGACGCTGATGAGCCGGGACGTCGAGCTGGCCCACCGGGCACAGGCTCTGACCCCCGCCCCACAGCTCCAGAGCCGGGGCATCACCCCCAGGCTCCGCCAGCGCTGCTGCCGTGTGCCCTCCCTGGCGTGGGGCTGGGCTGGGGCTGGGGCCGTGTCCCCGCTCTGGCAGCGCTCCCCCCGCCCTCCGGCAGCGCTGCCAGCACTGGGGGCACGGGGGGAGGTTTCCTCACCTGTTTCTGGGAGGTGGGAGGAAGGACACGTCTCCACTTGCTCTCCCTGCAAGAGCAGAGCAGCTGTCCCCGAAATCCGGGGCAGCTGTTTGCAGGTTGGGCACAGAACAGCCATGGACACCATGAGAAGTGGGGACCAGGGGCACAGAAAGTGGGTGAGGGGGGTTTGCAAAGGCATGGGAGGGACTGGAAGTGCAGGTCATGATTTGGGAAGAGCTGCAGCAGCCTCCGGCCTCTGTGTGCTGGGAAGAGTCTGCTGCACCCACATTTTGGGCACCTAAACACCTTTCAGCTTTGCTCACAGTGACCCACACACCTCACAAATCATCCCGGGGTGGTGCCAAGGCTCCAAAGGCCAGGCGGAGGCACCCACCCAGCTTGCCCCTCAGAGTGGGCAGCAGGCAAAAGAGGCTCTTGGGCCCAACAAGAAAACCCACGTTCCCAGGGAGAGCTGTGTTTTGGGACAGAATTTGCCGGGAAACTGCCAGGAGGCTGAGCCAGAGTCCCCTTCGTGCAGCTGCAGCAGCCCTGTGAGCCCCGGGCACCCTGGGGGAGGCAGAGCAGGGCAGCTGGGGAGGCTCAGCACAAGCGGCTGCCCCCGGGCACAGCAGGGCACAGCAGGGCTGCCACCTGCAACCCCAGCAAAAGCCCTCTTGGCATTGGCACAGTTTGTCCCTGGCTTCTCACTGTGGCCTGAGCTCAACTCAGCTTGTGCTGGCCACCAGCACAGTGACCAACGCTCGCTCGCTGCCCACGCCGTGTCCTGGCAGCGGGACGTGGCCATCGGAGCCCGGGCTGTGGCCAGGTGCCCCCGTCGTGCCGCTCGGTGCCAGGCAGGGACGCAGCAGCGGGAACTCAGCGAGCAGCGGGACTCAGAACAAACCCTCGTGCCCGTGCCCTCTGCGGCCACGCTGTGCCAGCTCTGGCCAGCTGTCTGCTGCTGGAGCAGCTCTTTGCTGTGCTGGAGCTGTGCATCCCCCGTGCCAGGGAGGGATGGTGCAGCGAGGGGCTTTCCAGGGCAGAGATTTTGTGTCTAGGGGCTCAGGAACGGCCAAGGACAGATCCCAGCTGTCAGCCCTGCCACGGCACTGGCTCAGGGAAACCCACGGGGCTGCTGAGCGCTCAGTAAAGAGCAGAGCAGCCATCAGGAGCAGAGCTCGGCCCCTCCGAGCTGGTTTTCCAACGCCCAGGTTCAGAGATGCTGGGGGTTGGGAGGGGAAGCAGGGTCAGGAGCAGAGGGGTGGGTGAGACCTGCTGATGAATGCCCAGGAGGCACAGGGGAGGCAGCACAGGGAGAACACCCACTCTGGCTCTGGGAGGAAGAGAGGGCAGGTTAAATTAGAAATCTGGATAAAAACCATGGAAACGAGCGCAAATTGAAATCGTGAATCATAAAACACTGCCCAGTGTCAAGGTGAGAACCAGACTGGGCCAGTGCCCGGGGCAGCGGGGCAGCAGACCCCGCACCCAGCCGTGTCACGGGCACAGCACACCTCCTGCAAAACCTCGGGAAAAGAAGGGATCAATACGTTCTTTTTGTTCGGGATTTTGCGCAATAGCCCAGAGGGTGCAGCTGGATCCCACCGCTGCTGGGTGACACATGAGGGGAACAAAAGAGGAGGGCAGCACACGGGGCTCTGAGCCCTCTGCCCCCACACCCTCGGGTGAGGCACCGCTGCTGCTGGATGCTGCGGGAAGCTGGGGGTGTCGGACGGGGGTGTGGAGGCGGAGAAGAGATGATCAGAGGCTCAGAGGGACTCAAGGGAAGGTGCCCCGAGGTGCCATGGGGTGGGGGAGATGTGGCACCAGAGGCTGAGCTGCCACAGGGGCTGGTGCCAGCACATCCCCAACCAGCCACCTCACGACCCTCCTGCGCCAGTCAGACAGAGCCGATGCCCCAAAACCCTGTGTGGGGGTTTGGCACCATGAGCGTGGTGGTGGCAGAACCAGGGGTGGTACGGGGTGAGCGCAGCACGGGGAAAACGGGCTAAAAAGCAAAGGAACAACCTTGCCAGTGAGCAGGAACATTCCCGAGGGAGAACAATTTTCAGGCGCTCAGGTGGTTCGGAAAGTGTCAGCTTCGATTACACATGATTTGGGAAAAAACCCTAACTCCTGAAGCAGCATTTCAGAACACTCAGATCTCGCTGCCTGGCATCTCCAGGGCAGCGCTGTGGGCGCTTGCGGGCACGGGGTGATGTTCGGAGGGAGAGGTTCAGTGTGTGGAGGGGAGAAGGGGCACAGCGCGGCTGCGGGCCGGGCACGGTGGGGAGGCAGCGGCACGGGAGAGGGGTGTCCCCGCGGGCCCGGGGCCGGGGCGCTGGGCAGGGGAGGTGTTCCTGTGCCGGTGCCGGCGCCGGCCGGGCCGTGCCAGGGCTATATATGCCCTGCCGGGGCGGCCGCACGCGGGGCAGCGGGTGCCGGGCGCGCTGCAAAGTGGCACGGTCAGGTCTTCTGTTGTGCCGGGGGCACAAAGGAAAGTGCTGGGTTCAGCGGCTGGGCACGGGGCCGGGGAGAGGCTTCCAGCTCGCCCAGCGCTTTGCAGGATGTGATGACTGGGCGGCCGCGCAGACACTGATGAGCTGGCAGTTCCTTTGTGCGCCCGCCCGGGGGTCTGCCCTTGCCAGGCTATAAAGTGGGGGCCTCGCGGCGCCCCGAAACACAAGCCCGCTCACTCCAACAAGAAGCAGCAGCTGCCCAGGTAAGAGGACAAAGTCCCCGGACACCGGGCTGCAGCCGGACCCGAGGTGGGGAGAGGGAAACTCAGGGTCTAAGCCGTGGCCACAGCTGTGGTGGTCACGTCTGGGAGCACCTCGGTGCTCAGCATCCCACCGCCCTCCAGTCCCCGGGGAGCTGCCGGTGACACTCACCTGCAGGGCCACAGCAGGGTGCCAGCTGCAGGGCCTCAGCAGAGCAGGGCTGTCCCCTTCCCACCCCTCACACGCTGCCCTGGTGCCCTCTGGGCTCCCAGGCATACCCCATGCGGGATGGCCCCGGTGCCCGGCACAGCATCAGGCCCCATCCCGGGGCACCCCTACAGTGCTGGGACCATGCTCAGGGCTCTCCTGATCACAGAAGGAGAGAGTGGACTCCAGGACCTCCTGTGATCCCCCTGGTGAAGGCAGGACCCCCTGCCTGTGCCTGCTGGAGAACCTTCCAGCAGCTCCTCTCCCGGCCCTACCCACCCACCCCATTGAGAGTCCCCATCCCGATGTTACCATTCCCGGGGTGGGTTGTGGGTGCCCACATCCGTGCCTTCCGCTAACCTGCTGCTGGTGCCCTGTCGCAGACTTGAGCCCACCACCGCGATGTCTGAGACCACAAAACCCGCTGCTCCCGGCCAGGCTGCGGATGAGAAGGAGAAGGCAGTTCCTGCGCCAACTCCATCCCTCGACCCTGCTCCTGTCGCAAACAGCAAGGGCGAGGAGCCCTCCCCAGAAGCCTTCAGGGTAAGCCCTGTGGCTCCCCATGCACAGGGACAGCTCCGGGCTGAGGGACAGGGGCAGCATCTCCGGGGTAGGAGGAGATTGTTCTGGGGGAAAGTGTGGAAGCGTGGGTGATGCCATCCCTCCCTGCTCTGTCCCTCTGATGGCACCCACAGGATTCGGGCAGCTGCTGCAGGAGGAACAGTCTGAGGGTCCCTTGGCCAGGACAGGCTTTGGAAGTGCTCTCCCCTGGGTTGTGGCGTCAGGGCTGGCTGCTGCCACCTGCTCCCTTGGGTCACCCCCTGCATGCAGGGGTCCTGTGGGGAGGTGGAGGGGACACAAAGGGTGACAGGGCCAGCAATGAATTGCCACAGCAATGCCAGGTCAGTGTGCCACCAAGGCACTGCAGCGGGGCTGGCACGAGTGATGGGAGCGCTCCGGTGACACTGCGCCAGGCAGAGAAGGCCACAGCGTGGACGGAGCAGCTCCTTGCCACCAGCGTGGGCACCGGCAGCAGCAAAACCAGGGGCAGGATGAGGCCATCTTGTAGCAGGAACAGCTGTCAGGGGGAACCTTCCTGTGCTCAGCCTGTGCTGGGGCTGCTCATGCACAGAGCCCAGCTCAGCTTGGGCACGCACCAGATCCGAGAAGCTGCGGGAAGGCTTGGAGAGCCGAGGGGGACACGTGGAGCAGTGGGCTCAGGCGTGCAGGGTCACACAGCACCAGCCTGCCCTCCCTGAGCATGCCTGTCCTCATCCAACCCTTTCCTTGCACCCCCAGATCGTTGTCTTCGACCAGGAGAACTTCCAGGGCAGGCAGATGGAGTTCACCGCCGAGTGCCTGAACCTGGCTGACCGCGGCTTCGACCGGGTGCGCAGTGTCATTGTCATCTCTGGACCGTAAGTGACCCCAGCCACGGAGGGGGCCGTGCCCCTCGGGATGTCCCCAGCGGGTGGGGACACAGCCCTGGGGGCACCCTGGGCACGATGTGACGTGCAGGGGCACTTCCCTGCCGCCTGGGCAGAGCGGAGCAGAGCCAGCACAGGAGAAGAGAGGGCATCCTGGATCTCCTTCGAGGAGAGCGGGAGGGCCAGGATGGGTGGGAAGGATGCCAGGGCCACATGCAAAGCAAAGGGCACCAGAGGCAAAGCTGAGGGCCGAGGAAAGGTGTCCATCGGATCAGCCACCTGGAGCTGTCCATGGAATGCAAGGCACCTGCGGATTTTAGAGAAGCCAAGGTGAAATGAGGTGGGGTCCTTGGCCCAGGCTGGAGCAGGCAGGGGCGGGCAGGGACAGGCACACGCCTGCACCCAGGCAGCTGAGCAGCAGCGAGGGGGCTGGGCAGGTCTCAGAGCCGTGGGAACAGTTGACACAGGCAGGGACAAAAACGATCCCCAAAGCAGATAACTGAGCAGACGGATGATCTCCATGTTGAAAGAGCACCCCACCGTGCCGTGCCCGGCTGGAAACGGCGTGCCCAGGAATGCAGAGGGGCTGGCAGGGCTGTGGGGAGGATGCACAGGACATGGTTTGTCCTGACAGCATCCCTGAGGGACTGGGAGGGTGATCTGTGGTCACCTGGAATGACACCATGCAGCGCCGATGACTTTTTTATTAGGAACCCAGAATACCCAACTCTTTTTGAAACAAAAGGGGGATGGAGCAGCCTGGAAGGAGCTCAGACACGATACCTGGGAAGCTGCACTAGACATAGAAAGGGTGAAATTGGGAGGATGGATGGAGAACTTGGGTGTCATTGGGGTCCTCAGAAGCTTCTTGAGAGGCACTGATGGGACTCTGCACCCAAAAACCTACTTAGGAAAAGACAAAAGCAAAACAACCAGGCTGAGCTTTAGCAGTCAGCTTGAGGCTGTGCAGCCTGGGGTGCCTGCACACATCTCCTGCCAGCAGGAAAACCCCTGCTGGCATCTGCAGGAAGAGCTGTTTTGCAGGGAAAGGGGAAACAGCAAATCCAGGACTATTGTGGTGCCAGGGGGGTTTCTGAAGCCCCAAGCCCATGACATTCCCAGCAGCGCAGCACCTCGTGGCTCTGCTAAAGAGGTGACACTGCAGCTGAGCGGGCCCCACGGCCGGCAGCGGGACGGGTGCCAGCGCTGGCTGGCGCTGGAGCAGCGAGGCGTGCGGGCGTGCCAGGATTACACAGCTTGGGCAGGAGGGACAGCAGAGTCCTGAGCTGACTCTGCGGGGTGAGCACGGGGGGATCACCAGCCGTGTGGGGCTCCTGCTGCTCCCCAGCTGTGCAGGGGTCCTCCTGCTCCCCAGCTGAGGAAGAGGAGGGCTGCGGGTTCTGGTGCCTGCTGCAGCTTTGGGCACACACAAACACCAGCAAGCTTCCAGCCAGGAGCCCATGGATCAGCGCTGGCTCTGCTCCGGCCACAGTGCCTGGGCTGGGAGAAAGGTGGTTCCAGGGTGGTGGGCCCACAGCCTTTTTGGAGACCCCTCCAGCGTCCTGCAGGCTGGCTGAGCAGGAGGGGAGGTGCTGGGTGGTACCTGACCCGCTCTTTGCCCACCTCTCTCCCCAGCTGGGTGGCCTACGAGCAGGCCAACATGCGCGGGGAGATGTTCATCCTGGAGAAGGGCGAGTACCCTCGCTGGGACACCTGGTCCAGCAGCTACCGGAGCGACTGCCTCATGTCCATGCGTCCCATCAAAATGGTGAGTGCTGGGGAGCAGAGAGCCCCGCTGGGGTCTGCCCAGGGCCGGGCCGTGCTGCTCGATGCCTCGCTGCCCTCGACGCCCAGGGCTTCGGCCGCACCGCCCAGCACCCTCCCTGTGTCTTCCCCAGGAGGCTGAGGACCACAAAATCTCCCTCTACGAGTCTGCTGACTTCAAGGGCAACAAGATGGAAATCCAGGAGGACGACGTGCCCAGCCTCTGGGCTTATGGCTTCTGCGACCGCGTGGGCAGCGTGCAGGTGCCCAGTGGAACGTAAGCCGGGCTGCAGCGGCGGCTGCCTCGTGCCAGGCTCCCTGTCCTCCCTGACCCGCTGCTGCAGCTCTGAGCACCCACACGGGCTCTCGGGCAGCCAGAGAGCGCTGCGTGGCTGGTTTTGCTGGCGTGGCTGGTTTTGGTGGTGTGGCTGTTTCTGGTGGTGTGGCTGTTTCTGGTGGTGTGGCTGTGGCATGGCTGTTTTCTGTGGTATGGGTATTTCTGGTGTCATGGCCTGTCCCCCAGGGGTTGGTGCCCAGCGCAGGGCGGCCCCACCGGCCCCCAGAGCGCGCGCTGGCTGCGTGGCTGTTCCCTGCAGCAGCCGACCCCGCTCAGGTGCCCTGTGTTTGCTCTCCCCGCAGTTGGGTCGGGTACCAGTACCCTGGCTACAGAGGCTACCAGTACCTCTTTGAGACCGGAGACTTCCGACACTGGAACGAGTGGTCTGCCTTCCAGCCCCAGATCCAGTCCATCCGCCGCATCCGGGACATGCAGTGGGACCAGAAGGGCACCTTCGTCACCCCCGACGCGCCCTCCGACTGAGCGTGCCGCCTGCTAGCTACGAGTCCCGGGCCCCGTGGGGCACCCCCGCCTCCCCTCGCGCTCGCCTGCCCAGCACTTTCCTTGTACATTGCACATTCCCTGGATGTACTCTACCTTGTGAGGCAAATTAAAAAAACCAGAAGATTAGAACTGCTCGGGGGTCGGTGGTGCATGAACGCGGCTCCGCTTTTCCCGGGCTGTGCCAGCTTTGCGCCGGAGCCGGGTGGGACACGGTGGAGGGTGGTTTTTCCCGGGAATGGGTCTCATGCGGGAGCTCCCAGCGCTGGGGCTGGGACACAGGAGACCCTCGGTGTGCGAGAAGGGGGTGGCAGAGGCTCTGCAGCCCGACCCCACCATGCCCCGAGGGGACTCTCAGGTGGGGGGCTCACGGTGCCCCCGGAGCGGCGGGACCAGGGCGGGCTCCTGGCTCTGCCCACGCCTGCGGGGTCGGGGGGCTGCGGGGGTCCTGGGTCCCGGCCCGTGGGACCCACCTGGGCACTAATTAACACCCGAAATTGTAGTCAATCAAAGACCGATTCACTTTCAAGGAGTTTTTTTTTTTCCCCCTCGGACGCTGTCCCTCCCCACCGGGCACTGCCCTCATTCCCCCTTCCCTTCCCGTTCCCTCCCGGTGGGGCACCTCGGGGTGGCATTTCCCTGCGCTCCCACGCCGCTAATTAGCGACGGCGGTGATTAATTACAGCGATAGCAGCTGTAATACACAGGCAGCGCCGGGATCGGGGTGGGGACCGGGAATAACGGCGAGGCCGCGGGCAGGGAGCTGCGGAGCGCTCGGGGACGGCTGGGACCTCGCGGGGACGGCGGTGCGGCCACGGCCGGTACCGGCACGGGCACGGGGCCGGGTTCGGGGCCGGGTTCGGGGCCGCTCTCGGTGCCCCGGTTCTGCCCGGTTCCGCCCGGTGCCCGGCTCGCGCGGCGCAGGCGCGGAGCGGCGGGCGGGGATCCCGGCCCCGCGTGCGCGTGACG
>VWZT01005481.1:23547-37260 GCA_013397055.1 Pachycephala philippinensis
TGCGGGGTGTGCGGTGCTGGGGACACAGAGCGATGCTCGGTGCTGGGTGTTCCGTGCACAGTGCTCAGAGCAGTGCTGCGTGCCCAGCACAGGATGCTCGGTGCGGGGTGTTCAGGGCAGGATGGTCGGTGCTGGGTTCAGAGACTGGTGCTGGGTGCGGGGTGTTGGGTGCGGGATGCTCAGTGCCGAGTTCACGAGTGGTGCTGGGCGCGGGGTGCTCAGTGCAGTGCAGGGGGTGCTGAGGGTGCCGCAGGGTGCTCAGTGCACGGAACACAGNGTGCTGAGGGTGCCACAGGGTGCTCAGTGCACGAAACACAGTGCAGGATGCACGGCAGATGGGACAAGGAGCTCAGCGCACGGGGTGCTGAGGGTGCCACAGGGTGCTCAGTGCACGGAACACATTGCAGGATGCACAGCAGGTGGGACAAGGTGCTCAGTGCAGGGGGTGCTGAGGGTGCCACAGGGTGCTCAGTGCACAGAACACATTGCAGGATGCACAGCAGGTGGGACAAGGTGCTCAGTGCAGAATACTCCTCGTACCTTTGTCCTCCCATTCTGCCCTTAGGCACATGGGCCCCCCTCCCTCCTCCCATGGCACCCCTCTGGCAGCCCAGCACCAGCCATGCCCTCATAACCCGAGCACTGCCATACACAGAGGCTCCCATGGGCTGGGGCTGTCCATCTGTCCAGGTGTCCAGAGCTCAGCCAGGATTGGGTCTGCCCTCCTATGCCACGATGAGCGTGGTGGCCTGGGCAGGTGGGTGCCCAGTGGGAGGCTGCACCTGTGGGTCCCGGGCAGTGTCAGCCTCTGCTAGGCTCGAGAGGTGTTGGCAGCACCAAGGTGGGGGTGGCTGTGGGGTGCAGGTCCCGTGGTAGGGGTGCAGATGGGCTCCTGAGCAGCTGCACTGACAACTCACAGCCCACCCAAAGCACTCTCCTGGCAGTGCCCATCTGTTACTCAGCTGTGCCCTGCGTGGCAGGGATGTGACATCCACGCTTTGTCCATGGGAAGCTCAAGTTCCTCGGGACTCATGGTTGGAGTTGCTGGCACTGGAGTTCCCGGCACTGCCAGCACCATGTCCCCAGGGCCAGCAGCCTGAGCTGGGCCGCCCTCCTCTGCAGGCAGGGCATGGTTTGTATCACAGAGGCCTTTGCTCCGTCCCTCGCTGTGTTTGTTTGCACGCTCGGGCTCTGTCCAAAGATCATCTCACAGCTTGAAAGCCCTTCAGACGCCTCCCTCTGCCAGGCCCTGCCAGCTGTTTGCACTTGGTCTCGGGAGGCACAGCCATGCTGCTCCCTCTTTCTCGGGCACCGAGCGAGGTTGAGCGGGGAGATCCAAGTGATCGGTGCTAACAGGTTTCCAGATTTGCTGTGTGTTTTGTGGGAGTGCTGCAGTGTGCTCGTGGGGAGCTGTCAAGTGCCAACGCGAGCGGGGTTTGCCATCGCGTGCTGGTGGCAGCTGGTGCCCTGGGGCTGCTGCGCGTGGCACCAGGGGAGCAGCTGTGCTGCAGAGCCCGCAGCGAGCCCAAAGTCTGGGCAGAGTCACACGGGGGAGGCAGCCAGGAATTTGGGGGACAGCAGCTGAACCGGGCACTGTGCGGGTCCTCCCCAGCATCGCCCGCAGCAGTTGGCACTGGGGGCCATGTGCCAGGCTGGGGCCTGGGGTCTCTGCGGGACACTGGTGGCCTCACCAGCACGGGCAGGCTCGTGCCGCTGCTGTGCTCTGCCTGTAGGTTTTACAAACTGTATTAGTAATTTCTGTCGCTATTTTAAGGCGATTTTTCCGAAGGCAGTTTGCATTACGGATACGCCGAGCCTTCAGGGATGTGTGGGATGGCAGGAGCGCTGTTAAAATGCAGGGGCTGTCAAGAAGATTTTTGGAGAGAGAGAAAACAAACCCCCAGCAGGTGGTTTTATTTGGCACCGTACAGATGCGCCTTGTGATGAATTTGTGATGCCTTGAGGAACCTCAGCCTCGTGCCTCGGCCCAGCACGTTTCTCTCCGGATTCCGCAGAACGCGGGAGAAGCTTGCCCTGGTGCCGGCCGCCTGCTTTGGTTCACTCCGTTTTCCAAGCCTTTCGTGCCCTGTCTGCCTTCAGAATTCCTGCAGAATTCCTCAAAGAAATCCTTTCTCAAGGTGAATGATGCCTTTTTCCCCCCTTTTCGTCCCCAGTCCGTGCTGTGGTGCAGGCAGGAGGGTGGGCCTGCTGCAGGAGCCCCTTGTCCCCTCCTAGGGACATCAAACGAGCAGCAGCAGGGGTTGCTCAATGCGCAGCACTCGGAAGTGAAGCAAGCAGCTGCTTCCCACCACGCGTTCCCAGGCAGTGACCCCAGACTGAACCTGGGGGCTCTGAAGGGGCTGAAGCATCCAGGTGCTTCTCCACGGAGGAACGGCCACGGGCACATTGGCTCCGGAGCCGCAGGCTGCTGCGCTGGGGCAGAGGAAGCTTTCCCAGCGCTCCTGTTCCTGCTGGGTGCTGGGAGGGATCCTCTGGTGTGAGCTGAGCTGCAAGGGGGGTGGGAGATCAGCCAGGCCCCCCTGGACAGCTGTGCTCACAGCTGGCTGCAGGCTGGGGTGGCCGGGTGGCACTCGGGGCGTGGGCACCGTGCAGGGGAGGGACACCCAGCACAGGCCTTGGTGGCCCAGTGGCAGCAGAGGAGGAGCAGGGCTGGCAGCTGGGCTCGGGCAGACAGGAAGGCGCTCGGATGAGCCGCGCGGGGTGGTTTGGCTGACGAGGCAGCAGCGGCGCAGTCTCGGAAGGAGCCGGTTCCCTTCCTTCCATCGGTGGTTTCACAAGGGCTTTTCTCCCCTGCCAGGGCTTGTGGGGAGTTATTGCCCATCCTCGCTGGGGCTGGGAGCGGGAGACCACGAACTCACACGTTGCTGAAGCGGGTGCTGGTGCTTCCCGAAGTTTCTGGCTTTGTGGAGATGCCAAATGCTTGCTGTTGTGGCATCTGGTGTGCCAAGCATGGCTGGGCATTGCTGGAGATCCTGGGGCTGGTCCGTGCTCAGGACTGTGCAGGAAACAGGACAAGAACGAGCAGAGGAGCTGGGGAGGATGGAGGGGTGCAGCAGTGTCCCCTCTCAGCAGTGTCCCCGCTCCCCTCCCTGCCTGCAAGGTGAGCACCTCCATCCTTGCTGCCCTTCCCTGCCCTCAGGCAGTGCCTCCAGCCCCGGGGCTGCTGCTGCTGCTGCTGCATGGGGAAATAAAACACTTTGATTTTGTTTCTTAAGCAAATTTGAGGTTTTGGGGTTTGTCTTGCAGAAACAACTTTTTATTTGCAGATCCTGATCTTTGTGCGTGCAAGAATGGAGCTTGTTGAGACTTAGGGTTTGGCGTGTGGATTGGGAAAATATTTTTTGAAGATACTTGGTGTTTTTTCTGGCAGTTCCTCTGACTTCCCTTTCTCCCTGTTGTATGGCAGGCTCTGACCACCCGTGTGGTACATGAAGGGATGAGACACACCAGCAGAGATGAGAGTGAATCTTAAGGTTTTATTCGGAAGCATCAGTGTATATATATCTCTACTCCTGAGAGCTTTTTTTAGGTTACAGCTTACAGTCTTAATCACAGTTCTACAAAAAAACTGCCCTCTTGACATCTTCTGTTGTTCTCTCCAAAGCCATGGCCAGTAGAGTGAGAAAAATATCCTGTTTAATGTTGAAGTAGGGGTAATAACTCTCTGGTCCAGCTCTGTCTCAGGTAAATGCTGTCCAGAGAGATGCTGCTGCTGCTGGCACTGGTCTTTGTTTAACTCTTCCCTTACACCAATACCTGTTACCCCACCACACCCACATTCCTGCAGGGAATATTTATGCAGTTTTGTGAGGGAAGAGCTGTGTTTGCATCAAACGTGGTGAGTGAACATGGGGGCTGCAACCCCCGGCTCCCCTCGCCCTGTGCCCCTCTCCTGTGGGGATCCCTGGGGAATTGCCTGGACGAGGGGTGGGAGATGGAGGGAGACATGGAGAGGAATCATAGAATCATCACGGAATCATGGAATGGTTTGGGTTGGAAGGGATCCTAAAGATCTTCTACTTCCATGGGCAGGGACACCTTCTACTAGGCTGGGTTGCTCAGAGCTCCATCCAGCCTGGCCTTGGACATTTCCAGGGATGGGACAGCCACGGCTTCCCTGAGGAAGAGGAGCTGGGGGACAGCTCAGGGCTTTCCCAGAGCCCCCTCCTCCAGCTCTGTGGGGACAGTGGGGCAGTGGGGTCACTGGTCAGGGCACAAGGGGAGCCGGCGTGGGAGCATCACTGTCCCTGCAGCGGCACCTGCGCTGGCTTTGCCTTTGCGCCCCTGAGGCAGCGACTGCAGAGTAATTAAGGAAGGGTGAAGCTCTGTGGGTTAATTAAAAGTCAGGAGCTCCCTCTGAAGTGCAGAGCTCGTGTCCCATTTCAGCACAAGCACATCTGATGTGCCGGAGCTGTGCTGCGGTGCGGGGACACGGTGCCAGGTGCTGGGGAGTGGGTAAGAGCCTCCATCCCTGTCTCCTGCCAGCAGCTTTCCCCTTGGGCATTCCATAATTAATGAGCCACTCTGAGCTGAAGGCCGTTGCCCTGTGAGGTTGGCAGGGTGGATGCCGAGGTTTCCATCGTCGTCGCCATCGATGGGATGGGCAGAGGGGAGTTACTCTAAATTGGAGGGATTATTGTTTGAGGAACGCTGTAGCATTGAGCAGGATAATAAAATGTTTTGCTAACCATAACAGCCTTGAGGCGATAAACCAGCAGTCTGTTTGTGCTGTGAGATGTCTGTGGATTCTCTGCTGACGTGGTTTAGGGCCTGCTGGAGCTGGCTGGCACACAGTGCCCATATCCCTGACTGAGCTCTCTGGGGTGCAGGGCAGGGATGCTCGGCTGGAATGGGTGCTGTGGCTCAGGGCTCCCACCTTGCAGGTGTTTGAAGCTTAATCCTTGGGGCAGCAGGTTCTGCTGGTTTATTTTTCTAGGTACTCAGCAGTGGGAGTAAATTCCCCTTTGCCTCCTGAGCCCGTTGGGTGCTAAGATGCAGCTGGAGCAGCCTCTGTGTGGTTTGGGTGCTGAGGTGGCTGCTTGAACACTCATCCCTGAACTCGTCTGTTAGTTTTCCCTGGGATGATGGCAGCAGTGCAAGTGTAAACCACAGGGCCATCAGTGCTGTTTGGGGATTTTCCAAGGGACACACAACTCCGAAGTGCTCCAGACCCCAGGTGTTTTTGCTGGCATTTGGTTTGTGTTTTCACTGGGATTGGCCTCTGTTCTGGTGGATGCCCTGGGTTCATGACCTGCAGTGCAGCTTCTGTTTTAGTCACCAAACCCGTCCTCCTCTCGCCACGTGGTGGCTGACAGCAGCTTCTTTTTTGTTGTGGGTTTTGTTTTGAGTGTTGCAGCTTCATTTTCATATCTTGTCTCCGAGGCTCCGGGCCGTGGCTCACCTGCAGCAGAGGTAGGTGCAGGGCCCCTGTCCCACCATTGGGGTGGGTGGGTTGGACCCTGTTCCCGCTGTCCCATGGGATCGATCCCAGTCCGTGCAGTGCTGGGGTGGAGAAGCACGAGCTGGGGGTTGCGCAACAGGGCTGACACTGCACTTGGTGTGACCACAGCCACCCCTGTGGTGCCTCTGTGGGCTCCTGGTGGAGATTGGGGCTGGCATGCACCGTGTTCTGTGCTCCATGCTCGCCAGATCCCAGTCCTGCTGAGAGAGATACCTGGGAGTCATCAGGTGTTGTGAAACGTGCCATACAAATTGGCAGCAGGAGCATCCAGGAGGAGCAGGGCTGCCATCAGCAGTGCCAGCATTGGACTGAGCTCAGGTTGGGATGAAGCAGAGTGGCCCTCAGGCAAGCTGTGTTTATTTTTGTAAATGAACTGGAGACTATCAATTCGGTAATTAAATATTGCTGATTTGTGAAGATGTGGGTTGGATATGTTGGGACATTTCTCGCCGACCACAGCTTCTGCTGCTGTTCCGCCACAAGGGCGCCTGCAGATCCTCCTCCTTTTATTAAGCACCAACAAATTGAGCTCAAATTTTCCAGGCCACACCTATGTCTTTTGGGGAGGCTGCACTTAATGACAATCATTTCTGGGAATGGCTTAGAAAAAAATGCAGCTTTTGATCATATGGGGCTTCTCGTAGAAACTGGTTTTGTGGTTAATTGTAACACTTTAACAAATGGTGTTTCCTCAGTGCCGAGGGTGCTGTGCCTGCACAGGGGCTGTTCCGGGGGTGGTTTTTACCCGTTCCCAGCGCAGGTGCCAAGGTCAGGGGTTTTGCTCGGGGGTTTTGCTCGGGGATTTTGGCCGGGGTTTCGGTCGGAGCTGTTGTTGGAGCCCAGCTGGCAGTGACGCCCTGCACAGCATCAGGAAGGAAGTCACAAACAAGTGCGTGTCCGTGTGTCTGTCCGTGTGTCTGTGCACGGGCAGGAGCTGGAGCCGTTTCCGGAGCAGGGTGACTCGGCTGGGCTGTTAAACCACCTCTGTCCCTGCACCTCAGCGCTCGTGGCACTGCAGAAGCGCATCCAGGGATGCGGCTGCTGCTCCGTGGAGCCTCAGCCTGGTCTGGAGCTGGAATCCTGCAGTCCGTGGAGGCCAGGCTGAGCAGGAAGCCTCTCAGGGAAGTGCCTGCACTGCAGATAAGCCCTTGCAGAGTTCATGCTGGGTGGAGTTTCCCTCTGGTTTCTCCTCAGTGCTGAGGCAGAGGGGCTGGTGACACCCGATGGCGGGAGAGGGTGGCTGGAATAGCCATTAGTGTCACTGCTGGAAATGTTCTCAGGAACATCCTCCGAGGCCAGGACCTGCCGTGCAGCCAGGGGGAGCTGACTGGGAAGGGCCCAGCAGCAGTGACCCTGTGATGGTCCCATGTCCACGCTGTGATCCTGGGAGCAGAGTGACATCCCATGATCCCACCGAGTCCTGGCCCCTCGGGGTGCTCTGCTGCAGCTCCGTGTCCCAGACTGTCCCCAGGATGCTCTGTGCTTGCAGGACAGCTTCAGCCAAGGCTGCTGGGCTCCCTGGCATGGAGCAGTCCTTGTGGGAAATGCAGTGTCCAGGGGTTTGGTTCCCAACCTGGAGGGATTTCCATGATGTGAGGGGCTGGTGCTGCTGCCTTGGCAGGTGGTGAGGCTGAAGAGAGCTTTGTTCCTTGCTCTGCACCCGGGAGGTCCTGCCAGGCCTGCAGGTTCTCTGGGCTCTGTCTCCTTTCACTGTCACTGATTTGGGGGCTCTGGTCATTGTCTGACTGCTGCCTGATTTCAGCGTTTGCAGCAGACGAGTCTGGAGCTGCTTCCTCTGGGCAAAGCTGCTGTGCCGGTCGGTGTGTGCTGGAATTGTGCCCAGGTGGATCATCATCCCCTGGGCTTTGAACATCCCAGCTGCTCGGGTCCCTCCAAGGCCTCTTCCTTCCAGGAGGCTGCATTTCCTAAAAGAGCAGCTGCCCTGCTGCTTCCCTCTGTGTGTCCTGGCTTGGCTGTGGCCGGTGTCTCAGGTGCCAAGTCCAGTGCTGACCATGAGCTGGGACCACCAGCTCCACCAGGAACACCATGTGCCCGATCCCCCCCCTTCCCTGGGGTCCTGGGAGGAGGCTGTGGGCAGGAGGGGAAGGTGCTGAGGAGGAGAGCAGACATGTGTGCCAAATAAACAAATCAACACTGTGGCTTCTCTTCCCCACCAGGTGTTTTGGTGGCCACGCGTTCAGCATGAAGCTCCACTAGCAGCACGATGACCTTACGGGGCAAAGGTAAGAGCAAGCAGCTGGATGTGTGGCTCCCCTGGGATGCTGGCTGGCTGCTGCACATCTGTCTGATGATGTTGCACATCTGTCCATACCTGCACTGGTGCCCCTTTGATCCTGTGTTGCTTTCACAAGCTGGCAGGACACAGTGTAAGCCTTGTTCATGCTCAAGCTCCATCAGCATGGGAACAGGGAAGACTTGCTGTCACTCTGCTGTCACTTCCCCACTGGTTCCCATCCTCCCTCACACTCTGGGTGCCAGCCTTGCCCTGATGCTGGTCAGGGACAGAGCTCCTGGCCCTGGGTCACATCCCCATCCTGCAGTGTCCAAGCTGCTCTCACGGGCTTCACCCCTGGGTCACTCATGGCACTCTGATTTCTGCTCCCATGTCACCATTCCCTGCCACGATGTGCCAGAGTAGCCCCTGAGAGCTGCCTAATTCCTGCTGGAGTGGGAGGTTCTCAGAGTCAGCTTGGGCAGCTGAAGGGGTGTTGTCTCTGGAAGGGCTGTCTCTGCTCAGACAGCCCTGCGCCTAATTACACCACGGTTCCAGCACAGTGTCTGCTGGGGAGGAAATGACCCATCCCTCTTCCCTCACAGACTAATGAGCCCCATAAATTTTAGGAAATTCTCAGTGGAGAATTGCACAAAGGAGCTGAGAACCAGCTGGGCCATTTGCGGTTGCCCCCGGCCCATGGCCAGACATGCTCTGGATGTTGTTCAGCCCTCCCAACACATTGGGGTGATCCCAGGGTGATCCCAATGGAGAAGTTTGTCCCATTCCAGCCCTCCCGGGGCTGGGGGCTGCCGTGCAGGGGCAGAACCAGAGTCCAGAGCTCAGCAGTGGGGAGAAGCTGTGCTCCTGTGGGCACCTGCCTTTCCCAGTCCCCACAGAGTGAGAGCTTCCCCATGCTGGTGACGTTGGGTGGGAGCAGTGGGGGCTGTGTCCCTGCTTGCTGGACAGGCAGGGTGGTCCCCAGGGACACACAGAATCCCAGGATCCTTCTGGTTGGAAAAGCTTTCCCAGACCATAGAGTCCAACCTGTGCCCGATCCCCCCCCTGTCCCCAGCCCAGAGCACTGAGTGCCACATCCAGGCTTTCCTTGGACACCTCCAGGGATGGGGACTCCAAACCTCCCTGGGCAGCCCCTTGCAATGCCTGACCGCTCTTTCCATGAGGAAATTCCTGCTGTTGTCCGACCTGAACGTCCCCTGTCACAGCTGTCAGCCCCGGCCGCCCTCCCATCACGCACAACATGAGAGTCCCTTTGTTCCCTCCTGAGCTGCTGGAGCATCTCGGTGGGAACTGCTCCCTGTCAGCTGGTTCTCCTGGAGAACAGAGCACTTCTGTGCTCCGGCCTCCTTTCACGATGCAGCCTTTGCTGCTAATTAGCCCGTCTTGGTCTGCATCGCCCTAATTATTCCAGTTGGCCCTAAATCCTGCCTGCTCCTCTGCCATCCATTGAAATGGGTCTTGTGGCATTTGCAATTATTTTGGGGTGAACATTTGAATATATTTGCATGACTGAAACAGGTGAAGAGAGCAGGAAGGAGCAGCACTTGTCTTGTTAATGGCTCTGACTCTGCTTGGTGCTGCAAAAATGCCAGAGCTGTTGGGTGTCCCTCTGATCTACATCCCGACAAATCCACCCACTTTATCTCATACTTGGGGATGCAGTTGAGGCTGTTTAGCTTTGGTATGTTACCAAGCAGCTGGTCAGGGTGGACCAGGGAGTAGAGAGCCACAAAAATAGTTTTGGGTGATGATGTTGCTGTGCTGCTGGGCTGGGGAAAGGCATCCCTGGGCTGGCACAGAGGCACTGCCTGGGCAGGAGTGGATAAAAGCAGATGGGAACAGTCTGGGATGGTGGAGCAGGATGTCAGGCGCTGGAAGAGGGGAGCAGAGCGAGTCCCTGAGTGCCTGGCAGGCGGGGCAGGAGCAGGGAAGCTTCCCAGCTCCAGTCTCTCTCCTGCCTGCTCCCTGCTCTGCATGGGCTGCTGCACAATGTGTTCCTTCGTGGAGAGGAGAAAACGCTTTTCTGGGGCGGTTCTTTGGCCTGCCAGCCAAACAGAATCCATGGACGGCCCGTTCCTTCCACTCCATTCAGCTGCTGCCCCAGCCACATAATCTCAAAGAACTGGAAATCCCGGGGTGAGCCCAGGGGAGGATTGCAAAACCTGCAACTGGGGCAGACGGGGGGAGGGGGCGGGAAGCGGTGCCAGCATTCCCGGGAGTCCCTCCGGGGCACGCAGCGGAGCTGGGCACTCGCACAGGCTGCAGCCTTCCTGCTGGATGTCCTGCCGAGCCGTGGAAAGCCCCAAAAAGTCTTGGTGCCAGATGAAGTTTCACGGATTTCTCCGTCAGGTCAGTCTCGGAGGCAGGGCAGGGTGGTGAGCGCTGCGTGTGGCTGTTCACTCTGAGATGGTTGAATTTCTCAGCGTTTCATTCTAACGGCTTCTCCTGACTCAGACCCTTACAGCTGGCATAAGAGGCTTTTGTTTTTCTCTTATTTCAGCCTCTCCCTCCCCTGTGACTGCAGGGTTAAACTAAACAAAATGTAGGGAGGATGCAGGTGGCTGAGAGGTGAGCAGTGCTGGAGTGCTGGCTTGGGTTTGGGAGGAATAACCTCAGCCGGGGTCTGGGCTTCATCTGGGATGGAACAGTCTCTCTGTAAAGATTTTGTTTTCAGGAGTCCTTGAGTATACAGGGCCCCTCCTCTCCGAAACGTTCCTGGAGCTTTGCTCCATCTGTAGACCCGTGTTTCTGGGAACACAAACAGCGCAGGAATTATCTCTTTGGGTGTGCACTGAGGCAGACTTTAATTACCTGCTGGGTGTAAGGCACCAAGCCTAGGAGGTGCTGATAAGTGAAGGAGGTGATGAAATTCTGGGTGTCAGCATCCCACCGGGGCAGGGCTGGCCCCGCTGCCCTGACTCTGCTGTTCTCTTGCAGATGCCCGTGGGGTTGGACACTCGCTAGCGGAGAGCTGAAGCCCCCAGCCTGTGCCCGGGAGAGCAGGATGCGGGTCACCATGCGCAGGGTGCTGCTGCTGGTGGGCTCGGTGGCGGCCCTGATGGTGACCCTGCACCTCGGGCAGCAAGTCCTGGAGTGCCAGCAGGTCCTGAGTGAGAGGAGGCACAGGCTGATGAGGCCCGAGAACGAGGAGCTGGTCATGGTGGACGCCAACCACGTGGAGTACCGCTACAGCAAGGACATGCCCCTGATCTTCATCGGGGGCGTGCCCCGCAGCGGCACCACGCTGATGAGGGCCATGCTGGACGCCCACCCCGAGGTGCGCTGCGGGGAGGAGACCCGCATCATCCCCCGCGTGCTGGCCATGCGCCAGGCCTGGTCCAGGTCCGGCCGCGAGAAGATGCGCCTGGACGAGGCGGGGGTGACGGACGCGGTGCTGGACGCGGCCATGCAGGCCTTCATCCTGGAAGTGATCGCCAAGCACGGCGAGCCCGCCAGGTACCTGTGCAACAAGGACCCCTTCACGCTCAAATCCTCCGTGTACCTGTCCCGGCTGTTCCCCAACTCCAAGTTCCTGCTGATGGTGCGGGACGGGCGCGCCTCGGTGCACTCCATGATCACGCGCAAGGTGACGATCGCCGGCTTCGACCTGAGCAGCTACCGGGACTGCCTGACCAAGTGGAACAAGGCCATCGAGGTGATGTATTCCCAGTGCCTGGAGATCGGCCGCGCCCGCTGCCTGCCCGTCTACTACGAGCAGCTGGTGCTGCACCCCGAGCAGTCCATGCACAACATCATGAGGTTCCTGGACATCTCCTGGAGCGACACGGTGCTGCACCACGAGGAGCTCATCGGGAAGCCCGGCGGGGTGTCCCTTTCCAAGTGAGTCTCGGCTCCTTGCTCAGGTTTTCGAGGAGTATTTTCATTACACAAGGCTAAAACTGGGGGCAGAGCCGCGGTGCTGGTGCTTGTGTGTGATTCTGGGGGAGGAGGGACAGCACGTTGTGCTGCGGTGGGGTTTGTGCTCCTGAGTAAGAGATGGCTTTAATGCTCCCAATCTGTTGTACTCCGCAGAACAGCTTGTCAAGCAAGGATTTCAGGAGCAGGTGACTGTTTAATCTCTCTTGACACTGCAGAAATTATTTCAGTCTCTAATTTGCAAAGAACTGCTTGCTCTGAAACGTGAGCTCTTTAATGCCTCTTTCTCCACCCGCCCTCAGATGCCTCCTTGGTTGTGATTAGTTGTGCTGCTAATGATGATGAGCAGCAGTTCCTGCCAGGTCTGGGGCTGCTATTGCAGAATAAAAGCAATACCTGCTCGGTGGGGGCACACCCAGCACTCCCTCCTGCCCTCTCCATGTGCGGGGGGGGTGTTTACCTTCTCCCACTTTGTTTTTCCTCTTTCAATGCTTTTTCTTTTCTAAATGGAGGCTTAAGTCAGGCTTAGCAAAATTTAATCAGCCGTGTAAGGGAATTATCCAAGTCTCCATATCAGTTGCTGGTGGCCCAGTGGTGAGGGCACAGGAGCCACGGGGGGATGTGCAGCTGCTCCGGTTTTCCGGGGTGCCCTGGGAATGCAGCCGGCTCTGCTTCCCTGTTTACTCAGAGTAAATGGGTCCAGGTTGCTTAGATCAGGTTTTGAATATTCAAAAGGGTCACGGGGTGCCACAGCCCACACATCTTACATTGTTTCCCTGTAATAAGCAGAGGTGCCTGGGTAAAAACTCCTATCCCAGTGCAGGATGGATTCCTTTCCTGTAGGAAAAGAGAAAACAGCCTCAAGTTGTGCCAGAGGAGTTTTAGGTTGGATAATAGAGAAGATTCCTTCCCTGAAAGGGTAGTGAAGCATTGGAACAGTACAGTGATAGAGTCACCATCCCTGCAGGGATTTAAAAGCTGTGTGGATGTGGCACTTGGGGACATGGGTTGGTGGTGGCCTTAGCAGTGCTGGTTGGACTCATTGGTCTTAGAGGGCGTTTCCAGCCTTAATGATTCCATGATTCTGAACAGCAGGACCCAGCCTCTGGGGCTGTGGAAGCCCCTGCCAGGGTCTGCTTCCCCAGAGCAGGGCTGTGAGGGGACAGGGCTGTGAGGGGATGGGGCTGCCCCGCTGTGCCCCACCCTGGCTCTGCCCCAGCTGGCCCTGGCAGGTGATGAGCGTTTGCTCTGCATGGAAGGGACCTTGGAGCTGTTCAGCCTGGAGAAGAGGAGGTTGTGAGCACCTTTCAGTACCTGTTTGGAAGCCAGAGAGGGACTTTTCATTAGGAACTGGAGTGCCAGGACGAGGGGGAAAGGGTTCAAACTTAAGGGGAGAAAATTTAGGTGAGATAGACAGAAGAAATTCTTCCCTGTGAGGGCGGGAGGCCCTGGCTCAGGGTGCCCAGAGAAGCTGTGCCTGCCCCACATCCCTGGAAGTGTCTTGGACAGGGCTTGGAGCAATGTGGGCTAGTGGAAGGTGTCCCTGCCCACGTCAGAAGGTGGAATGGGGTGGGATTTAAGGTCGCATCCTGTGGTTCTCTGCGGAGGTGGCAGCGAGTTCTGCGTGAGCCCAGCACGTGCGTGAAACCCAACCATTGTGTCGTTGGTTTCTCCCTTTATTTTCCCCAGGATAGAGCGGTCCACAGACCAGGTGATCAAGCCGGTGAACATGGAGGCGTTATCCAAGTGGATCGGGCACATCCCTGGGGATGTGCTGCAGGACATGGCCCACATCGCCCCCATGCTCGCCAGGCTCGGCTACGACCCCTACGCCAACCCCCCCAACTACGGCCACCCCGACCCCCTGGTTGTCAACAACACGCACAGAGTGAGTGGCACTGCCCCGGGGGGCACAGGTCAGGGGCTCACAGAGCCCTCCGGAGCAAGGGAAGCTCCTGAACTGCATGGGGAAAGAGCAGGGGGGAAACAGAGTCACGCAGGGAAAACAGAACTGCAGAATCACAGAATTCCGGAGTCATTGAGGTTGGGAAAGCCCTCCCAGCACCGTCGAATCCAAGCTGTGGCTGATCCCCACCTTGTC